>OY740789.1:49509153-49944153 GCA_963514005.1 Raja brachyura | reverse complement strand
TTTAAAGTGGCATTCCTATCACACTGTCCCTCTTTCAGCTTCACAACTGTACTGTCATTCAAAGCACTGAGGCAACAATTGGACAGATTTTCCAGTTCTCCCCAGCAATAAAACAGACATTCACCTTTGGCTATTCACGTTGCATACTTTGTTCTAACGTGCAATTCATGTGTCATTAGGGAGTGAAGATTGACAAGAAATAGCATTGACCTCGCTGATCTGACCTCCAACCTTGGAGCCCTAGCTCCAGCCTGAACATAGATTGAGATATGCTATAAAACACCTTTTCTTTGCATTAGACAGAATGGCTCTTTTTCATCGTTCATGTCACCCCCTGCTTGCCACTAGGTTCCAACTATGAGACATGTCAGCTGCATGTCACAACGACAATAGGCAGCTACCCAGAATTGTTTTACTCAAATCCAAGGGGAACTTCTTGAACAAAGGGGAAATTTTATTGCATAGGTTTTTACAGAGTCTGATTTAGACATTTCTGAATGGATGGCGCAGACTTAATAGATGTTAATTATCCCTGCAGTTTTGTGTTGACTGTGTTAAAATCAGTGTCTGGGAGGCATTCATATATCAGTGCTTTAAATGATGATCTCATCAGGTTAGAGAGGCAGGCAGCCTGAGAAACATGCAGTATTGCTCTTACAGGGTACCTAATAAATTATAGGGAAATAATACCTTTTGCAGCACGATTTAATAATGAACCGGGATTACAGGAGAGAAGCAGATGTGGTTTACAGCACCTTTCACACTGAGAACAGTGACTGCAATAGAGTGTACCTATACGACAGCCCTTAAAGGGTAACATTATCTCTTCATTTTGCTAGTACAATTATCCTATGGCCTGTATGTGAAAAGTTAGTGTCATATTACTCATCAAAGCATATTGTGGATGAATAATAACTGCGTAGCATGACCCCTGACCTTAATAAGGACCTTTAAAGAATTTTAGAGCAATTTGTGCCTTTTACACAGTGGCCTTTTAGGTACTGCAGTTTTTGAATGGCAACTTGATCCTTCCATTCTAATCTGTTTAGTACAGTTTTTGTTCACTGTGATGAGTGGGCAAATATTTAGATGATCCAAATATTGAGGAAGCAAGATGTACTATAATTAAATACACTAGTTCAATACAGCAGGTGTTTGAAAGCTTGGCAACATATTTATATAATGAAACATTTGAAAACAGGCAAGTTATTATGCTGATTACAGCTTAATGGAATCTGCAGACACAAGACACTTAATTTCCTTTGTAATTATCAGTCTGTTGTACTAAAATCGGTATATGTTATAATATGCTATGCTTCCAAGATGCTTTCATGCAATATGTAAAATTAACAAGGTAAAGCTAATAACTAATCTTTATGCTATTTTATTCAATCGATTGGTTATTTTATTTAAAATGTAATGGCGGTTATAAAGAAGTAACTTGGCATTCAATATTTAAACTGCATAAAATTACTGTTAAGTTTGTATTAAATATTACAAATATATTCAGAATATTTTGCATTCTGTTAGTAATTTGCCATATTCCTTCCCCTCCCCCCCCCCACTATTTTTATACATCCTGCATGTAATTTTGTGTTAGATTAAATCAGTAATGAGCTGTAATCTGCTGCATAAAGATTCCATTAATCAATTCCTATTAATTAACAAATTTCAGTCACATTATTGTTCGGGTGTTGTTCAGATAAAAATGCCAGGTGACTGCCTGAGCCAAAACGTTGTTATTTGTCACCAAATTAAGCTTTTATGTTTCTCAAAAACACATGCAAAGTCTGCAAGATTATTTTCCTTCAAGTCCATGCAATCAGCTGTTTATTTAAAGTGACATTTACTGTATTACTTTTTCTGTCTCATTGAATTTTCTGTTCCATTCAGTATAATTTGGTGTCCTAAGGGGTCAACTGAGGCCAAGGCTCTTTCTTATTTGCTTTATTTCAACAATGAGCTTGTGGTCATCCTACACAATGAATCTACAGCCACTAATACTAGGTCTATTTCCCCCCCCCCCTTTATACCGCTTTTATCTTGCACCTGTGACAATTGCCCTGTGTTAGTGAAGGTAACAGGAGTCAGGTTAAAGGTCAAGGGATAGGGCACTGTCAAGAGGAAGTTATTTTTTCAGGCCACTGACTTAGTTATCGTTTTCTTCTAATGTGGCATACATCTGTCAATCAGGTACATCAGGCCTGCTTGCCTGTGCTAACTTCTGTTTTTGTCACAAAGAGACAACTCATCTCACTCACCGGGATATCTCTAATTACTTTCATATAAATAAGGTAAATGAGTAAAACACGTAAAGTTTTCCTGGTACCAAAGATTCAATTGTGCAGATGTTAAAATTCACAACGCATATATTAAGCATAATATTGAAGATGATAACAAGTCCATAAACAAAGAGCAAAAAGCCTTAATTCTATAAAACATGGAGAAGGAGCATTGCTGAGGAAAGCAGCTCGTTGATCTGATTTACTTTAGTTTACTTTGGTTTGGTTCAGTTTAGCTTAATTTAGTTTAGTTTATTGTCAAGCATAACGAGGTACAGTGAAAAGCTTTTGTTGCGTGCTAACCAGCCAGCAGAAAGACTATACATGATCACTATCGCGCTGTCCACAGTGTACAGATACATGATATAGGGAATAACGTTTAGTGCAAGATAAAGTCCAATAAAGTCCAATTAAAGATAGCCCTAGGGTCTCCAATTAGGTAGGTAGTAGCTCAGCACTGTGCTCTAGTTGTTGATAGAATGGTTCAATTTAGTTTAGTTTAGTTTATTGTCACGCGTAACGAGGTACAGTGAAAAGCTTTTGGTGCATGCATGCAGTCAGTGGAAAGACTATACATGATTACAATCGAGCTGTGTACAGAAACGCAATCTCGTGGAATTCAGTTGAATTGAATTGAATAAAGTATAAATACAAGGAATTTGCCTTGGTGCTTTGCTCGCATGTACCAACATGATATACAGTAAACAATTATAAATAATAAAGCATTATAATTTAAACATGTGAAGAATTAAGTGTTATTAAAAGCTTTCACGTTCTTTGACAAGTTCCTTCTGAACTAAAACGTTTCTCTTCATTCAGAGAGCCTTTCCTGTGTATCAAATTGATACTCATGCACCTACCTACAGCCTTACTTCAAATTGCTCAAATTCTTTTGAAAAGCGTGTTAGTCCTGTAAATACTTGCACTCCCGCACAACTTTTGTTGGGTGATGTCAGGGAATAAACAAGCTTGAAGCAAAGTATGTGTGCAAACGGTTTGCAATTATTGCAATTTTATCTGTAACTTAGTTAAACCAAACAGCAATCACTGTTTGTGTCGGAAGGAAAAGCAAATGCTGGTTAACACCAAAGATAGACATAAAATTATTGAGTAACTCAGCGGGTCAGACAGCATCTCTGTAGAAAAGGAATAGATGACGTTTTGGGTCGAGACCCTTCTTCAGACTGATAGTCAGAGGGGATGGAAACTATAGTTGAAGTAGGGTCTCAACCCGAAACATCACCCATTCCTTCTCTCCAGAGATGCTGCCTGACCCACTGAGTTACTTTAGCTTTTTTGCGTCTATCATCGGTTTAAACCAGCATCTGCAGTTCCTTCCTGTGCACTATAGTTAATCTCCCAGACCATTTTCTGGACAGTACATTGATGTGAGTACAGTAAAACAAATGGTGAAGATTGATCGTGAATTGTCAAATTCTCAGATGATAATTGTGCAACATTAAAGTGTCTTACTTTTAGGATGGATAAATACATTAGATTTCTAATGGTATGTGGGCTGAATACCATCTCCTACTGCTATAAATAGAAGAGACCATTTAGTGTGGAGGCTAACTATATAATTTGCCTGTAACATATGGGCTATGACTGTCAAGCACGGCTTTTAGAGGCATCTTCTGGTTGTAAAGCTTTTATCCATAATATAGAGATCTACTAGAATAGTCCCCGGAGGAAACACCAATTTTAGGAGTTCCGGTTGTGATTCCTAACAATGTCAAGGCAGTCTTGGTCACTTGAGGAAAAGATTAAGGTGGTGAGCTGAGATGAATGGCACACAAAACAATAAAAGACCTTCTGAGAAGAAAATTACCTTGCTCTCTAAGCACCGAACAATATTAAAAACTGCCGTTTCGTTCTCTAAATATTTGACCTTTTTTTTCATCAGGCCACCACACACAATAGGCAGTCGATGCTAATTATTTAATTGGACATAAGAAAGAAATGAACAGGTACGAGGCAGATGCGTGTGTTTTGCGCGTGGCGGGGAAGGTAGATATATTGCAGGTAAATCATCAAGGAATACACTGAGACTCGGAGCCAGCTGGCACGCTCCTTCCATTGTGTCAGTGATAGTACTACATGTTGTATTAGGACTGTGTTCAGACAGTCTGTTGCACAGCTGTTCTTATTTTGAAACAAACAGGCTTGTGTTGGGAAATCCAGTCTGTCACTGGTACAAAGCAAATTTTATACAGACAGGAAAGGAGTGTCTGTTCTTTCAGACAAACACCAAGCATATAAGGTTGATAATCACAGCTTCAGTTAATAATAATTCATAATTACACATGTAATGCCTTTTTACTGCAGTTTTGCCATCTGCCACGAAGCACGATAAGAGTCGGAAAGGCAAAATTGCAATGAAACGAAAATTAAAGTCTGCAATCTTTTGTGTGGCGATTTGAATTTGTGGCAAGGATTTTCCACGGTTTGATTGCTGCTGTGAATTTCTGGCACCCTTAGTGCTGAACAACTGTTTTCCGTCCAGATTTTTGCTAAACACGAACTCAAAGCATGTTCGGTAGTATACAAACAGCAATGATTATGCTGAAGATAAGACACAAAAAGAAGAAAAGGAATAGGTGATGTTTTGGGCCTTCTTCAGAATCAAATATTTATTTTACATAGATTGAATCAAGGCAAATTCTATATCACAATTTGTACATACGATAAACAAATTGGCATGTTGCAACATCCCACCACAAATTCCTACACTGATGAAGTAATTACTCTCTGCAACCTGTGTAGCATAGTTTTACTTTAAATAAAATTCTTTGGTAGGTGATGAAATTATGTACTTCTGAAATCCGAGTGAATAAAAGTCACTTGCCACAATGAACCACCTGCTGTAATGATTCATCATCCGCACAGTACATGTCACTTAAAATGAGCATATTCTTCACTTTGCCTCAACTTATCATCACTGGAATCGGATCCCATTTTAATCAGAACTCACTTTGATTTTTAATTAGGAAGACTCAACAGCAGAGGATTTACAGTGGGGGTGTTCACTACATCAGTGGCTATCTTAACAGAAACAACGTTGGAATACAATGCAGATGACAAAACTAGAGTTCAGTAAGTCTACGTTGATTTCCATTGAAACGAGTGAACTATTTCCCATTGAACCAAAGATTCTTTTCCATTTTAATAGCTGAAATATATGAAAAGTTAAAGGTATCAATACAACAGGACTTTCTTGAAAGAATAAGCAAAGTCCGTTTAGATTTGCATCATATTTTATTTTCCTGACTGCTCACTGTTCCCAGTAGAATTCCATTTATATTTTTAACTGAGGGTGACCATACCCCAAAATATAGGTTGCAAATATAAATTAAATATTTCCGTTTTTGGTTTTTTTTACATTAACATACTTAGTTTCAGCAAATAATCTCACAAATAATCTGCAGGTTTCTTTGTGACAATCTTTATTAGATACCTATTTTCTTTTTGGCATTAAATTTTGTCCCCCGGAATTAATAGCCATCACAGGTTATTTGCTTATTGAATAACTCTATCACACATAAAGTATTTAATTCAAAAGACAACCAGGATTACGTACTTTTTCAAAATCATTCCTGGGCGGCAAAGTAGCACAACAGCAGACTTGCTGCCTTACAGCACCAGAGACCAGGATTTGATTCTGACTACAGGTGCTGTCTGTACTTTCTCCCTATGCCAGTGTGGGCTTTTTCCAGGTGTTTCCCACACTCCAAAGACGTACAGGTTTGCAGTTTAATTGGATTTGGTAACAATTATAAAGTGTGCCTAGTGTGTAGGATAGTGCTAGGGTACGGCGTGATCATTGGTCGCCACAAACTCGGTGGGTTCAAGGGCCTGTTTCCATGCTGTATCTCTAAACTAAACTAATCTGAACTGGAGGAAGCCGACGTGGTCACAGGGGGAACTTACAAACTCCGTATAGACAGCACCCAGTCAGGATCGAACCCGGGTCTGTGGCATTTTAAGGCATCAACTCTACTGCTGTGTCACTGTGCCACTGAGAGAACTAACAGGGCCTCAGTTTAAAGTCCCTTTCAGCAGGGTTGCACAACCTCAGTACTCAAGAGAAACGGCGGTCGAAATTTTGAGGCTCTGATGTCTTGAAATAAGACTTGAATTTATAGGCTTCAGACTCGGAAACAAGAGCCCACTGTGTCACAACTGACATTATATAAATAAAACTGTTACAGTCCTCCAGGAAGTGAAGACTTATCCTATCCCACCAGACTTCTCTTCTGAAGGTTGCATTGAACCCACTCTTACCAGAGTGGGCTGTGTCCTGGGCAATTTATTCCTGCAGTCTAGTCCTTGTCTCCTGATTGGTAAACCAATAGTTTCCCAGAGCTTTTAGTTTGATGTGCTACGCTCTGATTGCCTTCTGTGGTAATGTCGCTATTTAATGGCCCCAGGTTCGGCCTTTGCGCAGCTGTGATTATTTCTGATTTCTACTGATCTGGGTAATTTAAATCATCTTGAGTGCTTCGGGTGGAATGCAGTTAACCTAGTGAGAACTGCACTCTGCACTTGCAAAACCTTTACTGCTCATCAATACAAAGCCCTGCTCATGAACCCAAAAGCAAAGTTTAACTTGATTTGGAAGTGAATCAGACTAGGACCTCCTGTTGGTATTAATCTCCTGTCATTTTGGTTGTACATTGTTATATAAATCAGTAGTGTCAAACTTAACTTAAAAAGGATAGACACAAAGTGCTGGAGTAACTCAGCGGGTCAGGCAGCATCTCTGGAGAAAAAGAATGGGTGACGTTTAGGGTCTGCACCCTTCTTCAGACTGTTTGTTTTTTCGGGAAGTAACTTTCATCTGGTCTTTTTAGGTTCTGAGTTCCAACCCAAAATGTCACCAATCCTTTTTCTCCAGAGATGCTGCCTGACCATAAGTTCATAAGTTCATACTTGGCCGATAAACTTATTCATAAACTTATTCATTCATTCATCCATCCATTCATTCATTCATTCACTCGTTCATTCATTCATTCACTCATTCATTCATTCAATTGTTCATTCTAGGAGCAGACTTAGGTCATTCGGCCCATCAAATCTACCCAGCCATTCATGGCTGATCTATCTTTCCCTCTCAACAACAATCTACTGCCTTCTCCCCATAACCCCGACACCTAATCACTGCTGAATTACTCCAGCATTTTGTGTCTATCTTCGGTATTCCTTTCTTCACAAACCGTTGATCAATCATAACTTGTTGCTTCGTTCTTTATGTTAACTGTGCCTATAAACCAGCATCTACAGTTCTTTGTTTCGACATTCAAACTTATAAAAGACTTGAGAGTGCATTACACGTTTTGCCACTGTTTAAAATTCATATTTTTCCACTGTTTACAAAAATAACCTTTTCCATAAAACAAATGAAATTTTATTATAAAAGGACACAAAGTGCTGGAGTAACTTACCAGGTCAGGCAGCATCTCTGGAGGACATGGATAGGTGACGTTTCCATCTGAAGAAGGGTCCTAACCAAAAATATCACCTCTCCATTTTCTCCAGAGATGCTGCCTGACCTGCTGGGTTACTCCAGCATTTTGTGTCCTTTTGTGTAAGCAAACATCTGCAGTTCCTTGGTTATACATTCTGAAATGTTAATACATTGTATTCAGCATCCAAACTACTCAAGAGAGTCAAGAGTGTTTTATTGTCATATGTCCAGAAACAGGACAATGATATTCTTACTTGCAGCGGCACATCAGATATGTAAATATTTATATCCTGTAAAACTCATAATAAACAACAAAAAAAGTTATATATATGGCGTCTATGTGGAGGTTGTAGTGTTTAATAGCCTGATGGTTGCCGGAACCTCGACAACCTGAACGAGGTTGTCCTGAACCTCGGCATTACAGTTTTCAGGCCCCTTTACTTTCTTCCCCATGGCAGGAGTAAAATGAGAGAATGGCCAGGGTGGAGTGGGTCTCTGATGATGCAGGCTGCCAGATGAGGCAGTGACTCTTGTAGATTCCTTCAATGGTCGGGAGGTCAGTACCTGTGATGGACTGGGCAGTGTTCACCACTTTATGCAAACTTCTTCATTCCTGTTCTCTGTGGTGAGTAGGTATCATGGAAGACCATCATCGTCTATATCTCTTGTTTCCCTTATCTCTAACTAGTCTGAAGAAGGGGTTTGACCCAAAACATCACCCATTCCTGTGCTCCAAGGAATAAAGTCCTAGCTTGCCCAACTTCTCCTTATATCTCCAGAGATTCTGCCTGTCCCGCTGAGTTATTCCAGCTTTTTGTGACCATCATGGAAGATCTCAAATGCAAAGTTGATACTGTTTTCTCCCTCTCCAGAAATAATGGCCACAGACATAGGAAGATGATCAGATGGAGTGGATTTCTTAATGGGCCATGACTTGTGAATAGCCACATTGCACAGGCCAGATACAGTCAGACAAGGCAACCCCACATTGGCCATTTTTCTACTTGCATTTTAATGCTTTATGCTACTGTTGTAAGGCGCATTTAAGCATTGTGTTCAGTTTTGGTCTCCCTGCCTTAGGAATGATGTTGTTAAGCAGGAAAGAATGTAGCATAGGTTTACGAGGATGTTGCAAGGACTTGAGGGCCAGAGCTATAAGGAGAGGTTGGGCAGGCTAGGACAGGACAGAGCACAGGATGGAAAGGTGATCTTAGAGAGGTGTATACGATCATGAGGGGAATAGAAAGGATGAGTGCGCGGAGTTTTACACCCAGAGTAGGGGAATCAAGAACCAGGGGATATAGGTTTAAGGCGAGTGGAGGAATATTTAATTGGAACCTGAGGGGCACCTTGTTGGGTATATGTAACATACTACCAGAGGAGGTAGTTGAGGCAGGTACTACCTGAGGAGGTAGTACCAGGTGCCACAGTTTAAGAATTTAGAACTGAGATGAGGAAAAACATTTTCACCCAGAGAGTTGTGAATTTGTGGAATTTTCTGCCTCAGAAGGCAGTGGAGGCCAATTCACTGGATGCCTTCACAAGAGAGTTAGGTGGAGCTTTTATGGCCAGCGGAAATAAGGGATATGGGGAGAAGGCAGGAACGGGGTACTGATTGTGGATGATTAGCTATGATCACATTGAATGGTGGTGCTGATTCGAAGAACCGAATTGCGTACTCCTGCACCTATTATCTATGTATCTATGCATCTATGTTTAACAACATTTAAAAGGCATAACTGAAGGTATCCATGGGCATGTAGTGCGGCCTCGAGAAGGTAAGGTGCCTGCAAATGCCCATTTTGCCAAAGGACTACATGATGAGAACAAAATTTGAAGAGGCAACATAATTAAAGCCATTCTTGCCTGTTAAAGAATGAAGATATGTTTTGTTTATTCAGCTTTTGGATGAATAACTTGAAATGATCACCCAGAGCCGGGAGCGCCTTGGGTTCTAGGGTTGGGTTGAAAGATTGATGTACAAAAGAAGGGCAGTCTGAAACAAGGGCATATCAACCTCATCGCTAGAAGGAGGGACCTCAGCTTGAAGTTCAGAGAAGATTATCCCCTACCAACAAAGTGTATCTAACCAATTCATTCATACAGGTAAGATCTGACTCCAAGTCATGAGTCTTGTGATTTAGTGCAAGAAGTGATAAGCTGGAATAGTAAAGCAAATGAGAACTTATTAGAAATCAATGGTTTGTATGCATGCTTAAGTAACTCGTGTGCTAATAAAGATTAAGTTGTACTAAACCTTAGTTTAGAGTCTTTTGTTCAACACGTCAGTTGATACCCAATGGAGGTAATAGGGTCAACAACAATGTTGCAGTAAATTATAAATAAAATAAAAACAGTAAGTAACTAACCTAGTGAACCTGGCATTGTGAACCTGGCATTGCATCTAGTTACATTTCCCTTTTGTGAAGACAAAACTGAAATATGTATGTTGCTCATTGAATTCCTGGATGTGACCAGAGGTTATTTTCTTGTATCCTGTGAAGATCGCTGAGAAGGTTGAACACCATTTTCTGCCTGGTTGATTGTGTGTATTTGAATATCCACTTAAACTCAAGATGCTAGAATTCCCTCAACAGTTCAGCTGTCAAAATATTTTCACTGCTGAAGATATATTGAAAAATTAATGCTTTATATCACTTCAGACCAATGTATACTACAAACCTTTTAAAGAAATGCTTTCTTCATCAATATGGAACTATATGCATTTTGGTTTAGCTTTCAGAAAATATATGATTCATGTAATTACTTCTGTGATAATCTCATCGAGACTATCATGCCATTCTCATCAAAATGCTTCTTTTTGTTCCACATGTATTGACATTAAGGTCTACAATGGGGCGGCATGGTGGCTACAGCGCCAGAGACCCAGGTTTGATCCTGACTACGGGTGCTGTCTATACGGAGCTTGTACATTCTGCTCGTGATCCCAAGGGTTTTCCTCAGGTGCTCCGGTTTCCTCCCACACTCCAAAAACGTACAGGTTTGTAGGTTAATTGGCTTTGGTAAAAATTGTAAATTGTCCCTAATCCGTAGAGTGTGCGAGTGTAACGGGGATCGCCGGTCGGTGCAGACTTGGCTGGCCGAAGGGCCTGTTTCCGCGCTGCATCTCTAAACTAGACGGAACTAATCATTATATCCTGGGCCTCCTCCACTGTCAGAGTGAGGCCAAATGTAAATTGGAGGAACAACACTTCATATTTTGCTTGGGCAGTTCACAACCCAACGGTATGAATGTTGCCTTTACTGACTTCAAGTAACCTTTGCATCCCCTCCCTCTCTGTCCTGTCCTCATCTTAGTCATCAAACTAGTTTTACTGTCATCCTGTTGAGTTCCACTGTCTGCACTAACTTGTTATCACCAGGCAACAATGGACCATTGTGGGCTCCACATTGCCTTGATTAGTGTTGCTTTCTGCATATCTTCCATTTATTTGACCTAAGCACTATCTGTATCTCTCGTTCCAAACTCTCCTAACTCTTTCCCTAACTCTCAGTCAGAAGAAGGATATCGACATGAAACATCACCTATTCCTTTTCTCCAAAGATACTGCCTGACCTGCTGAGTTACTCCAGATTTTTGTGTCTATCTTTGGTTTAAACCAGCATCTGCAGTTTCTCCCTACACACTACTCATTATAGTTCTTGGTTTTCAAGCATCTACAATATTCTTGTGTAAGAAGGAACTGCAGATGATGGTTTAAATCAAATAGAAAAAAGAAGGAATGGGTGACGTTTTGGGTCGAGACCCTTTAATTTCCCCATGGGTGTAGGGAGTGTATGAGAACGTCACCCATTCCTTCTCTACAGAGATGCTGCCTGTCCTGCTGAGTTACTCCAGCTTTTTGTGTCTATATACAATATTCTTCTTTGACATTTAGTTTGGTTTAATTTAGAGATACAGCATGGAACCGAGCCTTTCGGCCCAATAAGTCCAATTTACAGCGAACCATTTAATCTACAAACCCGGTCACAGGGAAAATGTGTAGACACCAATGCCATTTGTACCTTTAGTCCAAAGAAGTTGCTTCAATCTAAAGCAACACCTATCCATGTCCTCCAGAGATGCTGTCTGACCTGTTGAGTTATTCCAGTAGTTTGTGTCCTTGTGTGTATTAACCAGCATTTGCAATTCTCTCTTTTTAACAATCTTGGGGCACAGAAGCAGTGACAGAAGTCATACTGATTTTGGAAAACATAATACTGAAATATCTGTAGTTCGAGAAGTGGTGCACAAGTCATCCATTTTTGAAGCATTGCAAGAAGACCTTGTACCTCAGCAGGTAAACCAGGATCAGCAGTTTAGTTTAGTTTAGCACGGAAACAGGCCCTTCGGCCCACCATGTCCGCACCAACCAGCGATCCCCGTACACTAGCAAAATCCCACACACTAGGGACAATTTACAATTTTTTTTACAGAAGGTAGCAACACTACCGCTGCACCACCATGGCGCCCCTGAGAAGTCACAGTTCCTTGTCTCTACATTCAAACATCTTTCCTAACTGAGACAGCCACTGTAATGTCCAATATTTTGTGAATGAAGGTCAAGATGTCCCTCACAATTAACCACCAGTTCCCACACAGTGCAACAGTTGAGGTAATATTGTGTAGGAAGGAATTGCAGATGCTGGTTTACACTGAAGATAGACACAAAAGGCGGAGTAATGCAGCGGGTCTGGCAGCATCTCTGGAGAAAATGAATAGGTGACGTTTTGGGTCGAGACCCCTCTTCAGCCTGTCTGGAGAAAAGGAAAAGTTGACATTTCGGGTCAAGACACTTCTTCAGACCCTGACGTCTGAAGAACGATCTCGACCGGAAACAGCGCCTAATCCTTGTAAAGTATATTGTTAGCTTTATCGAATTGATAGTCACAATATTCACACCAATTCTCCTGCAAAGCAACAGACACGAAAAAAAACCCAATTGATTGTATAAAGCAAATCAAAAGCCCCACTTGCTCCATCCTCTTAAGGCTAAGAGTGTAAGAGTATTCAGCCTATTGCACTAAAAAGAGCAAACATTGTTGCTTACTAATGGCAAGGCCATGCTAAATCCTGCTGAAGGAAGATGACATAGAAATAGAATAAGTGTTTTAATTTCTTATAAGTGAACCTGAAATTTCTCAGCACATTTGAGTGCATTCCTAATTGAGGAACCAAATCGCACAGAGGGAAACATCATCACAGCGGGAGCCTGAAGGAAATTGAGTTTATTCTTAAACACAAATTTTCCTCATCCTTAACATTGTATTAATCATGGCGGGGAAGTACAATTAGCAGAAATAAATTGTGTTTCCATCACTAGGCTTTCTCTCAAGCCTTGCACACATTCCAGAGTGCTTTTTATACTTTTCGTTTGTGGGCTGCCTTTGGAGTCTTTGGGAATCAACACCTGCAGTTATATTCAAAAGCCTAACATTTCCAAGCGCCCTCTGAAGTGGTCAGCCATTGTTCTGAGGTGGATGGGTTTTTACCTGACTAACAGAGGCATTCCAGAACCATCAGTGCTCTGAACACCCCCATGATGGGTAATCAGCCCCGCTGTCTTTATTCTGTGAGACATTGAAAACCCACAGGGAAAATGTGGTTGGATGTAAAAAGAGGGTTGGGGTTTTTTTAATAAGTTTCCTATCCACAGATGCCATCAAGCTTTTATACCATTCAGTTTATTTCTGTGGTCCTTACAAAGACTTCTTAAGCTGTGGTCACCACTTCTGTAGTATAATGCAGGTAATTAAGCTGAAGTCTGCTCTTTAGCGAATTAAATTCAGACAATTTGCTGGAATATATGTAAGTGGGTGAAGATCTTTACTCTTGTAAATGTTCTGTGTTGACCATTATCTATTTTTTAATGTAAGTAAGTGGATGCAATTCTTTGATTATAATCTGGCAAGTCACAGTGTGTTCCTTCTGTATGGAGCTTTTTTAACACCTTATGCTTCAGAATGGATTTTGTCACTAAATAGAGTCTGGCTTTTGAGTTTGACACCGAAAGCAAATGTGATTCCAATCTTTTCTCCCTCAGAGATGTGATAACCTCTTAATTCTGCAAACCTGTTGATGTTGCATTTATCAGAACTAAGTTACTCTGGTGGTCAAAGAGGAGTTTAGATGTAACCAGAAACCATGGCAGATTATTTTCAACGTTGTACTTGAAAGAGCACTGTCAGGTACAAATGTTTTTACATGGGTTTCAAGCCAGATGCATGCGATGATCAAGATAGAAGGCTAAATAATAGCGAAAGTTTACTATCCACAGAGAGCAAATGAACTTCTACCACGCACATTGTAGTTTGAGTGCAGCACCAAATATATGGATGCAGGAAAGGAAATTAATCACCACAAACAAGCCAAAAATGCAGGTTGCATTGTCCAGATTCCATTTACTTTGCTGTCTTTCATTTTGTCAAACATTCGCACTTAAAATAACATCAGGCACATTAGCTACAATTCTTTTATTTAATCCCAATGCATGCGTCCTGTATTTTCTCTGGGTCTAATTACGAAATAATTCCACAAAATTGAGTTCTTATTACTTAATTTTCTTTGTAGCGCGCACACTTCTTTAACATATTCTTGCCCTTTCAGCGTACTTGAGTGCACATTGAATGGCTATCCCACCGTTAATTGATCCTGAGATTTCCAGCTGTGTTCACATCCCTCTTTTGGGTACCCAAGTCTTCTCCAGCTGTTCCTCGAAGAATGGGAAGATTAAGCACAAATGGCAACCTTAAGCAGACACTTCCTGCTCTGCAGTTCACATTAGGTCATTGATATGTCACTTCTAAAACCAATGTTGGACAAATACTGGCATCACTTGTTGTGAATGGGTTCATGGAGACATACAGTCGGTGTGATATTTTAGAAATGTTGATGATTTTGGTCTAATACCTTTACTCAAGGAAGAAGCACTATCTTCCTATCACGGCGATTGAGTGTTATTTAGTCTAGAAACTAAGAATAATAACAATAATAACACTAAATAACACTAATAATATGAAAACATCATATTCCCTTTCAAGACTTGGATCACAATTATTCTGTTGATAATAAGATGATTTGTGTGAATAGTAGTTTTGCAAAGGCTACATATTTTACATCGAACTGAAGGAACTTTGCACCAAATTGTCCAGGCTTGGGGTTTCATTAAGACCAAGGTGAAAAATCCCTCGAGTTTATTTCCAAATTAAATCTCAGCATCCAAGATGTGATATAATATTATTATATCGTTAACTTCAACAAATAAAAACTTGGCTATTTTTTCTTCACTGTAAATCTATTTCATCAATAGACTTCAGATTTTAGACATTCAGTGCGGAAACAGGCCCTTCAGCCCACTGATCACCCCGAACACTAGCACTATCCTACACATTAACGACAATTTACAATTTTGATGTGGCATTTTGTTGGTTCACGTGCTTGATCAATGGTGTTTTATCATTAATGTTTTATTATTATTAATGTTTAGTGTTTCTGAGTCATTCGTAACTGTCACTGTATGTCATGTTGTTACTTCTGGGTGGAGCACCGAGGCAAATTCCTTGTATGTGAATACTTGGCCAATAAAGTTACTTACTTACTTATTTATTTACTTTACCAAAGCCAATTAACCTCACGTGGGAGAACGTGCAAACTCTGTAAAGATAGCACCCACAGGCAGGATCGAATCCAGTCTTTGGTGCTGCGAGGCAGCAACTCTGCAGTTGCCCGCCGCACCACTGTGCTGCCCCTAATAGTATTTGAGAATTTCTTGTATTTATTCTAAAGACATTTGCTGTATAGCATGAATAGAACATAGGACAGTACAGCACAAGAACAGCCCTTTCAGCCCTCTATGTCTGCCCAGATCATCTGCTATATACCTGCACATAATCAATATCACTTTATTCCATGCATATCCATATGCCGATCCAAAGGCCTCTTAAATTCCACTATTGTATCTGCCTCCACCACCAACCCTGGCACTGCGTTCCAGGTAACCACCATCATATGCAGGTAGATAGCTTTCTAAGCCTCCCCATCACTCCCTTTGTTCTCGGTGCCCCACTTCCTGCTATGTCCCCCCCCCCCCCCCCCCCCCGTTGCTCTCAACATCCAGTTAGCTCTCGTTCCCTCCCCAGTGCAGTTCCCGTCGACGGGTTGATTTGGAGTCCGCAGTGGGCGAGCCAGGCCTACCGGCTAGACCACCATCACCCGTACGCAGCGGGCGCTCCTGGTCCCTCTGACCCAGGCGAGCGAGTGCTCAATTATTCCTTTTCATCATCTCCAATGTCTAATATTTTAACAAATATTAAATGTCAAAATTGTTTTCCTAAAGGTTAGTTCTTATGCTCCAATCATGATTAAAACCACAACTGTAATTCAGGGAGAGAGCTTTATGTTTAACTCCTACCAATTAACTGCAGGTAAATTAAAAAACAATTATAAAGAAAATGAGAACTCTGATAACGGTGTTGTCGCACATCTGCTTTCATTTATGTAGTTCACCATAGTGTTTGCTTTGTAAATACTTACATTAAATCATTGTTGATAACTTATAAGAGAAGTGCTCAAAATTCACAGCGAGATGGTGAAATTAATTATAACTATTGAAATCTGTAGAGATAATTCTCCAACATGTTGGAAGGTGAAATGAATTTCATTTTTTGCGCACTCCACTAAATGATCTGATGAATGCATAACTCCTTCACAGATTTCAGAATGCTGAAAATTGATTACGTTTGATTAGCTCTGATCTAAGCAGAGAATGCTGACAGAGTACATGTGAAACATTAGAGTATTATAACGTAATAAATGATTTAATTACCAGTGTTCCTGGTAATGTAAGATTCCCTGCAGAGAGACTGTCAAATCACAGTCCTGTAATAGACCTGTGGGTTTCACTTAATTCTATTAAGGTTTAAATAATATTTCCCACAGTCCTCGTGACTGCAATGCAAAGTTCCATTATGCAACCTAATTGTTTTTAATTAGTATCGAATGGTGGTAAAAATCTTCACAAACTTTGAATTACATGTCTGCTGTTTGCAATTAAACTATGCTTGGTGACTAAAATAGTGATTTATGTAGCAACAAAGAACTGCAGATGCTGGTGAATACACAAAAGGATACAAAGTGCTGGAGTAACTGATCGGCTCAGGTAGTATCTATGGAGAACAGATCGTGGACGTTTGGGGTCGAAGGGTCTCGACCCAAAATGACACCTAAAATAGTTACTTATATTACTGAGATTTTGTTGGATGAGTGGCAAAATACGTTGTGCCTAATTTTTGGGTGCCATTCCCAATATTGCATCCAGTGTGTATATCCACATTTGTAATCCTTTTCTTGTTAGGCCCCATTTTTGGAAGAATACTAATACTGGCAATGTTACCTCTCACCTCAACTGTCCAGAGTAGGTAGATCAGAGCATTATTTGTACACCATGTTGTTTGGATGTCAGTGCTGGAGGTCAACAATCTATCTGCTGTCATGTGTTCATATACGTGGAGGAGCAGGTTTCACCAAAAGTAAGGACCCTTAGAGTCATAAAGCATTGAATCAGGTCCTTCACCCCAACTTGCCCAAACCACGTAAGGTGCCCCGTCTGAACTAGACCCATCTGCACTAGACTCACCTGCCCACGTTTGATTCATAGCCCTTTAAACCCTTTCCTATCCATGTACCTGTCCAAATGTCTTTTAAGTGTTGTTGCCTGCCTCAAATAGTACCTGCCTCAACTACCTCCTCTTGCAGCTCGTTCTATATACCCATCACCCTCTGTGTAAAATAAATTAGCCCAAGTGAGTAGAAAGGAACTGCAGATGCTGGTTTATACAGAAGACAGACTGCTGTAGTAATTCAGTCGGTAAGGCAGCATCTCCAGAGAAAGGGAATATTGAAGATGGGTTCTGGACCCGAAAAGTTACCTATTCCTTTTCTCCAGAGATGCTGCCTTACCCGCTGAGTTACTCCAGCACATTGTGTCTAAATAAGTTGCCCCTCATGTTCCTATTAAATCTTTCCCTGCCCTACTTGAACCTATGTCCTCAGGTTCTTGAATCCCCCACTTTGGGTAAAAGACTTTGTGCATTCACCCTATCTATCTCCCTCATGATCTTTTACACCTCTATAAAATCACCCCTCAGCCACCTGCTCTCCAACTATTAAGGTCCTAGCCTGCAAATCTCTCTTTATAGCTCAGGCCCTCATGTACCAGCAACATTGCACTCTTTTTGCACTTAATAAAACGGATGATCTATTACCTGCAAGCTTACGGTATGAATTGAGTGACAAGCAGGGAGAAGAGGAGAGGAGGAGGCACCCACGTAGACATGCTTCCTTATGGCCTTTACATGATTAAAAGATCCAGTTGTGCACAACATCTTTTGCTGGGAGGGACAGACTTAAAATTCCAAGCCACCTCTGTGGGCCAACATGCTCAGTTTTAATTGTTCAATGCCAAAAACTGATATTGTTCATCATATTGACATATTCATCATAGTCATCAAATTTCATCATGACAAATATGCCATACTTCATGACCACCTGCTTAGAGTCTTACAGCAGGGAAATTGGCCCTTCTGGCCAACTTGCCCTTGTCGACCAAGATGCCCCATCTATGCTAGTTCCACCTGCCCGCATTTGGCATATATGTGGGTGTACTCCTTTTCTCTCGAAACCTTTCCTGTCCATGAACCTGTCCAAATGTATTTTAAATGTTGTTATAGTACCTGCTTCAACTATCCATAATCAGCAGCTCGTTCCATTTACCCACCATCCTGTGTGAAAAAGTTGCCCCTCAGATTCCTATCAAATCTTTCCGCTCTCACCTTAAACCTTTGTCCCCTGATTCTTGATTCCCTTACTCTGAGTGAAAGACTCAGTGTGTATCCCCTATCTATTCCCCTCATAAGTTTATACACCTCTAAGAGATTACCCCTCAGTCTCCTGTGCTCCAAGGAATAAAGTCCATGCCTGCCCTGCCCAATACTCAGGCCCTCAAGTCCTGACAACATTCTCGTATATAAGTTCTCTGCACTCTATCCAGCTTCCAACATACTTTCCTTTAGCAGGGCGAGCAAAACTGAGCACCTATCTATTCCCCTTGTACTATCTGGCCCTCAGACAGAACAATGCAAGTAAGGCATCTCTTCTACTCCACATGGTGGCACAGTGGCATAGTGGTAAAGCTGCTACCTTACAGTGCCAGAGACAAGGGTTAGATCCTGACTATGAGTGCTTGTCCGTACGGGGTTTGTGCCTTCTCCCTGTGAAGGCATGGGTTTTTTCCAGGTGCTCTAGTTTCCTCCCACTTTCCAACATCATTGAAAATTGGCTTCTGTCAACTAGTGTATAGGATAGAACTAGTGGAGATGAAAATATGTATTCTCGGATTTGTATACACATCTCTATAGATATTGTTATATGAAATTGCTCCATTCATTGTTAAGAGGTATACTTCATTTTTTTATTATATAATGATTTTTTTTTTTCTTATTTGTTTATTTTTATAATTTTTTATTTTTATTTTTTTGTTTTTTTATTTTTATTTTTTTTAATTTTTCTTATATAATCATTATCATTATTATTTAATCACCATCTCTATTGATTATAAATCTATTATTTTACTTCCTTACTTTCCAAACAAAAACAGAAGCATACATAAATTATTTCGTAATATTTGTATAATTTTTGAAACAAGTTAAATTTGTATTTGAAGAACTGTTATACTGTGGACAATACGCATTGCTTCTAATAAAAATATTTTTTTAAAAAAAGGACAGAACTAGTGTATGGGACATCGCTGGTCAGCACGGACTCAGAGGGCTGAAGGACCTGCTGTACCTTTAAACTAAACTAAACTGTCCAATCTTCTTTGTTCCTGGGCGTTCGAGTTGCCGAACCAGAACAATTAATTACAGATGACAAATATTTGAATTTAAGTTCCATAAATCATATTAATGCCATTCATGTTATAGGAGCAGAATTAGGCCAATTGGCCCATCAAGTCTACTCTGCCATTCAATCTATCTTTCCCTCTCAACCCCATTCTCCCATAACCTTTGACAAACTTACTAATCAAGAATCTGTCAATCTCTGCCTTAAAGATACCCATTGACTTGGCCGCCACAGCCTTCTGTGCAGGCAATGAATTCTGCAGATTCACCACCCTCTGACTAAAGAAACTCCTCCTCTTCTCCTTTCTAAAGGTTTATCCTTTTATTCTGAGGCTGTGTCCTCTGGTATGAGACTCCACTAGAGGAAACTAAGTTTCAATGAGTTCCCCCTCATCAAAATGTAAATAGGTAATAGTAACAATAGACATATTGGTTACTGTGCTAAAAGTCAGTTGTCCCCTCGGTGATATTCTGACCCTGAAATCACAGTCATCTTTAATGCAAAATTCATGCATTAAAAGTGTGGCGCTGTCTTTTCCTATGTAGACATGTTGTATCATAGCAACGTAAATGATGACCTCGGCGCTGGTGATAACAAAAACCGCAGACACCAACGTGAATATGTTTCTGCCATTTGGAGCTTTGTCTTTCAGTATAACTCTTGATATTCTGTCCTTCCCTCCTAAATGTCTCTTATTCTCCATTGTCTCGTATGCTGCCTTTTTCAATTTCAGCCTACTTTATAATTCCCCATTGCTGCATTGCTTTAATGCCAGGCTACAAAAGGACCCAATAACTCTTTCTTATGAGTTAAAATGATGAGAAAGCAGGGAGAAGATATTAAGGCTAACTGGCCATTTGTGGAGCATAAGGGGTCTGATGTGCGAGGAATGATTGGAAAATTTGGTATTTTCAGCCTCATGATTTACTGCAAGCAATGAAATGTGATGGAATATATACATTATACATACGTATAGAGGTATACGGTTATACAGGTCCACCACCGATTTTCCGACAACTGGTGGTCCAGCACCTTCTTTAATCCTGTCACTTGAAATCCCCCCCCGGAACACCCCCCGAAAATGTGGGATGAGGCAGATCTCAACTTCACGGGGACTTCCGTCGCTGGTCAGCGGGTCAAATTTGGCCCCTGCGGCTGGGACCCTGGAGCTATTGCCTGGTCGGAGCCGGCAGATCCATTCCCATAGCCAACTTCCGAGGGCCAGTATTTGACTTTGCGGGCCAGTATCTCGGCTCCTCGGTAGCCTAGGCGGACCGTTCCGGTACCGTTCGACTCTTCTCGGAGGTCGTAACCTCTGGTTGTCCAGCAAAGACCTGCTGTGTGTTTCCACATTTTATCTGTTGACATTTTCAGCTTTCCAGCAATGTCAGTTTTTTGATTTTGATACGCCATTCTTCATCCTTTGGTATTCAAACATTCAGCCTGTACAATTCATCCCAGTTTATTTTAACCACGTATTTGCAGTCTGTGAGATTTCGACAATAGTACCTGGGACATGACTGAAATGGTTTGCCATCATGTAAGCCGCTGCCAAAGAAAATCACTTCAGAGCTTGGCAGAATGTGAAAGGAACAAAACTCCTGACAGATTAAAGAATCTTTTTGCAATTTATCAACTGGGATTAAGAACTGGCTGTAAGTTACTTCTTACAATTGTCACAAAGTGTGATGTTATCAAAATCCTATAATAACCAGAAAACTCCAAACAAATAATTCTGTGGGTCAGGTAATTTAGGTACCAGATATCAAAACCTGCAACCAAGAAGCAGTTTAGTTTATATTTTACTGATGTAGGAATAAATGTTAGTTTTAAATTGGACAAGAGGTGGGAAAGGATAAATAGTAGAGACCGGTTTGGATTGCACCTGTTTAGAGATAGAGGGTGGCCCACCCAGTCCACGCGCGAGCATTGATTGCTTGGAAACCAGTTCTACGTTATCCCAATTTACAGAAGCTAATTAACCTACAAACCTGCACGTTTTTGGAATGTGGGAGAAAACCTGATGCATGCTGAAAGATCACCCTTGTGACCATTGCAAATAAAATCATCATCATCAGTAAAATCCAGTAAGCGCATCTTCCATTTTTATCTGTCAGGCATGCACCTATTGATGCAACTTTTTGTACAAGATGGAAACAATAGACAATAGATAATAGATGCAGGAGCAGGCCATTCAGCCCTTCGAGCCAGCACTGCCGTTCACTGTGATCATAGCTGATCATCCACATTCAGTACCTATGCCAACAATTCCTTCTAAGTTTAATGAGTGTGGCCTTATCAGGAACTGTGCAAGACACATTTTTGGCACATGTTCCTGAGGATAAACTACCCAAATGCTACTTGCCAATATCAGAGCTTCTTGCAAAGAAACTCTACGCAGGTACAGTGAAAAGCTTTTGTTTGCATGCGATCCAGTCAAAGAAAAGACTACACAAGATTACAATTAAGCTGTCCACAGTGTACAGATGCAGGGTAAAGGGAATAATGTCTAGTTCAAGATAAAGTCAGATAAAGTCCAATTTTCATTCAGCACTCAAATTTACTTGGACCATCTCCGACACCTCCCTCCCCTTTCTTGCTCTCATCGTCTCCATCACAAGAAATAGACTACTGACTGACGTCTATTACAAATCCACTGACTCCCACAACTATCTCGACTACACTTCTTCCCACCCTGCTTCCTGCAGAGACTCTATCCCCTGCTCCCAATTCCTCCATCTACGCTGCATCTGGGCCCAAGATGAGGTGTTCCATACTATATCATCTGAGATGTCCTCATTCTTTAGGGAATGGGGGTTCCCCTCTCCCATTGTAGACAAGGCCCTCTCTCGTGTCTCCTCAGTACCCCCCGCAGCTCCGCCCTTGCTCCCCCTCCCCTAGTCATAACAGAGACAGAGTCTCCCTAGTCCTTACCTTCCACCCTATCAGACGTTTGATACAACAAATTTCCGCACCTCCAACTGGATCCCACCACTAGTCACATTTTCCCATCTCCACCCCTTTCTGCCTTCCGCAATCCCTGGTTAACTCATCCCTTCCCACCATTTCCACCCACTCCCCAGTTACCTTCTCCTGCAAATGCGGAAGATGCAACAGCTATTGCTATACCTCCTCCCTCGATTCTGTCTAAGGACCCTGACAGTCCTTTCATGTTCTCTTGCACCTCCGCCAGTCCCATCTACTGTATCTGTTGTTCAAGATGTAGACTCTTATACATTGGCGAGACCCAATGCAGACTTGGCGATCGTTTCGCTGAACACCTTCGCTCTGCGTACGTGAATCAACGTGATCTTCTGGTTCCTTCCCATTCCTAGACAGATCTTTCTGTCCTCGGTCTCTTCCATTGCCAGAGTGAGGCTAAATGCAAATTGGAGGAACAGCATCTCATATTTCGCTTGGGCAGCTTACAGCCCAGTGGTATGAATATTGATTTCTCTCACTTCAGGAAGCCCGGCATTCCCTCTCTCTCTATCCCTCCCCCACCCAAGTCACACTAGCTTCTTATTTTCACCCTTCACCGTTTCCTTTATCATCGTTAATTTTTTGCATATCTTTCATTCATTGTTCTTTATCTCTCCACATCACCGTCTATATCTCTCGTTTCCTTTACCCATAACCAGTCTGAAGAAGGGTTTCAACCCTAAACGTCACCTACTCCTTCTCTCCAGAGATGCTGCCTGTTACTCTAGCTTTTTGTGTCAGTCCAATTAAAGATAGTTCAAAGGTTCTCATGGAGGTAGATGGGAGGTTAAGACAGCACCCTAGTTGGTGAGAGGATGGTTCAGTTGCCTGACAACAGATGGGAAGAAACTGTCCCTGAATCTGGAGGCATGCGTTTTCACACTTCTGCATCCCTTGCCTGCTTGGAGACAGGAGAAGAGGGAGTGACCGGGGTGTGACTGGTCCTTGATTATGCTGGTGGCCTTGCCGAGGCAGCGTGAAGTGTAGATGGAGTTAATGGAAGGGAGGTTGCTTTGTGTGATGGTCTGGGCTGTGTCCACAATTTTCTACAATTGATTGTGGTCTTGGATGGAGCTGTTCCAATCTTTTAATGATGGTTAAAGAGTTGTCTTACACATTTCCACACAGTTTAGGTTAAATACATAAAATATGTTGGGCCCTTTCCTGTTTGCTGAAATGAGGCTACATTAACGTCTAAACTTTACAATGGGGATGAAATCAAAAAGGCCAATTAGCTAAACTTCAAAAAAGTTTCTGCTTGCACAACTCTACTTCAAGCCAACAATATGCACCAGTAAACAGCATATGGGACTCAACAGATACTAAAAGCACTTTTTACAAAATGACACCGGATCACAATACTAATAAAAAGACTCACGGATGGGTGTGCTGCATTCCTCCCAGGCATGTTGCTAAAGCCTGCAATTAGTCCATGCATTGGCAGGCCCAAGAATCTTGTTGTCTTAGCTCGTATATGATTGTCTCCTATGATGCATTCTGATCCCACGATCTACTGTCTTTGGTCCTGGATCTGCGTGTTGATCGGTTCTCTGGCAATGACCCACCATTGGACTTTACATTTCGAGTCTATGCCTGAGTAATTTCTGCAGCCTCTTGCCGGCTGGGTGAAATACAGAGTGTTTCTGCATGATTTCTTGAGTTGATGAGGAGCAATTATGCCTTAAATGAAGTCATTCATGTCTGCATTTTTGTTTGCATATTTTTCAGTGTTCATCTGTTATTAAACCCATCTTTAACTGTAAGCTACTTTCAAACACATTTTGTCTCCAACTCAATTTTGTTATCAAAAGAAAACAATGTGTGCTCACTGGATGTTTTTGATAAAAGTTAGCCAACCAGGAAATTAAATATGAAATAAGGTGTAATGTTTAAGTACTGGTTGATGTAAGATGTTGCAAATCAAAAGAAAAGAGGCTCTGGAAATACGTTAAATATCTTCAGTTTTAAACTTAAAACTTTAGCGGTACAGCGCGGAAACAGGCGCTTCGGCCTACCGGGTCCATGCCAACCAGTGATCACCCCCTACGCTAACATTATCCTGTATAGTAGGACAATTACAATTTTACCAAAGACAATAATCCTACAAACATGTACGTCTTTGGAGAGTAGAACGAAACCAGAGCACCCGGAGAAAAACCACGGGGTCACAGGGAGAAAGCACAAACTCCATCATAGTCAGGATCGAACCCAGGTCTCTGGTGCAGTAAGGCAACATCTTTGCTACTGCCCTGCTGTATACCATATATTTTGGAATATATAGATCCACAACACAATCTGTTTTTCTCAATGGAGAATTAAGCAGACCTCGGCATTCAGATTGTGTGTAACACTATATTTTGCTTCTTTAGGTATTTAATAACTTGCATCAATCATCGCATGCCAAATCCTACCTAATTTTTGTACGTCTGTAACTTGTAGCTTTGAATGAGCAGGCTGTGGTTTAAGATCTCACTTACTAATAAAGAAAAACAAATGGCCTCATAATAACTTAATTCAGTAGTATTCTGGTGAGGACTAGTTTACCTTTAAAGCAATTTATTAAGTAGAGGCAGCAATTTATTTCCTTTACAGTCTGGATGCCTAATAGGGTATTTTATGATTGTGGTTTCCAAGGCGATGTTGAGAACATTGTACCTAGATAACATTCGTGTCATGAAAATGAATAAAGATCATTAAAGTGCATCAAGCCACTCAAATTTACATGCCATTACTGTTAATATTTCTCATTAAATGCCCACATTTTGATTGCATCCCTTTCAACCATAATTGTCTGAATCTGTTGTTGTTCATACATTCATAATAGATAAGATTTAGTTGCCACCTGCAATAGGAAATTAATTTTTCTATCCTAATAGAATAGTAGATTGGAACCTGATTCAGATGCTTTATAGAATATCATTCCCAATAACAGTTATTAAATAAAAAGGCTGCAAGGCCTTTGAAATGTATGTATAATAAATGTATATATTCAATTTTGGAAAACACTGCCTATTTCTCTTCTCGGTAGACTAAATGCCCTAAAGATGATCTTTCTCCTGCAACTTCTATATTTATTCCAGTCAATACCGATATATCTTCCCAAAAGTTTAAAAAAAAAATTGATTCCATTCTCACTAATTTCATCTGGGACTATAAAAGCTACCAAATACACAAAAGACATCTGTGCAAATCCAAAGAGAATGGAGGACTAGCCTTACCTAACTTCCTCTTTTACTATTGGGCAACCAATATTAAAATTATAATTATAATTTTTATTATAATTTTCTGGCTGGATGATTCATACCAACAAGCAAACTGGCTAAAAATTGAAAGGGAAGATTGCTTGCCTTTCTGTATACGCTCGATTGTCCTGTCTCCAATATCCCTGAATAAGTCAACGTATGAGCATAACCCAATAATACACAGTACTATCCGTATCTGGAAAGAGTTGAAACTCAGTCTCAAACTGAGAAACATGTCTCTCCTTCTCCCCATTGCAAATAATCCCTCTTTTAAACCTTCTACTCTAGATGTGGTTTTTGTTCAATGGAAGAATCAGGGAATCAATACTGTGGGAGACCTTTATAAGAAGGGGACACTTTCCTCCTTTCAAGAATTGCAGGAGAAATACGAGCTGAACACCAATAACTTTTTCAGTTACCTCCACGTTAGGGATTGCGTGAGAACATGCATACAAGACTGCTCCTCTGTAGGTCCAGACATACTCGATAAATGTTTGAATAGACATGGAGATACAGAGAAGTTGATATCCCACATTTACAATGCCCCCCAAAACATCGACACACCATCATCTGAGATTTATAGAGATTTATGGGAGGATGAGATGGGTTAACACATCTCCAAAGATACATGGGACAGAATCCGACAATACATACATCATTGCTCTTTAAATGCCAGACACTGCCTGATACAGTTTAAAGTACTGCACAGGCTATATTACTCAAAGACCAAATTGAGCAAGATTTTCCCCAGTGTTTCCCCCCTTTGTGACAATGTCATTCTCAAGAAACCACTTAACCCATACTTTTGTACTATGGACGGAAGTCTTTAATGTTACCTCTAAAACACAGAAAATTCCACTAGAACCAGACCCAAAACTGATAATACTGGGAATATCAGAGGCACGTGTCAAACTAACTGTATTTCAAAGACACTTTCTTGATTACGGTCTAATATCATCAAAAGAACATACTTAAATTTTGGAAAAAGCCAACAGTCCCTTCAGTGAAGATGTTGATTACGGAAATGACAGGGACACTACATCTAGAAAAAATTAGGTTTGTCTTGACTGACAAACAAGATCATTTTTTAAAAATATGGTCTCCTCTTATTGAATTTCTTGAACAATACAATGGTTGAACACAAATTCAAAACTGATTGTAAGGCTGAGTAAGCGGGCAGATGGGTGGGTCGACGGACATATCTCCTCTTCTTTTTCTTTCCTTTCTTCTCTCTTTTTTCTTATTTCAATTTAATATTCTGTTTGTAAAATGTTAAAATTGAAGCTGTGCTAGAGTTGCAGAACTGTTAAGTCATTCTTTTCTGTACAATTGCTTCCAATAAAATTATAATAAAATTAAAGAAAAATAAATGTATAAGCTCCGAAAAATGATGCATTAAAAGCCCACGAGACATTTACATAAGAGAGGAATGTGAATCAAAGTTTGGGAAATAATGGTTAGGTAGGAAAATGTACAAAATAATGAAGAATGATTTTGCTCTGGCACTTAAAGCAGCTGCTAAACATTTAGAGAAATGAAGTATGAATTGCAGTTAGATGCCTGATTATATTATCTGTTGCCCTTGCAGTGTTTTGGAGGAGGACTGTGTTAAGGTGACCCCTGCAGTCTATTTGAGGAACTGCAGACAGTGCACCATCATAATTTTAGTTTAGAGGTACAGTATGGAAACAGGCCCTTTGACACCGTGAGTCCACGCCGACCAAACAAACACATGTACACATGTAGTTCTATTTCATCCCACTTTCGCATCCCACACATTAGGGGCGATTTACAGAAGTCAATTAACCTACAAAACTGCACGTCTTTGGAGAGTGAGAGGAAACCGGAACACCGGGAGAAAACCCACACAGTCACAGGGAGAACATACAAACTCTGTGCAGACGGTACCTGTGGTCAGGATCGAACCCGGGTCTCTGGCGCAGTGACGCAGCAGCTCTATTGCTGCTCTACTGTGCTACTTATAGTATATAGTGTTGGCATTGCAGTTTTAAATGTGGCTCTCGATAGTGAATCTGTGTAATTCATTGCCACAGAAGGCTGTGGACACCAAGTCAATAGATATTCTTAAGGTATAGATTGACACACTTCCAAAGGCTTGTTCCTTGCCTTACTGGTAACGTACCTCAACATCCTCTTCCTGGAGTCAATCCTCTTCTTCTGCTCTGTCACGCCGGGCATGGACTTTTATTCTCCCCTCGATAAAGGTTTATTTTCCTTCCCTTTCCCTGCAGGGCTCTATAATGACCCATACAGTCAAAATTGATTTCTGACTTGTAAGGGCACAACTGCAGTAGCTGCATTTACCAAGATTATTTTCTTTGTTGTCAAGTAAGTTACCAATTGAAACAATTAGTCATAGTTATTCAGCACGGAAACAGGCCCTTCGGCCCAACTTGCCAATGCTGACCGAGATGTCCCCATGTACTCTAATCCCACCTGCCTGTGTTTGGTTTGTAACCCTTTTAACCTTTCTTATCCATGTACCTGTTCAAATGTCTTTTAAATGTTGTTATAGCACCTACCTCATCTACCTCCTCTGGCAGCTTGTTCTTTATATCCACATAAACTGTGTGAAAAAAAGTTGCACCTCAGGTTGTTCTTTGTTATATGTTGATAAAGGAGAATCTTTTTTTAGTCTGGGGAAGGCTCCCGACCCAAAACGTCACCTATCCATGTTCTCCAGAGATGCTGGCTGACCCGCTGAATTACTCCAGCACTTGGTGTCCTTTTGTGTAAACCAGCATCTGAAGTTCCTTGTTTCTACAAGAAAACAGAGTATTTTGCAATTACACTGAGTTACTCCAGCACTTTGTGTCTTTATTTTGATCTTTGTTATAGGTCTGCAACAATTAAAGGCAAATAATTATCAAAGTTCAGTTAAATATATATATTTATCCACATTCCAATGGATAATTGCTTTAAAACCCATTGTATATAAATTCCTCCAATCACCACATGTGTTGCATGGTTCAGTTAGATCATGGCCGATCTTTTACATCATTTTTACATCATTTTCCTGAACTGACACAACTTTAATTCATTCCCTTGATATTTAAGCCCCTATTGATCTTAATCTTGAATATACTCAGCTGCTACCTGCCAGCACCAGGTTTGATCCTGACTATGTGTGCTGTCTGTATGTAGTTTGAAAATTCTCCCTGTGTTTGTGTGGGTTTTCTCTGGGTGCTCCAGTTTCCTCCCACACTCCAAAGACGTGCAGCTTTGTAGGCTAATTGTCTCTATAAAAATTGTCCCAAATGTGTAGGAGAGAACTAGTGTACGGGGTGATTGCTGGTCAGCGCAGACTCGTTGGGCCGAAGGGCCTGTTTCAATGCTGTATCTCAAAACTAAACTAAACCGCATGTAAAGGCGATTCCATGCCCAAGAACCTCCCAATGCCTTGAGATCTTAGATCCCCTTTAGCTAACTCTCTGACATTTCCATGAACTACATGCCTGAAACGTTATACAGTAATTAATGTTGATCCTAGCACACACGCAGCCTGCAGTACAAATTAGGATGGAAAGGGTTATCATAATATTTTGCTAGTCCCTTTGGCAGAGTTGAGCAGCTCCCTGCGGGAGACGAGAAGCGACTGCATTTTGAAGTTTGTTTTGGGACTCCGCACTTTCAAGCTGACTGTTAGTGTTCGAAACACTCTAACTAAAAAGAAACCTTCAGTGGAACTGTTGACATGGCCGTCGTTTTCGGCGTATTGGGTTCCTCGGAGATTGCTTGAATTGTAATGATGTCAACAGCAAATGTACCATGTCACGGTCAGGAATGGTTAACTACAAAACTGGCTGAATTCCGTCACCGAGGCAAAAAAAAACCCAACTCTAAAGAGTTCAATTCCAGGTACAACCAACAGCTGGAATACTTCTGGCTATCAATGATGCCTGAGAAAATACCCGGAGACTAAATAATTTAGATTAAATATTTCTGACCTCTATAATTGTTTGAGAGTGGCGTTCTGTCACTCGCTGAAGGAGGTCAACCAGCTGCAGTCAAGAATTAAGCCACAGTTGTTTGGAAACTTAATCGTTCATTTGGAGGGTGGACGGATTATTTTGCGACTATTAACATTTTCAATGATGGCAAGAACACAAGAGGAAGCAGGAGCAACAGTAAGTCAGAACAGCCTTCCCACCTGCTCTATCATTCAGTTAGATCATGGCCAATCTGTTACATCATTGTCACTTTACTGAACTATCCTACACTAGCCTACCTGCCCACGTATGTCCATATCCTTCTAAACCTTTCCTACCCATGTACCTGTCCAAGTGTCTTTTAAATAGTGTTGTAGTGCCTGTGTGAAAAAGTTGACCCTCAGGTTCCTATTCAATCTTTCCCCTCTCACCTTAAACCTATGTCCTCTGGTTCTTAATTCCCCAATTCTATGTAAAAGACTGCATTTACCCTATCTATTCCCCTCATGATCTTATAAAAACACCCCTCATGCCCTTATTATTTAAGCATCTATTGATCATGATCAACACTTGCCTCACAGTGCCAGAGACCCAGGTGCGATCCTGACTATGGGTGCTGTCTCTACGCAGTTTGTACGTTCTCCTTGTAACTATGTGGGTTTTCTCCAGGTGCTCCTATACTCCAAAGATGTGCAGGTTTGTAGGTAAATTGGCTTCTGTAAATTGCCCTTAGTGTGTCGGATGGAACTAGTGTACAGGTGATTGCAGGTCGGCGCAGACTCGGTGGGCTGAAGGGCCTGTTTCCGTACTGTATATCTAAAGTCTAAAGTCTAGTTAAATTCTGAGGCAAAATGTGCGGAGTTTGCACATTCTCCCTGTGACCGCATGGGTTTTCTCCCAGCAATCCAGTTTCCTCCCACATTCCAAAGGCGTGCAGATTTGTAGGTTAATTGGCTTCTGCAAATTGCCCCTCGTGTGTAGGATGTGAAAGTGGGGATAACAGAACTAGTGTTCAGCTGATTGCTGGTCAGCGCCGACTCGGTGAGCCAAAGGGCCTGTTTCACGCTGCATCTCTAACGTAAACGAGACAGCCCCCTTGAGCAGAGATTTACGAAGATTCACTTTCTTCTGTGTGAAGAAATTCTGCTGGTCCCTTGCTTTGAAACTGGCCCCTGATTATGGTCATCTCAGCAAGAGCAGTAAAGCCCTTCTCTGCATCCACCCCATCTAGCCCCATGACAATCTTAAAAGCTTCAATGACATTGCTTCCCATTCGTCTACTCACAAGGGAGTTTCATATTTGAGTGATTTGACTTGTAATATCTTCAGATGGCTATTTTAGTCTTACATCACTTTTGTTACGTATTCTGGTTTCAATTTAATTTTATATTTCTTTGAATTTTTTGTAAGTAAAAATTACTAGAGAGAATCATATAGCATGGAAAAGGGGTCTTCAGCTCAACTTGCCCCTGCCGACCAAGATGCCCAACTACACTAGTCCCATATGCCCGAGTTTGTTCCTGAGGAAGGGTTCTGATCCAAAAAGTCCTAATAGAAACATAGAAACATAGAAAATAGGTGCAGGAGTAGGCCATTTGGCCATTGGATCCTGCACCGCCATTCAATATGATCATGGCTGATCATCCAGCTCAGTATCCCGTACCTGCCTTCTCTCCATACCCACTGATTCATTTAGCCCCAAGGGCCACATCTAACACCCTCTTAAATATAGCCAATGAACTGGTCACAACTACCTTCTGTGGAAGAGAATTCCTGAGATTCACCACTCTCTGTGTGAAAAATGTTTTTCTCATATCGGTCCTAAAAGATTTCCCCCTTATCCTTAAACTGCGACCCCTTGTCCTGGACTTCCCCAACATCGGGACCAATTTTCCTGCATCCAGCCTGTCCAACCCCTTAAGAATTTTATAACTTTCTATAAGATCCCCACTCAATCTTCTCAATTCTAGCAAGTACAAGCTGAGTCTATCCAGTCTTTCTTCATATGAAAGTCATGACATCCCAGGAATCAGTCTGGTGAACCTTCTCTGTACTCTTTCTATGGCAAGAATGTCTTTCAAGATTTGGAGACCAAAACTGTACGCAATACTCCATGTGTGGTCTCACCAAGACCCTCTACAACTGCAGTAGAACCTCCCTGCTCCTGTACTCAAATCCTTTTGCTATGAATGCTAACATACCATTCGCTTTCTTCGCTGCCTGCTGCACCTGCATGCCTACTTTCAATGACTGGTGTACCGTGACACCCAGGTCTTGTTGCATCTCCCCTTTTCCTAATTGGTCACCATTCAGATAATAGTCTACTTTCCTGTTTTTGCCACCAAGGTAGATAACCTCACATTTATCCACATTATACTGCCTGCCATGCATTTGCCCACTCACCCAGCCGATCCAAGTCACCTTGCAGCCTCCTAGCATCCTCCTCACAGCTAACACTGCCCCCCAGCTTCGTGTCATCCGCAAACTTGGAGATGTTGCATTCATTCCTTAAGGGGTTGGACAGGCTAGATGCAGGAAGATTGTTCCCGATGCTGGGGAAGTCCAGAACAAGGGGTCACAGTTTAAGGACAAGGGGGAAGTCTTTTAGGACTCAGATGAGAAGATAATTTTTCACACAATGAGTGGTGTATCTGTGGAATTCTCTGCCAGAGAAGGTAGTTGAGGTCAGTTCATTGGCTATATTTAAGAGGGAGCTAGATGTGGCCCTTGTGGCTAAAGGGATCAGGGGGTATGGAGAGAAGGCAGGTACAGGATACTGAGTTGGATGATCAGCCATGATCATATTGAATGGCGGTGCAGGCTCGAAGGGCTGAATGGCCTACTCCTGCACCTATTTTCTATGATTCTATGATTCTAATTCCCTCGCCCAAATCATTAATATATATTGTAAATAGCTGGAGTCCCAGCACTGAGCCTTGCGGTACCCCACTAGTCACTGCCTGCCATTCTGAAAAGGACCCGTTTACTCCTACTCTTTGCTTCTTGTTTGCTAGCCAGTTCTCTATCCACATCAATACTTAACCCACAATACCGTGTGCTTTAAGTTTGTATACTAATCTCTTATGTGGGACCTTGCCGAAAGCCTCCTGGAAGCCTTCCATAATCCTTTTTCTCTGAGATACTCCGGCACTTTGTGTCACTGTTCCATATCCCTCTAAGCCTTTACTATCCATGTACTTGTCCAAATATATTTAAAATGTTGTTATACTACCTGCCTCAACTGCATCCTCTGACAGCTCACTCCAAATATGCACCACCCTCTATGTGTAAAAGTTCCCCTAGGGTTCCTTTTAAATCTCTCCCATCTCACCTTAAATATATGTCCTCTGGTTCTTGATACCCCTACTGCCCTACACCTCTATGAGATCACCCCTCAACCTCCTGCGTGTAATAAATGTTACAAATTCGATATTGTTTTTTGACTGTTCAAATATTCAAGCCCCATGTCTGGTTAATCTGACAAAATCATATTGCCAAAGAACCCGAAGCATATTGGATGTGATTGGAGGCCGCGACATAGTCAAGGTGATTTTGTTGTGCGTACCTTATTTCTAACGATTAATTTTGAAATCTAACAAAGTGTGACGTTTGAAATAGTCATGTTATCCAATGGTGTGTCTAAATGGGTGGCATGGTGGCGCAACGGTGAAGCTACTCCCTTACAGCTGCAGAGACCCAGGTTCGATCCTGACTACTGGTGCTTGTCTGTACAGAGTTTGTACGTTCTCCCCATGACCTTCGTGGATTTTGTCAGAGATCTTCGGTTTCCTCCCACACTCTAAAGATGTACCAGTTTGTAGGTTAATTGGCTTGGTATCAATGTATAAATATAAAATTGTCCCTTGTGTGTATAGGGTAGTGTTAATGTGCAGGGATTACTGGTCAGTGCGAACTTGATGGGCCGAAAGGCCTGTTTCTGCGCTTTTTCTCTAAACCGAACTAAACTAAATATACATAGTATTCTTCTTAAGAAATCAAATGAGAATGCTCTAAAAGGCTTCCCTGCATTTTCTATATGCCAATACTGATTGACTTCGTATAAAACAAAAGTTTCTAACGCTACCCAAGCAAATCATTACACCCCTTCACAATCAGCGTGGTGACAGCTACAAGTGCCATGCTTTAAGAGTTCCCAACGATGCATTTTTTTCCCCCTCATGATGGTATTAATGGGCATAGTTGTCAGCACGGAAAAATATACGAATGTGCAAGAATCCCTGCTGGTTCTCTTCAGCTGTGATAGAAAGGTTTGACTTCACCAGCTAAAATCCCACGATTGATGACTCTTCACTGGAAGAGTCAAAACGAAAAATCACAATAAGGAGAATGCTTCGAGTGATTCCATTTGGAATATATTGAGATGGCCATTTTAGTCTTGCCATCACTTTTGTTATCTATTCTGGTTTAAAAGTAACTCTATTTTCCCTTGAATTTTACATGAGTGCAAGCTAATAAATGTTACAAATTTGACATTGGTTATTTGACATCTCAAATATTCATTAACCCAAGCACGAGGACATTGATTAAATAAAATGACTGTTCGTGAGGCATTTAATTGTCTTGCATTTATTACATGCTACTTATACCTTGTTCTTCATTTATTTAATTCATCTTCATCTATTTTATTCCGTGCATTACTGATTTAACGTAAATTTCATAAGGAGCACAGTAAGAAAAATATCCCTGATATCCAAAGAAAATATCTGTTAGAGCGCTCTTTAATTTCAATTCTATATCAATCATTTCTATGCGCATCATTGATGTTGCATAAAACTATGAATAATTTTTGGACCATAATCAAAAGTGCACAAATGATTGATTTGAAATATTACAAAAAATCATAAAATCAATTGCATTCTCTGCTGTTCATTGTTATGATACCTAACATTACAAAATTTAGATTTAAATTAACAAACGGTGCAGTTTTGAAAGCTGTGAGTATAGTAAGTATGAAGAGATTCTTTATATTGTTTTCTTTATATTGTTAATCTTAGTAAATTTGATGGGTGCACTGATTTGGGAAGATAATACAATGTGGGGTTTGATCTATAAAAATTTTTAGGTGTTCAAGTTTTCTTTCCTTATTACAGAACCGGGCTGAAATAAGGTGAACTTAAATTTTACGAGGATGTTGCCAGGACTTGAGGTTCTGAGCTATAGGGAGAGGTTGGGCAAACTAGAATTATTTTCCCTGAAACACAGGATAGTGAGAGGTAATGTTATAGAGGTCTGTTAGATCTAAAGAGGTGTGTAAGATCATGAGGGGAATAGATAGGGTGGATGCACAGTCAGGGGAATTAAGAACCAGGGGACATTGTTTTGTTTAGTTTAGTTCAGTTTAGTTTAGTTTAGTTTAGTTCAGTTTAGTTTAGTTCAGTTTAGTTTAGTTTAGTTTAGTTTAGAGATGCAGTGCGTAAACATACCCTTTGGCCCACAAAGTCTGAGCCGACCAGCAATCGCCGCACACCAACACTATCCTACACACAAGGGACAAGTTACAATTTCACCAAAGGGAATTAGCCTACAAACCTGTATGTCTTTGGAGTGTGGGAGGAAATCGAAGCACCCGGAGAAAACCTATGCAGGTCATGGGGAGAATGTACCTGTTCTCCATACTCCGTACAGACAGCAACCATAATCAGGATCGAACCTAGAGCTGTAAGGCAGCAGTTACTACCGTGCCACCCTTAGGTTTAAGGTGAGAGAGGAAGGATTTAATAAGGAATCTGAGGGGCAACATTTTCGCACAGAGGGTGGTGGGTCTATGGAGCAAGCTGCCAGAGGAGGTTGTGGAGGCAGGTACGATCACAACATTTAACAGACAGGTACATCGATAATAAAGGCTTATGGGCCAAACCCGGGCAGTTGGACTAGCATGGATGGGGCACCTTGGTCGGCATGGGCAAGTTGGGCTGAAGGACCTGTTTCCATGCTGTATGGCTCTATGACTCTAATTTGGCCCACCGTTCAGCCATTGACTGGCACCACAAGCCGTTGACTGGGTCCAATTTGATTCGGAGGCAAATCGGTTGATGCCCATACATTCCTTTCCTTGCGTCTGTGATTCCTCCAGTTGGGAAGAGCCAAGCCTTTGTGAGACAGACACCAAATGTCGGGTTGTTCTGAGGCCCCACTCCTGAACATCCTGATAGCATTTGGCAGACTGGGGCCTCCCCTTCTGTAAGGTCCCAGGGTGGTACAGCAGTAAAGCTGTTGCCTGACAGCGATAGAGACCCTGGTTCGATCCTAACTACGGTGCTATCTGTACGGAGTTTGTACATTCTCCCTGTGAGCGCTGCAGTTTTCTCCAGTTGCTCTGGTTTCCTCCCACATCACAAAGATTTACAGGCTTGTAGGGTAATTGGCTTCTGTAAATTATCCCTAGGGTGTAGGATAGAACTAGTGTATGGGTGATTGTTGGTCAAAATGGACTCGGAGGGCTTAAGGGCCTATTTCTGTGCTGTATCTCTAAACTAAACTAAAATCTTTGTGAAGTCTTTTACTGATCAAGACGTTTAAAAACTATTGAAATTAGTGTAAAAAGTTATTTTGCATTTATTATTTTCATTCAATTGTAATCAACTATTGGCACAGCTGGTAGAGCTGCAGCCTCACAGCACCAGAGACTCGGATTAAATCCTGACCCCAGGTGCTATCTATATGGAGTTTGCACATTCTCCCTGTGAGCATATGGGTTTTTTGCTCCGATTTCCTCCCACATCCCAAAGACTTGCTTGTATGTCTTTTAATCAAAGTAGGGGAATCAAGAACCTGTCGACATAGGTTTAAGGTGATTATGCTGGTGGCCTTGCCGAGGCAGTATGACGTTCAGATGGAGTCAATGGAAAGGATTCTTGTGGTTACAGTTTGTTTGCCAATTTGAATAGTTAAAATCCTCATATTTCTCTACGTTAACAGTGTGATAGAGATTCCTTCGCTCTCAAATGGCTACTTTGAAGTTCTAGGCATTTGATTGTTGACTGATGATCATTGATCCTTTCTTGGTGGTCCCTGAGTTGGTCAGTGCCTGCCCCCTGGTGACCACATTGGAAAGTGCAAATGCCAAACGCTTTCTCTGCTCTCCATTGCTGCCACTCTATTTTTTAAGGCATTCATTATCCATAAATGCTTCACATATCTCTGCAATGCAGAAGGCTATTTGTTGCAAGTTGTGAACAACAGCTGTAAGAGTGTGATCGGTGTACACTATGTATATAATCCAAACTCACCATCCCTGTTTTTCCTCAACCTGAATCACTTCCATGCAGATATTAAAATAGCATAGAAAATAAAGATCAGGTACGTTACATTAGACAAAGGGATTCTGTTAACAAAAGTCAAATGATGGTGTTGCTGTATTTGAAGAGTATTATTTTATACCTTTCCTCTTCCGTTTTTTGTGCTTATTTCAGTGAGCTGTTAAAGTAATCTGTTAAATAGATTGAACTTTTAGTTTAGTTCTAGTTTTTTTATAGTTTAGTTTATTATTGTCACTTCTACCAAGGTACAGTGTTTCTTTTTGTTTGGAATAAGGTATGTTATTATCATTTGGCTTTTTAAATTATAATTTTGGCCTCTTACTACAATAGTCGATGGCTGGATAACGTGGTCTATTTCCATTGCTGTGATTTAATTTCTGGTCCAATTTAACATCTTTACATATGAACTGTATACATTGTTGAATCAGTTTGATTACGGTGAAAAGTACGATACAGGTCCGACTAAATACAAATTCCTTCTTTGTGAAAAGGCTCATTTGTATGGAGATGGCATTTTCTGCCTTTCAGTCCAGAGTTTTATTTGCAAAAAATAAGTCATAAATTGGGGAAGCAAAAATCAATCGGCAGATGAAGGAATTTCTTTGGCCAGGATCAGTGTGCTGCCTAGTGTAAGAGACAATACAAAAGAAAACCATAACCACAATTTTATATAAAATACAAGGGTGTGCTTTGTGGCTGCAATTGTTTTTTTTCATCCTATTCAATAGATTAATTGCGGTGTGTTTTGTAATTTGCAATGGTAGGTCAATTATGTGTATTTGATTTTCATTGGAATGAACACAACCAGACAAGCACTTAAAGGTTTCACCAACACATTAAAATCACAAGGGAAGGGTCATTGCTCCTATTGGCTTGATGTTTGTTATTGAACGATAAAGAGATGGTTGGAATGTCATTTTTGTATACTTTGTGGACGGTAGGTGTGTATCGCAAATGTAAAATGTTTGTTGTGAATATCCCACTGTTTGCAGGTGCAGTATCTCCTCAGGGGCAATAGAAGTGATACCTCAACAGGTGTCGGTTCCAATAACAGGAACTTCCCTGTTCTCTAGACAAACACTTTGCTCTTTCATCATTGCTTTTCAACTAAGACTTTGAATTACATTCCCACTACTGCTCTTATAAAACCCGAGCTGATTTAAAGTTCACATTGCCAGTGAAGTTTAATTGAAAACCCACCTTGTGTCAATTTTTCGTTTGCAGATTTACCACACGTAACAAATGAAAGTGCATCTTGCACCATTGTATCACGGCTCTTTTTAATGCGTTAAAGAGGAAAAGTTTACCAAACACCTTTGCCCACAGACAGTGTCTCATTAAAACCCACACATTATTAAAAACGGCAATAAACAGTTGCAATCTGAAGTGTGTTCCTCTTTAGACTTTAGACTTTAGTGATACAGCGGGGGAACATGCCCTACGGCCCACCGAGTCCGCACCATCCAACGGTCACCCCATATACCACCATTATTCCACACATTAGGGACAATTTACAATTCTACAGAAGCCAATTAACCTACAAACCTATACTTATTGTCACTGTATGTCATGTTGTTACTTGTGGGCGGAGCACCAAGGCAAATTCCTTGTATGTGAATACTTGGCCAATAAACTGACTTACTTACTTACTTATTTGGAGGAAGGGAGGAAACCAGAGCATCCGGAGAAAACCCATGTGGTCAAAGAGAGAACGTATAAATGCACCAGTAGTCAGGATTGAATCCAAGTCTCTGGCGCTGTAAGGCAGCAACTCTAACGCTCTGCCACTGTGCCACCCCTCCTTTTATCGGTGCATGTATTAAGTAGAAATATTATAAAATAGTTAGAACACTCTGATTAACACAACTAGATTGTAAACCTGCGTCTGCCTAATTAGAATTGATATTTATACATTAAATTAAAACAACATTTCTAGTTTCACTTAAAGTGTTGCACATATTGCAGTGCTTCCTCTGTGATGAGCTTTGGAGTATTTACACCCCATCTTCTCTGTCCTGCTGTAAATTGGCAAGGCGTGGGTGGCAATACCCACCTCCTCCACTTGTCATCATTTAGACAAGGAATCTTGTGTCCAATGGACATTTAACAGCATCAATCTGCTACCAGAGTAACTGTTGAAACTGTAAACAAATTTGTATTTTAAAGATTAGAAATCTTTGCTGGTAATCTTATTACTATCTCGGCAAATACATTAGATGCCTCTCTCTATATCTCATCATAGAACCGTTAGCCAGTTTACAATAGATTAACATCTCAAATAAAGTAACGGGCTGAGGAATTTGATTTATGTATATGATATTGATGGTATAATCACCCACAACAATTTCATTGTTTTTTTCGTCTTTAACATTGGAGTTAGAATGTATGTTTTAATGATGAAACATTGGGAATTATCCTCAAATAAAAGATGCTACCTAAAATTACACAAAGTGCTGGAGTACCTCAGCGGGTCAGGCAACATCTATGGAGAACATGGATAGGTGATGTTTCGGGTCGAGACTGTTCTTCAGATGCTTGTTGGGTCTGACAAAGAGTCACAACCTGAGACGTCACCTATCCATGTTCTCAAGAGATGTTGCCTGACCTGCTGAGGTACTCCAGCACTTTGTGTCCCTTTGTGTACTAACCAGCATCAGCAGTTCTTTGATCCAAAGATGCTTCCTACTTGGCCAAACCTTTTCATATATCTACATGAAGCAGTTGATTAAATGTTTCAGATCTTTTTTTCTGTTGCAAACATGATTGTGGGGATGTTTACATTAGTTCAAAACATGAACTATTATTGCAGAGCCAGCCAGAAATTTCTCGATTATAAGCCAAAAGGTTTGAAATTAATGTAACTGGCTTTAATTGTTCTATGTTTTATACTTGATTTCTGTATTACTGAAAAAAAAGTCCATCAGTTTAATAATTCCTTTGAGTTGATAACAAGTAAAGTTTAAAAGTAAGTGATATTATCCTCTTTTATTCAATGTCCAAAGAAGGGTCTCGATCCAAAACATCACCTAGCCATATTCTGCAAAGATGCTGCCTGACCTGCTGTGTCCTATTGTGTATTGACCAGCGTTTGCAGTTCCTTGTTTTTATTCAATTAGTTTTATGATTGCCTGGATTAATAATCCAAACAATGTCATTTCAGATCCCACCATGGTAGAATGCGAATTTGAAAAAAGGAAGTAAATATAAACATAAGGGCTGCACAGTGGAGCAGTGGTAGAGTTGCTATGGGTACTCTCTGTACAAACTTTGCAGGTTCTCCCTGTGATCGTGTGGGTTTTCTCCGGGTGGTCCGGTTTCCTCCCACACTCCAAAGATATTTAAGATTGTAGGTTAATTGGCTTTGGTAAAAAATTGTTAATTGTTCCAAATGTGTAGGATAATGCTAGTGTATGGGGTGATCACTGGTCGGTGCGGAGTCGGTGGGCTGAAGAGCCTGTTTCTGCACTGTATCTCTGAAGTCTAAAGTCTAAACTAGTGATTCACATAGCATGTTAGGTTATGCAGGTGTGCGAGAGGAGAATGTAATTGATATAGGCCTCCATGTATGATATAAATCAACGTTTTTGCCCAAAAGGAAAATTGCAAAACCCATTGAACAAGTAAGGCCTGATAAAAGCTGGTGCTGTAGGTGTGGAAATAAACACAATGGAATAATACTGTGTCAAATTTGCTCTACAGAATTGGGCTGACATCACAAAGGTCTGGTACATTTTGGCTTTTGTTACCGTCAGAGTGGTGACTATATTTCACAGTATCCAGCTGCAGGGAAGAAAATAACAATCTTGTTATGCGCGCTTCAATGAAATCCTCTGATCACACCTGTTCAACAAAATAATGATGCTTAATGTATTTTTTTAATCTGGAAGGTAAATGGATATTAAGCCATGTTATGATGTCATGGCTTCCTTGTGACATTAAAACAACGGAAATGTGATTTGTGTTGACACTGTTCCCTGCAATTATTCAAACACAAATTCAGCCCCAATGAATGACATATTCTTCGTTTTGACATGGTAATTATTATAATGAGACATCTAAAAGTCTCTTTGCAGTGCTTTTGAAAGGTTTGCACGTTGGTATTTTTCTTCCTATATTCAGAATGCATAATGATAAATACTGAAACATTGGTCACAAATCGATGATGAGGGGAAGGATGAAGCTATCAGCCTTCACCATTATGGTAGAGGTCATCTGGATTGTTTGCATGAATGGTTGAGCAGTAATTCAGAGGGTGCAATGCATATCATGGACCTCCATAGGATGAACTGTGGCAGCATCGGCTGAGACAGTCATCATAAGGTGTGAACCATCACACTTAATGGCACAGACAATGTTCTACTTGCAAAAAGTGTTTATCGGTGAAATCCTTTACCGTATTGAATAAGGCAACACGATTTTCAATGGTTATCACAACTAACTTACACTTATTGTTGAATGACCTCCCTGACTCTGAAACCTAAGAGGTACAGTGAAAACTGTAACGTTCACGTTCAGGAACAGCTTCTTCCCTACAGCCATCAGGCTAGTAAACACTACAAATGAGCCCTTAATGACATAGACTTGAAGACTTTGGTTTTGTCTTTTTGCACTATTATTGTTTGTTCATTTGTTTTATGTGTATATATGAATGTATGTGTGGCATGTATGTGTGCATGCATGTGTGTGTGTATATATACACATATATACACACACACACGCACACACACACACATATATATGCATAGATATACATATAGCTACACACAAAGGATAGATAAAGCTGGAGTAACTCAGCGGGTCAGACAGCATCTCTGGAGAAAGGAATAGGTGACGTTTCGGGTCAAGATCTTTCTTCAGACTGAGAGTCAGGGTAAAAAGATACATACACATACACACTCGTGTACATATATATATATATATATATATATATATATATGTACACGAGTGTGTATGTGTATGTATGTATTTATATATATATATATATATAAACCATATATACATAAACATACATATATACACACATATACAGACATATATGTGTGTGTGTGTGTGTGTATACTGAGCTTTTTTTGTTAATTATTTTGCTTACAGAGTACTATGTTTGCATATTCTGTTATGCTGCTACAAGTAGGAATTTCATTTTTCTGTTTGGGATATAGGACAATAAAACGGCCTTGACTCTATTGATGTTCTGCATTCAATCCAGTAAAATAATACTATAGATAAGCACAATCATAGATAACTACAAAATTGTAATGATTGTGGTGTCAGAATAGTAGACTGCACCGAGGCAGTACACAATGAGTTGCCACGTTTCTGGGGTCAACTTGTGCCCTTCAAGTTTCAAGGTTCTTCATAGGACAGAGTTCTATCTTGGCCTTAAAGGTCCATTGTCCTGGTGGCGGCACTGGGCTGGTGTTGCAGGGTTGACCTGGCCTGGCGATGTTGTCGGTGTCCTCCACCACTGCTCTGCTTCCCCGTGCTGCTGCAGGCTGCGTCTGAACCACTTGCTCAGCCTCAGTGGAGCCTCCAGTGGTGCCTGATTCACGTGATCCCCCAGCTGCTGCAAGGCCATTGGCCCATTTCACCGACTCTTCAACCCGCTGACCCGCCGCCCCTTCCCCTCTCACAACCTCCTTGCCCCTTGGCCCCTCATGCAGCCAAACCCAAGAGCGTCCCTTCGGGAGCGGGAGGTGAATTTTGTATCATTTATGATGTTTCAGCTTCCAATGTAATCTGTAATTATTCTGCCTTTCATAAAACTTTTAAAATATGTTTCAAAATGAGGGCAATTGGTCACCTGGTTTACAATCAGTGAAACTTCATCTGAGTAAGACACAAAGTGTGGAGTAACTCAGCAGGTCAGGCAGTGTCTCTAGAAAACACGTATAGGTAACATTTCATAAGCTACTCCACCGAGTTACTCAGCAGGTCAGGCAGTGTCTCTAGAAAACGCGTATAGGTAACATTTCATAAGCTACTCCACCGAGTTACTCCAGCACTTTGTGTCTTTGTATACCAGCATCTGCAGTTCATCATTTCTACATGTCATCTGAAGCTTGTGGCTGAATCCCTCTGAATCTTTTAGTTTAGAGATGATAACAGGCCCTATAGCCCATTGAGCGCACCGACCAGCGATCCCCACACACTAACACTATCCCACACACACACACAAGCACCAATTTACAGTTTTACTGAGCCAAATAACCTACAAACCTGTACATCTTTGGAGTGTGGGAGGAAACCATATCAACCCAGTTCTGTAGTGTAAATTTGGCACAGTATTATTCCATTGTGTTTATATCCACGCCTACATTATCAGCTTTTATCAGGCATTACTTATTCAATGGGTTTTTCAACTTTCCTTTCGGGCAAAAAACCTTGATTTATATTATACATGGAGGCCTATATCAATTACATTCTCTCCTCACACACCTGCATGACCTAACATGCTATGTGGATCGTTAGTTTAGACTTTAGACTTTAGAGATACAGTGCAGAAACAGGCTGTGCAGCCCACCGAGTCCACACTGACCAGTGGTTACCCCGTACACCAACCTTCAAACCTGCCCTTCTTTGGAGTGTGGGAGGAAACCGGAAGCAACCTGCGAAAAACCATGCAGATCACGGGGAGAACGTACAAACTCCGTACAGACAGAACCTTTAGTCAGGATTTAAACCGTGTCTCTGGCACTGTTATGAGCCTTTTCCCTAACTTACGTGACTTTTACGGCGACCACCGACACCCATCATAGGTTGTTGCAGGTCGCCAAAAATTTTCAACATGTTGAAAATTCAGCGACAACCAGAAAGACGCTACGACTCTTTGGTCGACTGAGGAGACTACTCACGACCATACAGGTGACATTCTGGTGGCATGTCGTGAGGTGAAGCCTGTATGGTCGTGACTAGTCACCCAAAGAGTCGTACCTTGTTCTGGTCGCTGCTGGATTTCCAACATGTTAAAACATTTTGGCGACCTGCAATGACATATGACGGGTGCCGGCAGTCGCCGAAAAAGTCATGTAGTGGGAGAGGCCCATAATGCAGCAACTCTAACACTGCGCCTCCGTGACACCCAATCTCTTGGACATATTTCTTCAAGGTCCGTTACTTCACTGCTAACAGCAAAATCCAGCCATTTTGAGGCAGATGTTAATTCAGCCTGTCTTGCAAGACCTAAAATTATAAAAGAGCAACTAAAGAGGAAAACACATCCAATCCTTGTTATTAGTTTCCAATAGTCCCTGTTACTTGTTACATTGCTGACAGGTTTTTCATAACTCTCCATAGCACTCTGTTATAGCACCTTCATTGGAATCCACAAGCCAATACAATTCTATTTTTGAGTCATGGAAATCACACTTCATTACAACCAAATCTGAGAGGTTAATATGTTACTGATTTATCTTTTAACCATGAAACAATGAAATCTATTTTACAACCCCATAAATACAATTTTGTTTCAATAACGCAATAATGCCTGCTCTATTCATTATCATCTCAAGATACCAACAGCCATTTGAATATTTAAAAGTGCCCTGTTGCCATAGTAAATGTTGTTTTTTAAAAACCGTGAAGGTTATGATGAAAGGACTGCAAATATCATGTTGCAACTTAGGCCCAGAACCACAACTGCTTCTGAACGTTTTGAATGCGTTTTGTGTAAATTTTAATTCTCCAAGAAATCTTCAACCGAAAAGCAACCTTTTCACAAAAAAGGTGGTGGATGTTGCCAGGGCTTGAGAGCCTGAGCTATAAGGAAAGGTTGAGTAGGCTAGGACTTTATTCCTTGGAGTGCAGGAGGATGAGGGGTGATCTTATAAAGAAGGTGTACAAGATCATGGAGGAATAGATCAGGTAAACGTACAGTCACTTGCCCAGAGTAGGGGAATCGAGAACCAGGGGACACACAGTGCATTCAGAAGTATTCGGACCCCTTCACTTTTTCCACACTTTGTTACATTACAGCCTTATTCTGAAATTGATTCAATTCTTTTTTTTATCATCAATCTACATGCTATACCCCATAATAAAAAAGTGAAAACTGGTGTTTAGAAAATTTTGCAAAGTAATTAAAAATAAACAACTGAAATATCACATTTATATAAATATTCAGACTCTTTACTGAGTACTTTGTTGAGGCACATTTGGCAGCGATTACAGGCTCAAGTCTTGTTGGGTATGATGCTACAAACTTGGCTCATCTGTATTTGGGTCTCTGTGGACCCTCTCAAGCTCTGTCAGGTTGGATGGGGCGCGTCAATGCACAGCTATTTTCAGGTCCATCCAGAGATGTTCGATCGGGTTCAAGTCCGGGCTCTGGCTTGGCCACTCAAGGACATTCACAGATTTGTCACAAAGCCACTCCTGCGATGTCTTGTCTGTGTGTTTAGGGTCGTTGTCCTGTTGGAAGGTGAACCTCCACCACAGTCAGTTGTCCTGAATGCTCTGGAGCAGGTTTTCATCAAGGATCTCTCTGTACTTTGCTCCGTTCATCTTTTCCTCAATCCTGACTAGTCTCCCAGTTCCTGCCGCTGAAAAATATCCCCACAGCATGATGCTGCCACCACCATGCTTCACCGTAGATATGGTATTGGCCAGGTGATGCTTTCCTCCAGAGGTGACGTTTGCAATTCAGGCCAAAGATTTCAACCTTGGTTTCATCAGACCAGAAAATTGTGTTTCTCATGTTCTGTGAGTCCTTTAGATGCCTTTTGGCAAACTCCAAGCGGGCTGCCATGTGCCTTTGGCCTGAATGCCAAGCGTCACGTCTGGAGGAAACCAGGCATTTCTCATCACCTCGCCAATACCATACCTACGGTGAAGCATAATGGTGGCAGCATCATGCTCTAGGGATGTTTTTCAGCAGCAGGAACTGGGAGACTATTTAGGATCGAACGAAAGATGAACAAACCAAAGTACAGAGAGATCCTTGATGAAAACCTGCTATAGAGCATTCTAGACCTCAGACTGGGGCGGAGGTTCAACTATCAACAGGACAATGACCATAAGTACACAGCCAAGACAATGCAGAAGTGGCTTCGTGACAAGTCTGTGAATGTCCTTGAGTGACCCAGCCAGAGCCCGGACTTGAACTCGATCTAACACCTCTGGTGGGACCAGAAAATAGATGTGCATCGATGCTCCCCATCCAACCTGACAGAGCTTGAGAGGATCTGCAGAGAAGAATGGGAGAAATTACCCAAATACAGGTCTGCCAAGCTTGTAGCTTTAGTCATACCCAAGAAGACTTGAGGATGTAATCGCTGCCAAAGGTGCCTCAACAAAGTACTGAATAAAGGGTCTGTATACATATGTAAATATAATATTTCAGTTATTTCTTTTTAATTACGTTGCAAACATTTCTAAACACCTGTTTTCACTTTTTTATTATGAGGTATTGTGTGTAGATTGATGATTAAAAAAATGAATTTCATCCATTTTAGAATAAGGCTATAAAGAAATAAAATGTGGAAAAAGTCTGAATACTTTCAGAATGCACTGTAGGTTTAAGGTGAGTAGAAAGAGATTTCATAAGAACCTGACGGGGTAACTTTATTACACAAAAAGTGGTGGGTGTATGAAACGAGCTTCCATAGGAGGTAGTTGAGGCAAGAGTCAAGTCAAGAGTATTTTATTGTCATATGTCCTGGACGGGTCAATGAAATTCTTACTTGCTGCAGCACAACACAATATGTGAATATGTACATTGTATATAATGGGGAAAAAAAAAGTTCAATAAATACCAAATATAGTGCAAATAACAAATATAGTCTTTTGCAGTTCAGAGCTCATAGCTTATTCGTTGTGTTTAATAGCCTGATGGCTGTGGGGAAGTAGCTGTTCCTGAACCTAGACGTTACAGTCTTCAGGCTCCTGCACATTCTTCCTGATGGCAGTAGTGAGATAAGTGTGTGGCCAGGATGGTGTGGGACCTTGATGATTTTGGCTGCCTTTTTGAGGCAGCGACTACGATAGATCCCTTCGACGGTGGGGAGGTCAAAGCAGGTGATGGATTGGGCAGTGGTCACAACTTTTTGTAGTCTTTTCCGCTCCTGGACGTTCAAGTTGCCGAACCAGGCCACGATGCAACCAGTCAGAATGCTCTCTACTGTGCACCTGTAGAAGTTTAGGAGAATCCTCTTCGACATGCCGAATCTCCGTAATCTTCTCAGGAAGTAGAGTTGCTGATGTGCCTTCTTTACAATTGCATCAGTGTGCTGGGTCCAGGAAAGGTCTTCTGAAATATGCATGCCCAGGAATTTGAAGTTATTGACCCTCTCCACCATGTTGATATAAACAGGATTGTGGGTCCTCATCCTTCCCCTACTGAAGTCCACAATCAGTTCCTTGGTCTTACTGATGTTGAGAACCAGGTTGTTGTGCTGGTCAGTCGGTCGATCTCACTTCTATACCCTGACTTGTCCCCATCTGTGACTCGTCCAACCACAGTGGTGTCATCGGCGAACTTGATGATGGAATTCACACTATGACTGGCTACGCAGCCATGGGTATAGAGTGAGTAAAGCAAGGGGCTGAGCACGCAGCCTTGAGGTACTCCTGTGCTAATTGTTACTGAGGGTGAAGTGGTTCCTCCAATTCGAACAGACTGTGGTCTGTGGATGAGGAAGTCGAAGATCCAATTGTAGAGGGGTACTATCGCAACATTTAAGAAATATTTAGACAGGTACCTGGACAGGTACCTGGATAGGCCCATCACAGGCAGGTGGGATGTGTAGATGGGATATATTGGTTGGTTTGGGAAAATTGGGCCGCAGGGTATGTTTCCATGCTGTATAACTCTATGATTCTAAGTAGCCTCCAAGTAGCCTCCAAGATTAGATTAACAGTCAATAAGCACAGTTAAATTAAGGAACCAAGCAACAAGCTATGATTGATCAATAGTTTGATTGATTTTCAATTCATGATTAAAAGATTATAACCCAATGGTATGAAGATTAAATTCTCAAATTTTGGGTAACCTCCTACCACCTCCGCCCCCCCCCACCCCCTTCCCCTTTTTTTCTCCCCACTCTTCCACTGTGCCCTAAAATGCTGGAGTAACTTCTGAAGAAGGGTTCTGGCCCAAAACATAATTGATTCTTTTTGTCCAGAGATGCTGCCGGACAGGCTGAAATACTCTAGCATTTTGTATCTGTCTTCGGAATAAACCAGACTCTGCAGTTCCTTCCAACACAATAGCGACAACTTGCAGATTTGTTTACCAAGTTCTAATCCGCTGTCGGAGTTAACTTTGTCTTGCTCTGGGAAAATACATTTTTGGTAAATTTGCCAACACGGGTTCCAGTCACTTCATTCAAACATTAATCCAATGGGATCTTCTGTGACCCTAAATTGGGAATTCATTTCTGTAATAATGAATTGACAGCAGGATTAACCCAAAAGTACTGCATGTTCAATTCCACATTCTTCAAGATACTTTGACTTTTAATCAGTTTAGTTTCAACAAGATTTTCCATTCAGGTTAAATTTTGTGCAAAGCTTGGGTGGCATGGTGGCGCAGCAGTAGAGTTGCCGCCTTACAGCACCAGAGACCCGGACCTGTTTCCGCGCTGCTTCTCTAAACTGAACGAAACTAAATATACTATTGCAGTTTAAAACATGTCCCTGGCTGGAGTTAGTTGGCCATTGTGATTTGAAGAAGCAGCCTACAAAAGGTTAATGTAGTAAGTTGGCCTGGAGGAAGAAATTAGACAACCAAGAGATTTCTTATCAGTCGATCACTTTTCTTGACATGAGTAGTTCACACCTTTCTCAGCCAACAGCTTCCTCGTACACCTGCTTGGTCAGCTCATCAATTTCATTTCAGCAAAGTAGTTTCCTTTCAGCTTGTCTGCCAGGAGATCGCAGGTGTGATAAGGAAGAGAAAAAAGATAAGTATTGCTAGTCTTTATCGGTGTCTCTGTTTGTTTTTGCATTGGTCTAGGTAATGAAACAAAGAGGATTTAATCATGTTAAACAAAGGGGCTATTGGTACCCAAAGGGATCTCATTTACTTTGCTCTGGGTGTACTAGTTTCAAGTTGCATCTCCCTCTCTTTGTCCATGCAGTACACTGAGTTTCCTACCTGAGGCATAGAATTGGGAGGTGTGAAATTCTGCACTTGTTTTGACAGCTGCTTCTTCCCAAACACCAGCCCAGTGCAGGCCATGCCATTCCACATGAACACTAACCTCTGATATGCTAATCACTGTATTTGCCATACTTTTCTCCTTAATGAGGTTCAGAATCTCCAAACATCTTTGTGGCCACTGACATGACGTGATTTTCAGGCCACGATTCAAATTTAATCCACCATTCATTTGTCTCTCAATAAATTGACCCAGCAGTAATAAGGTCAAAATACCTGTAGTGAGGAAGACAGTATTAGGCTCCTGTTTGGTGAGTAGAAAGGTCTTCTTCCCAAGTGAGGTTTCCTACTACCTCTTCCATTTATTCTCTGGGGGCTTTATTCTGGAGTCAAAAGTGCTTTATTGTCATATGTCCCAGACAGAACAATTGCATTCTTACTTGCAGTAGCAATACAACTGAATATGTTAAACCATTTATTTTAGGACGTCACCTATTCCTTTTCTCTAGAGATGCTGGCTGACACGCTCAGTTCCTCCAACATGTGTCTATCACGATTAGATTAATTTAGTTTAGTTTAGCTTTAATTATAGTTTAGCGATACACCGTGTAACCTGGCTCTTCGGCCCACTGAGACAATGCTGGCCATCGATCACCCATTCGCACTAGTTCTATGTTATCCCACGTTCGCATCCATTCCCGGCACACTAGAGGCAATTTACAGACGCTGGCGTTTGAAAATCCAATGTGGCTTTCAGTAGATCAATATAGGTTGTGAGCACTACAGATTGTTTGATTGTCAGTGTCCTACTCAAAACTGTAAGTCTCTGACTGAACCATGATTCAAAACTATAATATTCACCAGGGGATGGAAATGGTCCAAAGTTCCTTCCTAGATGCAGATGCCATACATAATAGTTTTAAATCACTGCTGGGGTAATTACCTGATCCATTTTGGACTAAGAGTTGTGGAGCTGTCTTTTAAACAACATTGGTAGACTTTCTAGTGCATTGTTCAGTTCAGCAGCTTGGATTTACTCTATTATCAGTCTCGAAACAATTTAATATTTGCTGCTTTTACATCTATAGTTCTGTCACTTGAATCTTGTATAATGGTTATTTAATGTTTTATGGCAATACAGTCTCAGTTGGTGACAGGATGAATGTATTGTCGTTGTGATATTATTTAAGAATAACATAGCTACCCATCGATTATTTTTTTTAATCTTAAAGGTAAACACTAAATTTTAAAGAAATTCAAATTTAATTTTTAACTAGTACCCAGATAAGGTTTACATCCCTAATGGTATCTTAATGCAATCTCAAGCATAAACATAATCCATCATATAAAGATATATTAATATTCGTACTTAGTGAGTATTAGATAGATTGCAACAATATCTGAAGAAGGGTCTCGACCCAAAACGTCGCCCATCCCTTCTCTCCAGAGATGCTGCCTCACCCGCTGAATTACTCCAGCATCTTGTGTCTAGCTTCGATTTAAACCAGCATCTGCAGTTCTTTCTTACACAAAGGAATGATCACATTGGTTTAACTATCATCTTTCTCCCTGCACTGGCAGTTCCCCAGCTTCTTAGCTGCAGGTCTCAAATGAATAGATAATGTGTCACCTACTACAGGTGTTCATTTAAACCCGAGGCATTTAGCGGGTATGAGAAACCTTAATTAGCATTTTGTTTAATTACTGCCCTGTGACCCCTTTTCCTTTACCAGGTTGGTTCTCAGCCTCCCAAACAATAGCCAATTCCTGGAGCTATATTACGACCAGAAACTTAAATTTGCTGTTTCAGGTTGCATGTGCTTCTTACTCTGACACGATGGCACTCCCGTCAGCTGAAAGCACTTCCTTTTCAGTTACCATAAGCAGCTTAAAGAAGTCTTACTAACTAGCTTTGTCTTTGTTAGCTAAACTCCCGTTTCTTTCTTTCTCTCGGCTGACAAATTGCACTCTCAATGTTTACCACTGGCTACCCGAACATTCACTTCCATCCCAGTTGTGACAGAGACTAGCTTTTAATATAGGTAATGCAAGCTAGACACACCAAAGGGCAATTGGCAGCCTTTTACGTTCTAGTTCAACGAAAAGATTAAAATCAGGAGTATCACTTTTCATTAAGATAGTTTGAAAGAAAGGCTTTTGTAAAAAACTTGCAGCCTTGAAATGTGTTCTGAAATCATCTTCATCATACATATGGTGAATTGACATTTCTGTCATCATTTGTGATTATATTGAGCCAATGTAGGTGCTATAGTAACAGCTTATGCCATTGCCAGTATTGTTGTGTTTTCTCACTCTCCCTGCAGGATGGCACAGTCTCTTTGACATTTTGGTCTCCTCACATATTACAGTTAATGATCGTTGTGCATAAGTGTGTTTTGCACTTTGAAAAAAATATGAATTAAAGTGAACTCTCCAACATCCTTTAGTTTTATTTTATATGATGAAGAACTCACCGTCTTCACCCACTTTGTTTGATTTGAAGATCATGTCAAAATGTCTGATTTCATTATCCAAAAACTAACGAAAACAGACAGTTGATCTGTTTAGCACTTTGTGTGAGAGTCATTACTCGTACATGTTTTAATGTGCAACCTTGTCTCTTTGTGGATGCCACTAAATGAAGTATTTATCAATTAAAGAGGAAGTGAACGTAAGCCTACAGAGAATATGCATTTCCTTACAAAAGAAAATCTCTCCTCCTGCTCGTAATGAGAGAGACAATTATTCTGACAGGCAAATTCATTAGCTTCATTATGTCAGCGAACTAATGATTTTTGCCTTTGTTTCCAAATGATTTCCAAAGTGTAAATGTACATTTGTACCAATTTTCCAGGGGTGCAATCCTTATTGGAAAATAGATTCAGTCAGAGGATAACGTAGGAAGAGACAAAGAAATTAACCTGACAAATTCTAACTGCCGAAAATTGTTCAGCCGCAATTTCCTTTGTTCACATGTTACACAAACTCACTGGCTATTACTAAATTATGTTTCTAAGTTGCTGGGAGAACAGAATTAAAATATTACTTGTCCGTCAATTTGCTAACTCGTCTATAATCTATTCTATATTTCAAATGCACAGTAGACTGAAAGAGTTCCTCGAACACAGCTGTTAGTTTAGCAAAGGCACTAACAAGGAACATTGGTTGCATTTTTAATGAACAACGTTGAACTTTACAATTATCAGCCACAGAGTTGAATGTAGGCACAATTATTTGCATGTTGTCTGCACTGTGCTATCGCCTGACATTTGTTTTAATTCCTGGATCGTCTTCCTTGGAGATAGATGGTGGTTGAAATCTTCTGTCAAAGCAAATACCAAGACAATAATGTAGATCCACAGCATATCTAAGCCTGCAATGTTTGGCACCATCCTTGTATTTGGTATGACTGTGGATAATGTGAATTGTTAGTGTTGAGCATGTAATCTGTCAGCCTTGCTAAGCATACAAAATGAAGTAAATACATTTTTAGCATGCAATTAATATGCATCTACAATAGGTACTGTACAGCAAAACTGATAGCCACAGCAAAACACTTCCACATTCATTAAATGATCTATATTTTGGCTCACACAAATGAGAACTGCAATAAAATAGCATCTAATTATGTCTCATTAAAACTAGCAGAAATCAAAACAGCAGCTTAGTTTGCCTGTATGTATAACATCGGAAGATGATGTCTTTTAACTATGCTTGATGATTTATTTAGTTAATGCAGAAATAATTGGTTTTCGGACATAATGATTTCAAATTCCCAAAGACACCGCCTGTCATCCGTGATCTCATGAGATGGAATGTTTAAATGAACTGAGTGCCCTTAAACTACAAGCAGGATATATCTGCCTCGCATGCTAATTTGTTATGTATTGCATAAGTGTTTTAATGCTGCATCTATCTGTAATGTTTTTTGTCAGGGCTCCAAATTACAAAATTTAAGCCAACTGTGACAACTTTAATTGGACAAGTTTATGGCAAATTAACTGATTTCCACTGTTCTCTAACAAGTTTCCATGGGTTTCATACACAGTGCCATGTCACTGAGTTTGGGGGATTGGACTGGTTGCATTGTGCAGTACGCTGTCATATAATACATCACTGTATGTGTCCAGATTTCAATTACACAACAACCTGTGATAATTACTAAACATCCAGTCTGGCTGACAACAATACTGGCACAATATGAAAAGTTAACAATATGAAAATCACGACTTAGGAAAACAATGGTGATTTTTCTCATGTAAAGATTTTGTTCATGTAAAGGGCGGCACGGTGGTGCAATGGTAGAGTTTCTGCCTTTCAGTGCCAGAGACCTGACTGTGGCTGCTGTCTGCATGGAGTTTGTACGTTCTCCCTGTGACCGCGTGGTTTTTCACAGGGTGTTCCGGTTTCCCCTCACACCCCAAAGACGTGCAGGTTTGTAGCTTAATTGTGTCAGTAAAATAATGTCAATTGTCCGTAGCGTATAGGATAGTGCTAGTGTACAAGATCGCTGGTCAGCATGGTCAGCATGGTCAGCTGGTCAGCTGGTCAATGCATTGAAGATCCGGTTTCTGGACTGTATCTCTAAAGTCTAAAAATACCATTCTAATTAGAGGTTAGATTTATGGTCCATTATAAAATGAGTATGTTTACCTTCTTCAATAATTTATACTCCTGTCACCCTATGTTTCTATAATTTTGACATTTGAGAGAATTTTCATGAGAGGCTGGAATAAAGTCAGAGGAAAAGAAAACAACATTTGAATTTTTGTATGAAATTCAATTAATTCGAGAATCACATTGCACTTGGGAATTTTGAAAGGTTTATTTCAATTGTTTAAAGTATCACTTTATAAGACTTTTACCATGAAATGCTTGCTTGCTGGCCCAACTATAACAACTTAGATTTGAACTTTTTTTTGTTGAAAAAGCCATCCAGCTGAAGAATATTAACCTTGTTTCTTTTTCCATGAGTCCCCCCGTCACATGAGTATTTTCCGTTTTTATTGCAAATCTTGAGCGTGTCAATAACTTGCTGAGTTAGGTTTTGAAGTATTCAATGGGATGATTGAAAACTTAGTCAAGGAGATACTTTTGGAGAAGGAAGAAGTGGGAAGACTTGTTTATTAGTTGGTTATCAACCAATAGTTAGATATCAAAAATTACAGCAGCAACTTGATCAGTTGGTCAGGTGAGCTGAGAAATGGTTAATAAAGTTTAATGCAGATGAGCTTTTGCACATCGGGAAGTCAAACCAGGGTAAGGCCATCACAGTAAATGGCAGGGCTCTGGGGAGTGTTATAGAGCAGAAAGATCGAAGAGTGCAGGTACATAGCTCCACAAAGTGCCGTCACAGGTAGACAGGGTGGTCAATGGCATTCATTGTTAATGTATAAAATGTATACATTACAGGGTAATGTATAGAAGTTGGGATGTTATGGTACAGTTGTGCATTACGTTGGTGAGGCCACATTTAGAGAATTGTATTCAGTTTTGGTCTCTCTGCTATAGGAAAGATGTTGTTCGGCTGGAAAGAAGCCACAAAAGATTTACAAGGATGTTGCCAAGTCTTGAGGGCCTGAGCTACAGGGAGGCTAATATTTTATTCCTTGGAGTGCAGGAGGATGAAGTGTGATCATGAGGGGAATAGATAAGGTAAAAGCACAATGTTTTACGCAGAGTTGGGGAATCAAGAACCAGAGAACATAGGTTTAAAGTGAGGGTGAAAAGATTTAAAAGGAACCTGATGGGCAACTTTTTCACTCATAGGGTGGTGGGTGTATGGAACGAGCTGCCAGAGGTGGTAGTTGAGGCAGATACTGTAACGGCATTTGGACAGGTACATGGACAGGAAAGATTTAGAGGGATATGTGGGACTAGTGTAGCGGCCTTTGGGCACCTCTTCCAACTTCATTGCAAAGTCTCGGAGGTAGCAGAGTTTCTGCATCAGAAGAAATTAAAATAATAATTTTCTACTGTTCCTCGGTACACATGACAATACACTAAACTAAACTAAGCTCGCCCCATGAATCTATAAAGAACTATGGAACGTGTGTGCAGAGTCAGGGTGGTTGTGAATCGAATGCAAGCGTGACAATTTGTACCTTCCAACCCCTCAATGTGTATGAATTTTGTGGGAACATACACTCCTGGAATTCAGAAGTGCCCTGCCCACTCTGCAGAAGCGATCTGATTGGGGATTCTTATGTTAGGTCAGGTCCCAGCCTCTCTGCTGCACCACCGTGCGCTTTCTGTACACTTTATACTAATCGGGGATTGCGCTTAGGTGTGGCGATACTTTACTGCACTGTGAGTAAGGACAGAATTTCACTGTGCGTTTGCACATGTGACAATACAGCCCGGTTGAACCGTTGAACCATTGAACAGGCTGGAAATACTCAAGGATGGAGGGGTGGAGAGTTCCAAGCAGCAGATTTTAACGTAATGGTGCTCACTCAAAGCTTTTCTGTCACAGAACAACAGGAGAAATGACTCGAGGAACGCAAGCAGCCCTAATAGCTCAATTTAATGAAATGATTTTGTAGCTGGAAATAGTGCAAGGGAAGCTGGTTATTTCAGAGAGCCACCCTCCAGTAAAGGCGATCATTATGGCAGTGGGGACGATGACACATAGAGGGTAAAAGCAACACTGTGTTGGGTGTAGGTCAAGGAGAAATATACTTGTGACGGAAAGGTTGCCAGGATAAGTGCTGCCCCCGCAACGCTTCCTATTGCAGATGTTGTTTTACACTCCATCTTAACAGCACTTCACTGTAAGCTTGTTGCTGCACCACAGACAGGGTGATGCACAACACTCACAAACTGTTTGTATGTTTGCCACAAGTAGCAGCACGTGCATCTTTTTCTTGGTGTTGAAGGAATCAAGAACCAGAGGACATAGGTTTAAAGTGAGGGGGGGAAATCATTTAATAGGAACCTGAGTCATTGTTTTAGAGTCATAGTCATACAGTGTGGAAGCAGGCCCTTCGGCCCTACTTGCCCACACCAACCAACATGCACCAATCTACACTAGCCCCACTTGCTTGCGTTTGGCCCATTTTGCTCTAAACCTGTCCTATTCAATGTACCTGTCCAATTGCTTCTTAAAATTTGCAATAGGCCCTGCCTCAACTACCTCCTCCAGCAGCTCGTTCCATACCCCCACCACTCTTTGTGTGAAAAAGTTACCCCTCAGATTCCTATAAAATTTTTCCCCCTTCATCTTAAACCTATGCCATCTGGTTTCCGATTCCCTCACTCTGGGTAAGATTTCTGTGCATTCACCTGATCTATTCCTCTCAAGATTTTATACACCTCTATAAGATCACCACTCATCCTCCTGTGCTCCAAGGAATAGAGTCCCAGCCTACTAGTAACTAGTAGCATGGATAGGGGAGAACCAGTGGATGTGGTGTATCTGGACTTCCAGAAGGCTTTCGACAAGGTCCCACATAAGAGATTAGTATACAAACTTAAAGCATACGGCATTGGGGGTTCAGTATTGATGTGGATAGAGAACTGGCTGGCAAACAGGAAGAAAAGAGTAGGAGTAAACGGGTCCTTTTCACAATGGCAGGCAGTGACTAGTGGGGTACCGCAAGGCTCAGTGCTGGGACCCCAGCTGTTTACAATATACATTAATGATCTGGATGAGGGAATTGAAGGCAACATCTCCAAGTTTGCAGATGACACAAAGCTGGGGGGCAGTGTTAGCTGTGAGGAGGATGCTAGGAGTCTGCAAGGTGACTTGGATAGGCTGGGTGAGTGGGCAAATGTTTGGCAGATGCAGTATAATGTGGATAAATGTGAGGTTATCCACTTTGGTAGCAAAAACAGGAAAGCAGACTATTATCTAAATGGTGGTCGATTAGGAAAAGGGGAGATGCAGCACGACCTGGGTGTCATGGTACACCAGTCATTGAAAGTAGGCATGCAGGTGCAGCAGGCAGTGAAGAAAGCAAATGGTATGTTAGCTTTCATAGCAAAAGGATTTGAGTATAGGAGCAGGGAGGTTCTACTTCAGTTGTATAGGGTCTTGGTGAGACCACACCTGGAGTATTGCGTACAGTTCTGGTCTCCAAATCTGAGGAAGGACATTATTGCCATAGAGGGAATGCAGAGAAGGTTCACCAGACTGATTCTTGGGATGTCAGGACTGTCTTATGAAGAAAGACTGGATAGACTCGATTTATACTCTCTAGAATTTAGGAGATTGAGAGGGGATCTTATAGAAACTTACAAAATTCTTAAGGGGTTGGACAGGCTAGATGCAGGAAGATTGTTCCCGATGTTTGGGAGGTCCAGGACAAGGGGTCACAGCTTAAGGATAAGGGGGAAATCCTTTATTACCGAGATGAGAAGGACTTTTTTCACACAGAGAGTGGTGAGTCTGTGGAATTCTCTGCCACAGAGAGTAGTTGAGGCCAGTTCATTGGCTATATTTAAGAGGGAGTTAGATGTGGCCCTTGTGGCTAAGGGGATCAGGGGGTATGGAGAGAAGGCAGGTACGGTATACTGAGTTGGATGATCAGCCATGATCATATTAAATGGCGGTGCAGGCTCGAAGGGCCGAATGGCCCACTCCTGCACCTATTTTCTATGTTTCTATGTTTTTACTGAACCTCTCCCTATAGCTCACACCCTCGAGACCTGGCAACATCCTTGTAAACATCTGAGGGGTAACTTATTTCACACAGTTTGGTGGGTGTATGGATCAAGCTGCCAGAAGAGGTAGTTGAGGCTGGTACCATCACAACATAAAAAAAACATTTGGGCAGAACATGGATAAGATAGGTTTAGAAGGATATGGGCCAAACGCAGGCAGGTGGCACTAGTGCAAATGGTCGGCGTGGGCAGGTTTGGCTGAAGGGCCTGTTTCCACGCTGTATGACTGTATGTCTATGACACTGATAGGACTGATTTTAGCAGGTATTGATGCAAATTAATGCACTTCTTGGCAGACCAAAGAAAGTCTTGGCTTGGGCATGGTGAAAGATGGTGACTACACTCCCCCCTGCTGTAGATTTATCTAACTGCAGCCTGGCTTGAATTCTGGATCCTTTATTCAGGCACAGGAAGAGTGGGGAGCAAAGTTAGGGTGACCACTTCTTTACCAGCAATCTTGGCGATGTTGGCAACTAAAGGTAGTGGGGCTAAAACAAATTGCGACACGGAGCAGCAACAAGATTCCTTGGTCAACATATTGTTTCTCATCTCATTAAATTAGGTAAGTGTGGCTACTTAAATGTGAATGCAATATACAGATATACAGGCCTGCAGAAACAAAATTTAGTGTGATATCACAATAAGAAATTGTTGTGTATTCAGTGATATTTAAGTATTGTCTTTCAGTACTTGTTTTGTTGGATGTGTTTTATTGTCATATGTCCTGAAATGAAACAATAAAATTATACATATTACAAACAGACAAATAAATAGTTGTGCAAGGTCAAAAATAATACCCCCATGTCTATATACAGTAGTTCAGAGTCTGTTTGTAGTGTTTGTAGTTGTAGTGTAGTCTGGAGGTTGTAGTGTTTAATAGATGGTTGTAGGAAAGAAGCTGTTCCTGAAGCTGGACATTACAGTTTCCAGGCTCTGACACCTTCTTCCCGATGGCAGGAGTGAAATGAAAGCATGGACAGGGTGGTGTGGGTCTCTTGTAAATCCCTTCGATGACGTCTTTGTGATACGTGTTTGACATTGTTAATTTTAAACCATAAGACCAGTAGAAGCAGAATTAGGCCATTCAACACACTGAGCCTGCTTCACCATTCGATCATGGCTCATCTTTTGTTCCCTCCTAACCCATTATATCGTCTTCTCCCCATAACCTTTGACTCCCTTCCAAATCAAGAACCTATCAAGCTCCATCTTAAAAATACCCAACATCTTGACCTCCACAATCTTCTGTGGCAATGAATTCTATGAATAACCCTCCTCATCTCCATTGTGAAGGTGCGCCTTTTCATTCTGAGTTTTATACTTAATATAAAATATACAACAAAGACACTGCACTGGAGTAACTCAGCAGATCAGGCAGCATCTCAGGGGGAGCACGAATAGGTGATGTCTTGGGTCGGGACCCTTCTTCAGAAATGGTTGTGGTGGGGCGGAGCTAGAGCTGGCATACAGATGGAGGCAGGATCATGTCTGATGCGTGAAGGTGGATACAGAGAGGGTGGGGGGGGGGGGGGGGGGGTAGCGTTGATAGGAAGATGGTTGGACAAAGGTCGGTGTTGAAAAGACTAAAGGTGTGAGATGAGGATAGAAGAGATGCAAATTGTGAAGCTGTGTCCGTGTCCAGGTGGAGCACAGGGAAGAAGGGGGAAGATGAAGCAGGAAAGAGAAGGGAGAAAGAAGATGGAGGTGAAGGGGGATGTGGAGAGTGGTAAAGCAGGGGTGGAAGAAGAGGACCGAAGCAGAGGGTGGGGAAGGGAGGAGGATGCGGTGAAGGGGAGAGAGGGGAGGAAAGGAGGGAGAGGGTGGGGAATGGGAGAGGGGGTGAAGGGGGAAAAAGGAGAGGGGAGTAAAGTGAAGGGGGAAAGGTGGGGGGTTTGGGTAGATAGGAGGGGGGAGGGTGATGAAAAGGAGAGAGTATGAAGATGAATGGGGAATGGAAGGAGGGAAAGGAGTGGAGGTTGAGGGAAGGGGTGAAGAAAAGGAGTGAAGGGGAAAATAAGTGGGATGAAGGGGGGGGAAGAGGGGGAGAGGGGGAGGAAGGGGAGGAGAGGGGTGAAGAAGGGAGGTGAAGGGGGGATTGCGTCAGAAGAGGGGGTGAATGGGGAAGAGGGGATGGGAGAAGGGGGAGAGAGAAGATGGGGGGGAGAGAAAGGCGGAAAAGGGGAATTGGGTAAGGGGGTTAAAGAAGGGTGGATGGGGAGTGGGAGGTTGGTAATTTACCTGGAAGCATTCAATGTTCACACAGTTGTGCTCATCAAACCCGGGCTGCAGGTTATTGTTGTGTCTCTGCCTGTATTGATGAGTAGCGAGAATGCACTGTTGGTACATAATTAGCCCCAGCAGTGCCTCACGCTCCACATAGAATAATTACCTTCATTTTGCATCCATTTGACACAAGTTAACTGGCAACGATAACGTTGCCTCACTGATTCCTCATCACCGTTCCTCATTGCAGCAATCAGCGTATTTGAGAAATTTACTGAAAATATTATTAAATAATTAAAAATGCTGGGGTTCTTTTCTAAAATATTCTGACTGGATCAAAATCTATTCATATTCGTGAGCTCTTCAATTATGCAATCTAAAGTAATAGGTTTATTGCTTTTTTTTCGTAAAGTGTTTAAAACCTAAAAACACTAAAATAACAATAGATACAAAATGCTGGAGTAACTCAGCGGGTCTGGCAGCATCTCTGGAGAAAAGGAATCGGTGACGTTTCATAGAAACATAGAAAATAGGTGCAGGAGTAGGTCATTTGGCCCTTCAAGCCTGCACCACCTTTCAATATGATCATGGCTGATCATCCAAAATCAGTATCCTGTTCCTGCTTTCTCTTGATTCTGTTCACCCAAAGAGCTGTATCTTGAATACATCCAGTGAATTGGCCTCCACTGCCTTCTGTTCCATGGATTCCCAACTCTCTGGGTGAAGAAGTTTTTCCTCATCTCAGTCCTGAATGGCCTACCCCTTATTCTTAAACTGTGACCCCTGGTTCTGGTCTCCCCAACATCGGGAACATTTTTCCTGCATCTAGCCTGTCCAATCCCATAAGAATTTTATATGTTTTTATAAGATCCCCTCTCATCTTTCTCAATTCCAGTGAATATAAGCCCAGTCGATCCATTCTACGGATTTGATTTTGACTGGTCGAGACGCTTCTTCAGACTGAGTGGTGAGGGATACTGGAGATACGTATACCTGAGATGTCACCTATTCCTTTCCTTCAGACATGCTGCCTGACCCGCTGAGTTACTCCTGCATTTTGTGTCTATCTTTGGTGCAAACCAGCATCTGCAGTTCCTTCTTGCAGCAAAATAAAATTGTTGCTATAATTCTTGTTGCCGCTAATTTTAAATTTTGTAACATTGTCGGCAGCAGAAACGTCGTGATTCTTGTGTTCTGCCTAGGTACGGTCTGCTGTATAATTTTACCAGGTGGTATGAAAACAAAGCATTTCACTGTACCGAGGTACATGTGACAATAAAGTATCATTGTTTCAGGAAGAACTGCAGATGCTGGAAAAATCTTAAGTCTGAAGAAGGGTCTCGTCCAGAAACGTCACCTATTCCTTTGGTCCATAGATGCTCCCTCACGCGCTGAGTTTCTCCAGCATTTTTGTCTACCATAAAGTATCATTGAATCATTGAAGCTGGATTTCTTCAGAATTGTTTAGGAAGGAATTGCAGATGCTGGTTTATACCGAAGATAGACATAAAATGCTGGAGTAGTTCTGGAGAAAAGGAATAGGTGACATTTCAGGTCGGGACCCTTCATCAGACTGAGAGTCAGGGGAATTCCTCTGTTTGGAATATGGTGAAGGATTGGTACTGGATCTCTGACTGTTTCAGTCTATATATTGTCAACATTAATAGTAAGATAAATCGAGCTTAGAAGTTTGATCTTTATTTTATGAGGAGTTACGTTGAGGGATTACGTGAAGACCCCGCCATGCGCAACATTCTTCAAAACAGCGGTGTGAAATCACAGATAACAGAAGTTGACTGAATATAGTAAGATAAGAGAACTAGAATACCAGTTGACCTTTATAATAGAGGGTTCAGCGCGGAGGGCACGTAATCCCTCAACGTAATCCCTCAAAGATCAAACTTCAAACTGGTAAGTTCTCGTTAAATCTTACTATTTTACTTCGGAGTCACATGAGTGACTACGTGAAGATTTCAAAGCTCTGTGATTTCATGCCATGGAACGGGTCCATGCTCACACACTGCCACAATGACCAATGGAGAAAGTATGTTAACGTATTCAGACATGAATCAGTTACTGAAAAACAATGATGCATTTATTAACAAATAATAATAACCATTAATTCGGGGTAAAATCATAATACATAACCCAAAATCGTGTTTGCAAATGTCTCAGGTCTGGCAATGGGTTTATTATGAAACCGTTGAAAGGTTCTTTCATTAGACCATCCTGCCATTGCAAGGATGTGGTCCATGGGAACTTCCAACGCTCTTGCTGCCGATGGAGCTGCAGCCCTGGTGGAATGAGATTTAAATACATCAGTGTCCACCCCTGCTGCACCTAATACCTGTCTAAGCCATCTTGAAATGGTTTGCACGGTCACTCTTTTATGAGGGCGTTTATGCCATTTCTGTGCCTCTTAGGCTTTTGGTGACCTCTAGGTAATGTAATAGATGGGTCACTATACATAGACGAAGGTCTATGGGGTATGCTAGTAACTCCAATTTGAGACGATCCAGGCCTGTTCTGTTTAAGTAACTCAAAAATATAGAAAGTTATTTTATTCTTGGATGTTACCATAGCGTCCAGTCTTAATTTGTGCAGAGACTGGACCCGTTGTGCCGTTACTAGTGCCATCAGCATCACCATTTTATATGTTTGTTTCGCTAGTGTTAAGGACGTTGCTGGTGCCCAATCCCTGAGCAGGGTTAAGACAATACCAATATCCCAGGTCTGCGAGTACCTTGGCCTGGGGGGATTAGAGTTGAAGATACTCTTCATTAGTTTTGATACTAAAGGGTGAGATCCAACCCCGTGGTTTCCTAAACCATGTCCCAAGTATGATGATAGGGCACTCCTATCACAGTTGATGGCACTGTAGCTCAAGCCTTCGTCAAAGCGTAGGTTGGCCAGAAATTCCAGCACATTCGTTATGGTATCCGTATGGTAAGTGACGTTCGCCCTGTTACAGAATATCTCCCATTTTCTGATATATGAAAGGTATTGTTTTCTGGTGGACTCTCTGCAGGCTGCCGTGATAATGTCCATTGTTCGGTCCGATAGTCCAAATTCCAGGAGTGGTCTTTTAAGATCCTGCAAATCAACAGATTTATTCTGTCATGGCATGGGTGACTTTCGCCTGTCACAGGATGAACCAATAAACTCGGACATTTGGAGATGGGCCTACATGGTTCTGGGACCATGTCGAGAACCTCAGGAAACCATGGCTGAGTAGGCCAGTCGGGTACTACCAAGATACCCGATACGGAGTCTAGTTGTATTTTCCGCGAAACAAACATATAAAATGGTGATGCTGATGGCACTAGTAACGGCACAACGGGTCCAGTCTCTGCACAAATTAAGACTGGACGCTATGGTAACATCCAAGAATAAAATAACTTTTTACATTTTTGAGTTACTTAAACAGAACAGGCCTGGATTGTCTCAAATTGGAGTTACTAGCATACCCCATAGACCTTCGTCTATGTATAGTGACCCATCTATTACAATACCTGACTGATGAGGCAGAAGGGGGGAAATGCATAGAAAAACAATTCCCCCCAGTGTAGCGAGAATGCATCCATCGCTACTGCCCCAGGGTCTGGTTCCCATGCAACATATGTTGGTAACTGGTGATTAAGCCTGGATGGGAATAGATCGATATCTGGTGTTCCATACTGAGCTATAATGTCAGTAAATACTTGGTGGTCCAACATCCATTCGGTGTTGTCATTGAATTTGTGTGACCTGGTGTCCGTCACTGTATTGAGCTTACCTGGAAGGTAAGTAGCTCATATCCAAATATTTCTTTCGATGCACCAGTGCCAGATTGCATTGGCCAATTCAACACAAGATATCGACTTAATTCCACCCATATGATTGGTATATGCCGCCACGGTGATATTATCAATTTGTAGGCTAACATGCAGATGGTGCATGTCCGAACAGTAAGCCCGAAGGCTGTGGAATGCTCCCAACATCTCTAGATAATTAATACCCAGTGCTCGAAGTAAAGTTAACTCATGTGCATCCCATCTACCACCGCAACTGGTGACAGTATTAGTTGCTCCCCAGCCGTGAGCGCTGGCATCAGTTTGTAACACAACTGAAGGATTGCTGATTATGATGGGATTAGAGCAACGCAGAGTGTTCTTTATCCACCATTGCAACTGCAAAATTACTTTGGCTGGTAACCGCATTGGCCTGTCAAAATGGCCAGCATGATGTTTGAGTGCTTCAACCTTTGCCCTTTGTAAATTTTGGTAATGCATAGGTCCAAATTGTGCAGCCACGAGTTTCCCAATCACCCTGGCTACTTGTCAAATAGATGGTTGACTGACGCAAACAAGGCTGTTGCATGCCTCTATTAAGTCTGTTGCTTTGTCCTTTGGCAAAGTCACAGACATGTGAACAGAATCAAGTAGTCCATTTTCATAGAAGGCATTAACTTGGATTTATTTGGATGGATGATAAACCCCAGGTTTTCAAATAAGAGCTTGGTGGCTGAAACAGCCAATTTGGCCAACTCCAGAGTTTTTCCCACAATTAAGATGTCATCCAGATATGCCATGACAATATGTTTCTGTTTTCGGAGAAACGCCAGGGCTGGCTTTAATATTTTAGTAAATAGTCTGGGAGTTGATGTTCATCCATTAGGCAGTGCTTTGCACTGCCAGAGCTGCCCCATTCCAGTTAAATTTCAGATATCTGTGGCGATCCTTCACTATTGGTACTGAATGGTATGCATCTTTTAGATCGATGCAAGCCATGAAGTATCTATTGGAAACTAATGGCAGTAACAAAAGTTTCCATTTTGAAGTGTGTATACTGCACAAAAGTATTCAGCTGTGTCAAATCAATGATGATGCGACATCCACCATTTTCTTTGTTTTTGGTAAAAATATTTGACACAAATTCCAGAGATTCGTGTTTGGATTTCTCAATTACTCCTTTTGTATATAACCTCAAAGGTTCTGCATGACCTTCCAGTGTTACTTTTTGTGAAAGCACGAACGTTCGGCTAGGTGCATGCTGAACTGGAGGGAGGAGTTGTGGATGAATTCAATTTTGCATCCCTGAATACTATGCAGTATAAAAGGATCAGAAGTTATGGAACTCCATGCACTCCAAAACAAGTGTAACCTTCCCCCAACCTGTGAAGAACTTACACACCATGTGTTCCGGAAGAAACCAGACCCACCTACCTCCATGGTTACCAGTGGTTCTGTGGTTTCTTCCGTCCTTGTCTCCTGGGAGGTTGAGGCGCTGGGGTGTGGTGTTGGCGCATTGTCCATGAAGGCAGTTTTGGGCCTTGGTCTAAAAAAGACCTTTGTCCTGAACATATGGCCTTGGAACTTTCACCAGCTGCTGTTCTTTCATTGTAGTATTGTGGCTTGCTGGTGGATGCGTAGGGTGTTGCCGCCGAAGTTGCGAGGTTTTGGCAGTGGACGGCGTTTTCATTAGCCCGACGGCTTTTGGCTCCTCGTCGAGGTCTTTAACATGCTTCGGCAGGTTGTCCCAAACAGTAAAGTGGGCGGCGGCATGCTGCTGGTCTTGCACAACCCTGCGAATTTGGGGTTCAAGGCAGGTCGGATCACACTCTTCCTGAAGCAGTTTATTTCAAACTGTGCATTGCAGAAGAGTGCCAGAGCATCTTGTTGTTCCTCCGTCAAGTCCTTGCCATCAAGTGATCTGGCAAATGCTGTATACTCGAGACCAGTAGTTTGAGGATCTTCTGTATCTTGATCTCTTGGGTTCTGATGCCAGCTCCAATGTTTCCCCAGATCAGGTTGTTCACTGCAGGAACATTGAGGGAAACACAGTTTTCTGGTGCTAAGCATTTAGCAGCTGTGTCACTCATGACCTGTTCCTGCAGCTGGTTGGTGATGAGGTAATTGATGCTTGCTGGCTGTAACGGCTGTCCCTTTTGCGAGGGCATCGCAAATTTGGAGACCATGCCGAGCAGCTCCTGCTGTTCCTGCACCCCTAGTACGCTAGAAGTGTCTTCAACCAAACCCCCATCTTCAGAGTCAGCCCAGAAGTGACTCCTTGTGCTCCCCTCCGAGGAGAGGGAGACATGTGGCAGCCCTGAAAAAGGTGCTGCCGTGGGTGTCCAAGGAGCCCCACGGTGACAAGACTCTGTTTGTTGGAGTAAGTCACGTTGGAGCAATTGCTCCATCAACCGCTCCATGCGAGATAAACGGCCACTGTCGTTATCCGCAGGGGTTGAGTCTTCCAGGCCTGACCCATCCGAGTCTCCGGGCTTATCCGACTTTCAGATGGCTTTACCTCCAGTCCGAGGTGCACCTACGGGCTGTAGCGATGCCAAGTCGGGGGCTGCTGATCGCACGGTTAGCAGCCCAGATGAAATCGGTTGCTGCTGACTACCCGCATTCCCGCGGTCCTCCGCGGTCAGTTTTGTTGCGGTCCGTTTGGACTTAGTCTTGGACTCGTCCGTTTTGTTTGCTCTGTTAGAAAAATTACAGAGAGCAGCCAAAAAACGACCTCAGAATAGTAAAAACCTACCTGCACGTCCGTTTTAAACCTATTGTTGGAGGAGCGACGCTCCTCCCGCCTGTCGCTGCGCAATGCGTTGAATGATATATCGCGCATGCATGCTGGCGGGGTCTTCACGTATTCACTCACGTGACTCTGTAGTAAAATGTCTATCGACCTGGTATCAAATAGATTTCAGATTGAATTATTTTGCGTAATTCCCTTCTGCAATTGAAAAGGCAACTTCATACATTGTAAAACAGCCGGAATGCGTAGCTAATAAAATTGCCACAAGGTGGCGGAAGATGCTTGTTTTCCCAGATGTTTCTGGCAGGTGATGTGTAAAATTTGGCCTTCCACATCATACATATTATGGAAAATTAAGCTGGATGAATTTATTTCAGTTGATGCACAAGCTGCTATGTTATCAAAATAAAATGGAATAAACTTCCGATCGGAGTCATCCTTGGTGGCATAATTCAAAGCTTTTAGTGCCTACACTGGAAAATCGAAAAGGGGAAAATTGGTTCATTGTTCATTAATTGTTGTATTGCTCATGTTTTCTGGTAAGTGGGGTCTTAACTGAGTCACGAATGATGGTCTGTTGAGTGCCCAAGTGTGAATTTGTGTTCCAGGGAATGTTTTAAAGCCTGCAAATGAACAGGTGTGTTGTAGAAGTGGAGAATAGCAGAGTGTGTGTGGGTGTACGTGTGTAACAAAACACAGGATAGCAGGAAACTAAATCTCATTGGCATGTGACCTTTTATGATGATGCAGCCCATTAAACTTGCGACAATGCTAGTTCAATCGTTCAAACAGGATGATTTATTCCTGTGACGATGAGAATAACATCAAGCAAAAACCTGGTGTTTATCATATCTTGAAAGCAAAAGATGCATTAAAGTGGTAACGTGCTGGAGTAACTGAACTCAGTGGGTCAGGCAGCATCTCCAGAGAACATACAGAAACAAGGAACTGCAGATTCTTGCTTGCAAAAAAAAGGTCAGACAGCATCCCTGGACAACATTAATAGGTGATGTTTTGGGTCGGGACCCTTCTTCAGACTGATTGTGGTGTGGCAAAAGCTGGAAGAGAGGAGGGGCTGGACTAAGCCTCGCAAATGATAGGTGGATACAGGTGTGGGTGGGTTTGATAGGCAGATGGTTGGCTAGAGGCCACAGATGAAAAAATAAAAAGTGTGATATAAGGATAGTGGATGTGAGAGTTGTGAAGCTAGAGGAAGGAATATAGGTGGCATGGGGGAGAGGGGGTGTGGAAGAAATGGGTGACTATCCATGTGGGGCACATGGAAGAAAAGGGGTTGTTTGTAGGTTAGATATCTAAAATTGGAGAATTCAATGTTCAGACCATTGTGTTGTAAGCTACCCGTGAAATAGCTCTAGTTTGCATGTGGCCTCAATCTGGCGATGGAGGAGACCCAGGGCAGAAAGATCTGTGTGGGAGTGTGAAAAGGAGAAATGGTTAGCAACCAAATAGATAGTTAATCCGTGGAACTCTTGCCACATCGAGCTGTGGAGGTCAAGTCAGTGGTTTTTTTTAAGGCAGAGATCGAAAAATTCTTGAATAGAACAGGTGTCAAGGGTTATGGGGAGAAAGCAGGAAAATAGGATTAGGAGGCAGAGATCAGCCATAATTGAATGGCGGAGTAGACTCGATGAACCAAATGACCTAATTCTACTCCAATAACTTGTGAACTTGGCAGACTGAGCTCAAGTGTTCGGCAAAATGTCCATTTTTTACCAAAGTCAATTAACCCATAAACCTGTACATCTTTGCTCTGTGGAAGGAAACCGGAGCACCTGGAGAAAACCCACCAAGAGTACATAAAACTCCGTACAGGCAGCACCCACAATCAGAATCGAATCCGGGTCTCAGGCACTGGGCCGCCCTTTATATTTTCCATATAATTCCTATCTTATTAGTTTTATTTAATGGCCTGTATGCCCATTTGATTAAACTTTACTTTCAATCACAATTATCTAGATTTACATGTGTGCATTTTTGTATATGACCTCTCATTCTCTTAGCATTTGGGAAGCCTCCAGTTGGGGTGGATGAGCTTTTCCAGAAAGGAAGGTGCCTTGTTAATTCTTGTTGTTTGCTCTTTGGTGAAAGGATGGTTATTGATCCTATTTTCTTTGAAAGTAGCGTCACAGATATATGAGGTGGTCAAAAAATATTTCGGCATATTAGCCATCATCACTCGGAGTATTGAGTGCGGAGTTTGGGAGGTTATGCTGCAGTTATATAAGACATTGGTGATGCCACATTTAGAGTATTGTGTTCAGTTTTGGGCACCATGTTATAGCAACGATGTTGTCAAGGTAGAAAGAGTGCAGAGAAAATGTATGAGGATGTTGCCAGGACTCAAGGGACTGAGCTATAAGGGGAGGTTGAGCAGGCAAGGACTCTATTCCTTGGAGTGCAGGAGGATTATGGATGATATTATAGAGGTGTACAAGACCTTGAGAGGAATAGATCAGATAAATGTCTATTGCCCAGAGTAGGGGTGTTGAGAAACAGAGGGTGTAGGTTTAAGGTGAGGGTGGAAAGATTTAATGGAACCTGAGGGGTAACTTTTTTACATAAAAGGTAGAGCATATAGAACGAGCTGCTGGAGGACGTAGAGTGGCTTGCAAAAGTTTTCATACCCTTTGAACTTTTCCACCTTTTGTCACGTTACAACCACAAACGTAAATGTATTTTATTGGGATTTTATGTGATAGACCAACACAAAGTGGTGCATAATTGTGAAGTGAGTGGAAGGAAAATGATACATGGTTTTCACATTTTTTTAGAAATAAAAAACTGAAAAGTGTGGCGTGCAAAAGTATTCAGCCCCCTTTACTCTGATACCCCTAAATAAAATCCAGTGCAACCAATTGCCTTCAGAAGTCACCTAATTAGTAAATAGAGTCCACTTGTGTGTAATCTAATCTCAGTATAAATACAGCTGTTCTGTGAAGGCCTCAGAGGTTTGTTAGAGAACATTAGTGAACAAACAGCATCATGAAGCCCAAGGAACACACCAGACAGATCAGGGATAAAGTTGTGGAGAAGTTTAAAGCAGGGTTAGATTATAAAAAAATATCCCAAGCTTTGAACATCTCACGTAAACTGACAGCCCGGGCAAGGAGAGCATTGATCAGAGAAGCAGCCAAGAGGCGCATGGTAACTCTGGAGGAGCTGCAGAGATCCACAGCTCAGGTGAGAGAATCTGTCCACAGGACAACTATTAGTTGTGCACTCCACAAATCGGGCCTTTATGGAAGAGTGGCAAGATGAAAGCCATTGTTGAAACAAAGGCATAAGAAGTCCTGTTTGCAGTTTGCCACAAACCATGAGGGGGACACAGCAAACATGTGGAGGAAGGTGCTCTGGTCTGATGAGACCAAAATGGAAGTTTTTGGCCTAAATGCAAAACGCTATGTGTCGTGGAACACTAACACTGCACATCACGCTGAACACACCATCCCCACTGTGAAACATGGTGGTGGCAGCATCATGCTGTGGGGATGCTTTTCTTCGTCAAGGACAGGGAAGCTGGTCAGAGTTGATGGGAAGATGGATGGAGCCAAATACTGGGTAATCTTGGAAGAAAACCTGTTAGAGTCTGCAAAAGACTTGAGACTGGGGTGGAGGTTCACCTTCCAACAGGCCAACAACCCTAAACATACAGCCAGAGCTACAATGGAATGGTTTAGATCAAAGCATATTCATGTGTTAGAATGGCCCAGTCATAGTTCAGACCTAAATCCAATTGAGAATCTCTGGCAAGACTTGAAAATTGCTGTTCACAGACGCTCTCCATCCAATCTGACTGAGCTTGAGCTATTTTGCAGAGAAGAATGGGCAAAAATTTCAGTCTCTAGATGTGCAAAGCTGGTAGAGACATACCCCAAAAGACTTGCAGCTGTAATTGCAGCGAAAGGTGGTTCTACAAAGTATTGACTCGGGGACTGAATACTCTTGCACGCCACACTTTTCAGTTTTTTATTTGTAATAAAATTTGGAAACCATGTATCATCTTCCTTCCACTTCACAATTATTCACCACTGTGTTGGTCTGTCACATAAAATCCCAATAAAATACGTTTACGTTTGTGGTTGTAACGTGACAAAATGTGGAAAAGTTCAAGGGGTATGAAAGCTTTTGCAAGCCACTATAGCTGAGGCTGGAACTATTGCAATGTTTAAGAAACATTTAGTCAGGTATATGGATAGGATAGGTTTAGAGGGATGCGAGTCAAATGCAGGCAGGTAGGACTAGTGCAGATGGGGCATGTTGGTCAGCATGGGCAAGTTGGGCCAAAGGGCCTATTACGGTGCTCTATGACTCTATTGAACCTGGGACAGGGCCAGAATGTTAGCCAGATGCTTCTGTTATCTGTACGGGGAATGTTTATGAATGTATCGGTAGGTCAGATCGGGCTATGATATGTCAAAATAAGGAATCGTAGATGCAGGTTGGACAGGGTCACCTATCTGTGTTCTCCAGAGATGCTGTCTGACCCGTTAAATTACCCCAGCACTTTGTGTCCTATTTTATACAATATGAGACCCACGCTAAAGGGCCTGTCCCACTGACCTGACCTTTCAGCGAATGTCTTCGACCTTCTAGCTCGAGGGCACTCGCTTGAAAATCCTCGAGCTGGGTCGACCGTCAGTGATGCAACTGCGAGCTGGATCGACTGACAACACACACACACACACACACACACACACACACACACACACACACACACACACACACACACACACACACACACACACACACCACCCCCCCCCCCCCCCCCCCCCAACCCACCCACCAAAGGAGAGGGCCAGGGAAAGCGGGGGAGCGCTGTCTGAAATTCACACCCGCGATGAACAGGAAGGAAAAAGACGGCTGCACAGTGTACGGTAAGTCCTTTAGAGAGAGGAGTAGAGAAGGAGTGGAGACACTTTTAAGAAGCCAGACAACTTATAATAAAGTTTAGCAGGCATTTTACATTATTGGGCGGTTTTCCTTGGTCCTGAAAACCCCAATGAGCCAATTAAAATGCCCGGTCAACGAAGGAGATTGCCTATGGCTGCCCTCGACTGCCTATAACTACATAGCGACCCCACTCCATTGCATTACGAGTTCAAAAGAACCATGCCGACTAATTTTTACTTGTGGGAAAATTTTCAACATGCTGAAAAATTTTCCTCGGCCAAACCGAGGCCTCGATTATGTGGGAACTTCCCTCGAGCATGAAGGATAGTTCCAGTGACCTCATAGTACCTCCTAGGACCATGCTGCGAGTTTGAGTCGAGGGCAAACTCTTCTAAACTCGCAGGTTAGGTTGGCGCAGTGGGACAGGCCTTTAAAGATGTTGGGTGCAGAAATATATTTCCCATTTTTTAAAAAGTATTATTTTTAATTCTTGTTTCGGAGGGAGATTTGTTGAAACAATAATTTTTGCATAACTCACTTTGTTGAGACTACCTTCTAGCATGGCTTTTGTTGTTTTGACTTAAGTAGTCTAGGCTAAGAGATTTTCTTCTGTAGGAAGAAAGCTGGCAGTGTAATAATTATGCCCACATTGCCTCTCTCTCTCTCTTTCTCTCTCTCTCTCTCTCACCAAGTGTAATTGTCCTATAAATGCAGCCAAGATCTCTTGCAGTGAACCATATTGTCCCTACTGCCTTCTTCATGCCAACTGAATCTGCATATAGCAGAAGAATTTGAAGGAAGAACGGAGGAATGGGTGGGAGGGAGGGGAGGGATAGATAGTGGGATGGTGAGGGAGAGTTTTTATATTTTAGTTGAAGAACTTATTTGTTTCAAAATCAGTTGAAGTGTATTTTGACCCTCCTGAAACAAAATCTCTAGTTTGGATTTCAAACGCATTTCTGGCAGTCGGATAGTGTTGCATAAGGGGAGGAGAAAATCAAGCATATGTTTATTTTCATTAATTTTGCCCGAGAACTCAGTAAGGTGCAGTAAATGTTGGAGACATTCTCTTCCGCTTCCTTTGCTGGCTGTCACACATAACACACACATGCACACAGTTACACTGAAATCACACCCAACTGCAATGCCAGCAGGAATATTTGAATGAAATCAGTAGAAAATAAAATAAAAGTGTGTGTATATAATAATATTGCTGTTTGTTTTTCTCCAGGCTAACAGTAAACATTAAAGTGATCTAGTAATGCTGAAACACCCACATTTGTTCTAGCTTTGGGCTGTTTATATTTAATCATGATTGATCATATTTTCTGTTGATGCTGAAAAGTTTAAAAAAAACAAAACAGACTTTCAACTTCCAAATTTTGAGAACTGCGAGGGAAAAAAAATCAACTGTGCAAATTGCTTTATTGGTCTGAGCTATAAGGTATTTAAAGGCACAGATACTGTTGTTTCCTGAGTTTACCTCTCGCCACAGTTTATAACTGGGTTAAAGGGATATTATCCGAGAATACTTGTCTCCATCGCTGTGTTAGGTTAGTAGCACTAGTGAACGTTATCAAGGCTCCGGAGATTTTATTCTGAGTTTCTGAGACGATTGCTTTAAGAACACCTCCGCTCAATCCACCTAAACCTATCTGATCTCCCGGTTACTCAACACTTGAACTCCCCCTCCCATTCCCACATTGGCCTTTCTGTCCTGGGCCTCCTCTATTGTCAGAGTGAGGCCCAGTGCAAATTGAAGGAACAGCACCTCATATTCCGCTTGGGCAGCTTATACCCCAGGGTATGAACATTGACCTCTAACTTCAAGGAACCCTTGCTTTCCCTCTCTCTCCATCCCTCCCCCTTCCCAGTTCTCCGACCAGTCTTACTGTCTCCGACTACATTTTATCTCTGTTTGCTTTGTTGTTACCTTCTCCCAGCTTACAATGATTTATTCTACATTTTCTGTGATCTCCATTCCTATTTTAACACCTTGCACTTCATTATCTATATATCTCCCTCTCCCCTGACCTCAGACTGAAGGAGGGACTCGACCCGAAACGTCACCCATTCCTTCTCTCCAGAGATGCTGCATGTCCTGCTGAGCTACTCCAGCAATTTATGTCTATCTTCGGTTTAAACCAACATCTGCGATTCCTTCCTACATATGCTTTGAAAGTGTTGTTAGCAGGAGGGGCAAATCAGCAAAGAGGGGAGGTAGATGTTCCACTGTGGGTACACTGTAGATGTTCCACTGTTTGGCTTCAGCAGTGGTTTAGGGGAATGCTGCTTGCAAATCGTTGCTGATCTTAGAGAGGTTAGTCATTTTAGGATGAAATATATACACAGACACAGCCAGGCAGAGACAGATGGGGCAGACACACACACATGCACACATATGCAGACACATATACGCACACAGATACACACTCACACACAGATAAATACACACATACAGACACACACACAACTACACACACCTACAGAAACACACGCAGACACACAGACAGGCACATACTTTCACGAAGATGACCTGAGACAGATGCACATGCACACACATATTTCATAGCAAAAGTCGATCAGCTAATTAGAAATGTAAATTGTTGTAAATAATTTTGGAGTCTGGGCAAAGTTGAACAATTGGATACCGTGCTGATGCAGCTGACTGTGGTTTAATGTGGTTTTGTCCACTCTGTGGGTGGGGATGAGATATTGGCTGTGATTCACTGCCTGATGTCCCGCTCCAGCCCCACTCACCTTGTGTGTAAGGGGAACGCTGGGCACCCCCACCCCCACCCCCCGGGGCACAGGTCTGTATAACAGGGACACAGTCGTGCTAACTCTGATCACCAACTCAGTAGAGAAGGGTGCAGGTCAGAGTAACACAGTCGTGCTCCTTCGCTGATCACTAACTCAGTGGATTAGGGTGCATGTCAGAGTGACACTGAGGCACAGGTCTGTATAACATGGTTGTGCTTACTGATCCATGTGTAACACACATACAGTAGGGAAGGGTGCAGGTCAGAGTAACACTGTGGCACTGGTCTGTTTGTCGGGTACAGTCCACTACAGATATCTCTATGCAAGTGTTATGTGGGCACTGGTTGGCATAACATGGGCGTAGTCTGAAGAAGGGTGGCACAGTGGCACAGCGGCACAGCGGAGGAGTTGCCACATTACAGCGCCAGAGACCGGGGGTTGATCCTGACTACAGGGGCTGTCTGGATGGAGTTTGTATGTTTACCCTGTGACTGTGTGGGTTTTCTCCGGCTGCTCCGGTTTCCTCCCACATCCCAAAGACATGCAGGTATTTTGGCTTCTGTAAATTGTCCCTAGTGTGTAGGATATAACTAGTGTACGTGATCATTGGTCGGTGTGGACTTGGTGGGCCGAAGGGCCTATTTCCGTGCTGTATCTCTAATTCAAACTAAACTGGACTAAATGCAAGGGTACACAAAAGGCTGGAGAAACTCAGCGGGTGCAACAGCATCTATGGAGCGAAGGAGATAGGCAACGTTTCGGGCCGAAACCCTTCTTCAGACTGATGGGAGGTGGGGGGGGCGGGGAGAAGAAAGGAAAATGGAGGAGGAGGAGCCCAAGGGCTGGGGGAGAAGTGGGAAGGGGAGGAGACAGCAAGGGTTAACAGAATTGAGAAAACACAATGTTCAAGCCCAGCGGAATATGAGGTGCTGTTCCTCCAATTTGCGGTGTTGCTCACTCTGGCCGTGGAGGAGGCCCAGGACAGAGATGTCGGATACGGAATGAGAGGGGGAGTTGAAGTGCTGAGCCACCGGGAGGTCGGGTTGGTTATTGCGGACCGAGCGGAGGTGTTCGGCGAAACGATCACCAAGCCTCCGCTTGGTCTCACCGATATAGATCAGCTGGCATCTAGAGCAGCGGATGCAGTAGATGAGGTTGGAGGAGGTGCAGGTGAACCTCTGTCGGAGTGCTTGGGTCCCTGAAAGGAGTGGAAGGAGTGCTTGGGTCCCTGAAAGGAGTGGAGGGGGGAGGTAAAGGGACAAGTGTAGCATCTCGTGCGGTTGCAAGGGAAAGTGCCCGGGGAAGGCGTGGAGCGGGAGGGAAGGGTAGAATTGACAAGGGAGTTGCGGAGGGAGCGGTCTTTGCGGAAGGCAGACGGGGGGAGATGGGAAGATGTGGCGATTGGTGGGGTCACATTGGAGGTGGCGAAACTGGACTATGTGTTGTATGTGCCGGCTGGTGGGGTGAAAGGTGAGAACCAGGGGGACTCTGCCCTTGTTGTGAGTGGGGGGAATGGGGAGAGAGGGCAGTGTTGCGGGGTATGGAGGAGACCCTGGTGCGAGCCTTATCTATAGTGGGAGAGGGGAATCCACGTTCTCTGAAGAATGAGGACATTTGTGATGACTTGGTGTGGAACACCTCATCCTGGGCGCAGATGCGGCGTAGACGGAGGAATTGGGAATAGGGGTTGGAATCCTTACACGAAGCAGGGTGGGAGGAAGAGTAGTCCAGGTAGCTGTGGGAGTCAGTTGGTTTGTAGTGGATGTCGATCAGGAGTATATCACCTGCAAAAGAGATTGTGATGTCAAGGAATGGTAGGGAAGTGTCGGAAATGGTACAAGTGTATTTGAGTACCGGATGGAAGTTGGTGGTGAAATGGATGGTCAGTCAGTTGTTTGTGGGTGCAGGAGGTGACACCAAAGCAGTTGTCGATGTAACTGAGGTAGAAGTCGGGGATGGGGCCTTGGTACGCCGAGAACAAGGATTATTCGACGTACCCGACAAAGAGGCAAGCGTAGCTGGGGCCCATGCGTGTGCCCATAGCTACGCCTTGTGTTTGGAGGAAATGGGACGAGTCAAAAGAGAAGTTATTGAGGGTAAGGACCAGCTCCGCTAAGCGGAGGAGGGTGTCAGTGGACGGGTATGGGTTTCTCCTCTGGTCGAGGAAGAACCGGAGGGCTTTGAGACCATCCTGGTGGGGGATGCAGGTGTATAGTGACTGGACGTCCATGGTGAAGATGCGAGGATGGGGGCCTGGACAATGGAATGCGCGGAGCCGACGGAGAGTGTCTGAGGTGTCTTGAACATAGGTGGGGAGGGATTTAACAAAGGGGGATAGGATGGAGTTAAGGTATGTGGAAATGTGTTTGGTGGGGCACGAACAGGCAGAGATAATGGGTCTGCCGGGGCAGTCGGGTTTGTGGATTTTGGGGAGAAGGTAAAATCGGGCTGTGCGGGGCTGGGAAACGATGAGGTTGGAGGCTCGGGGGTGCAGGGAGCTGGAGTTGATGAAGTCGGTTATGGTGCTCGAGATGGTGGCCTGGTGCTCGTCAGTGGGGTCATGGTCCAGGGGTAAGTAGGAGGAGGTGTCCGTGAGTTGGCGCGTGGCCTATGCTTTGTAGAGATCGATGCGCCAGACTACCACGGCACCTCTTTTGTCGGCGGGTTTGATAACCGAGTCTGGGTTGTTACGGAGTGAGTCAATGGCAGTATGTTCGCGGGGGGAGAGATTGGAGTGAGACAGGGGAGTGGAGAAGTTGAGGCGGTTGATGTCTCGACGGCAGTTCTGGATAAAGAGTTCTAAAGCTGGAGGGCCACGAGGGGGGGTCCACGAGGAGGGGGTTTGTGGGAGACAGGAAAAGGGATCATCAGTGTGGGGCGAGGACTTATTCCCGTGGAAGAACGCTGTGAGGCAGAGGCGACGATAGAAGAGCTCCAAGTCGTGGTGGGCGCGGAACTCATTGAGGTGGGGACGGAGGGGGACAAAGATAAGACCTTGGCTGAGGACCGACCTTTTGGTGTCGGAGTGGGGGAGGTCCGGGGGGATGGTGAACACGCGGCAAGGATGGGGGTTGTGGCCGGAGGAAGACAGGTGAGTGGACTGGGGACGAAGCATTGTGTGGTGTGGGGGTGGAGAGTGGTCAGGGGGTGGGGGGGGTATGGGGGCTGTGGTGTGGGTGGGGAAGAGCAGGGGTTACATAGTAGGAGGGGGATGGGGAAGACCCAGTGGAATAGCCACTGAGGTTACCAGGGTTGGGGAGACGGGCACTAGGACCCAGTGCCGTCAAAACCCGAGTGGTAGGAGTTAGCAACATGGAGGCTTCAGGCCCGCTGCAGAGTCCAGTCTAGACTAAATGCAAGTTCTTTTTGTAAAGAACTGTAACAATTACAATTGTCAGAATTAAGCCGGCCTTTTATAAAGCAATGTTTGACTCTATTCTGAGATGAATATTGGGCTAATGTGAATTTGGAGCTCATATAGATTTTTATCTCTGTGAGTTCCTGTGAAAACCAAACATAAGATTACTGGACTAAGTGGGACCCGTTGGGTCCCATGTTCACACGGGAGGGCTGGTACCCCAAAGCAATATTCTACCTCTCCACCAACTCCAATATTGGTCGCCAGTGGGGGACGGGGGGGCTTTCCGGAGGGCTAGCATGGGTGTTGTGGGCTGAAGGGACTGGTTTCCAGAGGGTTAGTATGGAAATTATGGGCTAAATGGATTCTTGGGGTGGCAGCTCAGTCACTCAAGCCTGATGTGCTGGCAGCTCACTCACGGCTGGTGGGCTGGCAGTTAACTCACGGCTATTTGTTGAAATTTCATTTCAAGCAGGGTGCAAGGCCACCAAATTCAAATGCAGTTTCCTACCATTTCAAGCAGGGTGCAAGGCCACCAAATTCAAGTGCAGATTCATCCAACTTCAAGCAGGGTGCAAGGCTACCAAATTCAGGTGCAGTTTCCTACCAATTCAAGCTGGGTGCAAGTTCAGCGAATTCAAGTGCAATTTCATGCGACTTCAAGCAGGGTGCAAGATTACCACATTCAAGTGCAGTTTAATACTATTTCATGCAGGGTGCAAGGCCACTAAATTCAAATGCAGTTTCATACCATTTCAAGCAGGGTGAAACCACCATAAAACCACATAAACACCACTCTCACAGTTCAGTAGACATTCAGTGTGTTCAGTTGATTCACAACTCAGACAGAGTCGTGACCGCTCCCTCCTCCATCTTGCAGAGACTGTGCCACACCCACACTTCCGGGTTTTATAATCCCTCCCCCTCCCACCGGAAGTAGCATGGCCTTCATAGCGTGATTGATAGGAGAGAGATTCTCAACATTTTTTAAACATTAATAACACTTTTATTTTACATTGATGGGAATAATCCTCTGCACCTGATGAGCGGAGGGGGACTGAGTAAGATGGCCAAAAATCACAGCCATAAGTGGAAGCGTTTTATCTAAAATCAATATACAGTGCAAACAGGAAGTTGTCAAGTTTAGACTTTTAATCATTTGCCATTTGAAACCAACCACCACCAACCACTTGCTTCAAACCAACCACATTTTCATTTTTAAACCACATTAAGGGAACTCAAGGTCAGTAAAACCACACTCACAGTTTAGTAGCCATGTGTTCAGTGTTATTCACAGCTCAGACTGAGAGACATGACCCTCTCGCTCCCCCATTTTGCAGAGACTGAGGCTCTCAACACTTCCGGGTTATATAGTTCATCTGGCAGGGGCGTGGCCTTCAGGAGAGAGAATCTCAACGTTTTTTAAACACTAATAACTCTTTTATTTTTAATCGATGGGAAAAATCCTCTTGCCCTGCGCAGCGGAAGGGAACTCTGAGTAAGATGGCCAAAAATCACAGCCGTAAGTGGCAGCGTTAGTTCTAAAATCAATATACAGAACAACAGGAAGTGGTCAAGATCAGACTTTTAGTAATATAGATTTTTAAAGGTATTCGTAGTAGATACTCTGAGAATAAACATTGTAGTGATTACTTTTAGCTTCTCAATAACTGTAAATGCTGTGCTCTTCTTAAATATCCATCAGTATTTTGATTAGCAGCGGACTGATGTGACTAATCAGGGACACTAGGGACAATTTACTATTTTACCAAAGCCAAATTAACCTATAAACATGTACGTCTTTCGAGTGTGGAGGGAAACTGGAGCACCCAAAGAAAAAACACATGATCACAGAGAACGTACAAACTCCATACAGACAGCACCCATAGTCTGGATCGAACCTTGATCTCTGGCACTGTGAGGTAGCAACTCTACTGCTGCGTCAGCGTATTGCCCAGTTATGATTCTTATAATCCTGAGGTCCAGTGGGGTGCAGGGATTCACCACTAACTCTGGAGTAGAGCAAATGTAAATGCTGTCCTGTTCTTAAAAATCCATCAGCATTTTGATTAAGAAAGAACTGCAGATGCTGGAAAAATCGAGGGTAGACAAAAATGCTGGAGAAACTCAGCGGGTGAGACAGCATCTATGGAGAGAAGGAATAGGTGACCTTTCGGATCGAGACACTTCTTCTGACTGATGTCGGGGGGATGGCCGGGAAAAAGAAAGGAAGAGGTGGAGACTGTAGGCTTGTGGGATAGCTGGGAAGGGGAGGGGAAAGAGGGAGAAAGCAAGGAATTGGAGGTCAATGTTCATGCCACTGGGGTGTAAACTACCCAAGCGAAATATGAGGTGCTGTTCCTCCAATTTGTGCTGGGCCTCACTCTGGCAATGGAAGAGGCCCATGACAGAAAGGTCGGATTCGGAATGGGAGGGGTAGTTGCTGAGCCACCGGGAGATCAGGTTGGTTATTTTGAACTGAGCGGAGGTGTTGGGCGAAGCGATCGCCAAGCCTGCGCTTCAAGATTCAAGATTCAAGAGAATTTATTGTCATGTGTCCCAGATAGGACAATGAAATTCTCGCTTTTCTTCAGCACAACATAATATAGTCGGCATGAACACTTGGTCTCGCTGATGTAGAGCAGTTGACACCTGGAAAAGCAGATGCAGTAGATGAGGTTGGAGGAGGTGCAGATTATCCTCTGCCTCACCTGGAAAGACTGCTTGGGTCCTTGGATGGAGTCGAGGGGGGAGGTAAAGCGACAAGTGCAGTTGGAAGAAGGGTCTCGACCTGAAACGTCGCCTATTCCTTCTCTCCATAGATGCTGCCTCACCCGCTGAGTGTCTCCAGCATTTTTGTCTACTTTCAGCATTTTGATTAGTAGCAGAATGCCGTGACTGATCAGGTCCTATATTTCCCTGGTTGCTAAACTTGGTATAAATACCGTTTATTTGGAAAATTGCTGCAATTCCATATAATTTATGAAGCGTCAGATACTAGTCAATCCATTGGAAGGTTTGGTTGGCAGGAGGGATAGAGGAGAACAAAGAAAGAAAAGGCAACTCTCTTTTCACCCAGCCTTCCAGTTCCACGCAACATGCTGAGGAATATTCATGTTACCCAGAAATGAAAGGCAACAATTATTACTTATGCAGAAACGTCTGCCGCGGTAGAATTGCTGACTCACAACGCCAGAGACCCGGGTTCGAACCTGACTTGCAGGTGCTGTCTGTACGGAGTTTGTACGTTCTCCCTGTGACAATGTGAGTTTTCTCCAGGTTCTCCGGGTTTCCTCCCACATTCCAAAGATGTGCAGGTTTGTAGAATAATTGGCTTCGGTAAAATAGCAAATTGTTTCTAGTGCATAGGAAAGTGTTCGTGTACGGGATGATCGCTGGTCAGCGCAGACCCGGAGGGCCTCTTCCCGAACTGTATCTCTAAAGTCTAAACGTTAAACTCTTTATCCTGTATCTGTGCACTTTGGACGGCTTGATTAGAATTATTACATAGTCTTTTCGTTGACTGGATAGCACGCAACAAAAAAAGATTTTTTACTCTACCTCAGTAGACATGACAATAATAAACTAAACTAAATTCAGCCACAATTGTTTGCCATCCTGCAGAATAAACCTCAATTAGCACAAATTATGTCACAGTTTGAGTCTTCATTCTTTAGGTTGAAGCTCAAATTATTCTAAGGCCTGTGGAAAGTATTTCTTGAGGCATATTTTGACATCAACTTCAATTTTATTCAAACTTTAGACAGCATTCACATAGTATCAAGCGATATTTAGTTAAAATGCGATGACATAAAAGTGAATTCAATCTGACCCGTCCTGTAATAAATGCCACAACTAAGGCATTAGAGCTTACAAGAGTAGCTTGCATTTGTACACGCGTGTTTTGTGACTGCTCATCGTGTGTTTTGTTCCCTTGTTACAGTTTCTTATAGCTTAAGTTATACTTTTTGGGCATGATTAATCCAAAAAGTCACGTGTATTAAAAAAAAAATCCTTTTGTTCTTTATAACAGGTCAAAAATTGTTCACAGAACAGCAATCATCTTATACTCTTCCAAGAATTGCCATACAGCTAAGTACTGAAAGAGGTTAAAAATATGTAATAAAGCAAAATTTACAAAGGGTTGCACCCCGCTAGGAGGGAGCGTTATAGATACATGGGAATCCTCACCAGCAAAGGCACACAGGAAACGACAGAATGAGAAAGATACAAATTAATAACTTTGCAATTATATACTCAGTGCTACATTCGCACAGGAAGTACATGTACATAGTTACACGCACAGAAAAATAGATGCATAATGTTGCATGAAATGCAAGAAGTGAACTTGTCGTTTTCTTAAAGTCTCCAGGTCACAATGCTTATCGGTGCTAGCATTTGGGGTTAGAATGGCAATTGCTTTTTAAACTTGCATTTATTGGTAGAGAGCAGTCATTATCTCCCGAAGATAGACACAAAAAGCTGCAGTAACTCAGTGGGACAGGCAGCATCTCTGGAGAGATGGAATAGGTGACGTTTCGGGTCGAGACCCTTCTTCAGACATTATCTCCCCTTCCTTCCCACCCCACTTCCCTCATTTTGTTCGTGGCAGAAGTTGCAGTCATTTGATAAGTCAGTTCATCTTTTCCCTCTGCGTGCTTGTGAAAATTGTTCATTCATAGACAGTTCCACCACTGATTTTCCAGCACCTTTGGTTCCAGAGCCTTTCTGGATTATCCGTTATGCTGGACCAACAGAGGTCACGGCCTATGAGAGGAGTCCACCGGTACCAGAGGAATTTTCGGCAGGAACTGCCATGGGGGGTAATGGTGGGAGTTTCAAGTGCACTCACGTAATTTTGTCCGGATTACCGTAGGTGTCGGACCACTAGTTGCCGGAAAAACGCTGGTGGATCTGTATTGTATCTGTTCAGAGAATACTGACGCCCTCGTTCAGTGCTCTCATTTCTGCCTCCTCCTTCTCTCTGCTCTCACTGCAGTCAGAGTTATGATTGGCCAAATGCATCGGATACTCCAAGCCGTGCTCCACAGCAAACTCTTCCCAGCGTGAGTCGTCACTCTCGTGAGTGATGTAGCGCTCTCCACGTTTACACTCCAGCTCTCGTAGATTCAGCCACGTTTGGTAGTCCTTCAAAACCAGAGAGAAAAAAGAGGGGAAAGTTAAGCTCAAGCAAAGTTCTAAGTGTTAAGTTCTATCAAAAGATTTCGCACACACATGCACGCATACAGACGCACACAGGCAAACAGACGCACACAGGCAAACACATGCACAGACCCACACATACACACAGACACATATACTCAGAGAGAGACACACTCCGACACAGAGACACTCAGACAGACATGCACACAGAAAGACAGACACGCACACAGAGAGACAGACATGCACACGCAGGCACACACACACACAGGCATACACACACACACACACAATCTTCGTGGGATCAACAATGACTCTTCATTAACTATAATTTTTAGGAATTGTTATACAATGAGTCTTGGGACAAGTTACATCCATGTAAGGAATATACATAAATGACCTGGACGAAATGTAGATGGGTTGGTGAGTAAATTTGCCGATTACACTAAAATTGGAGGAGTTGCAGTGAGGAATGATGTCAGATGCAGAGGGATGTGGACAAACTACAGAAGGGCGGAGAAATGACAAATGGAGTTTAACCTGAGCAAATGTGAGGTGAAGTAAATTAGTTGCAACCCCAGATTAGACCAAGTGCTTCTAACAGTGTACTTCCAACACAAGAGTCAGACTGTGGGCAAAACCTAGGTTTGTGCCTGGGCCTTTTCAGCTTTGCTGAGAGTATTGATCCAAGGTAGCAATAAACCAGCAGTGCTCACTGAAGATAGACACAGAAAGCTGGAGTAACTCAGCGGGTCAGGCAGCATCTCTGGAGAGAAGACATAAGTCTCATTTCAGGTCATGACCCTTCTTCAGACTCAGTGCTCACTGTTCACTACAAAAACCTGTGTCTATAGATGGCTCCAGAACAAATTTCACCAGCTTTAGACTTTAGAGATACAGTGTGGAAAGCCTTTGGCCCACTGAGTCCGCACCGACCAATCAGCCTGTACACTTACCTGCACACTAGGGGGACAATTTTACAACTTGTCACAGTCAATTAACCTACAAACCTGTACATCTTTGGAGTGTGAGAGGAAACCAGACCATTCAGAAAAAACCCACACAGTCACACAGAGAACATACAATTTCCATATTGACAGCACCCGTAGTCAGGATCAAACCCGGGTCTCTGGCGCTGTGAGGCAGCAACTCTACCGCTGCACCATGTGCCACCATCAGGAGGATAGAGGTGATCTGATAGAGGTGTATAAAATCTTGAAGGGAATTGACAGAGTACATTTCCTGGTTTTATGGCCCATCTGTATTCTTATTATCCAAAACTGAATGGATTATTTTTCATTGAGGATCGATAAAGAGGGTTAATGCACAGAAGAGAAATTTACCCAGAGTAGGGGAATCAAGTACCATAGGTCATAGGACATAGGTTTAAAGCAAGAGGGGAAAGGTTTAATAGGAACCTGAGGGGCACGTGTACAGGGTACGTACTGGGTATATGGAATGAAGTGCCAGAGGAGGTAATTGACCCAAGTACTATAACAGCATTCGAATAGATACATGGTTAGGAAAGGTATAGAGATAAAAGGGTCGCATTTGTGTTATAATATTAAAATAATATAACTATCATACAATTCCAGAGTTCCCATGTAAGTTATCAGGGATCTGGTAACTTAGAGATTAACTTGGGGTTACAGCAGGTAAAAGAAAGTGCCTTAACCTGATCGATAGTGATAAGTTCATGTCATATTATTCCCTCTCAACCCCATTCTCCTGCCTTCTCCCCATAACCTTTGGCAACCTTATTAATCAAGAACATGTCAATCTCCACTTTAAAAATACCCAATGACGGCCTCCACAGAGACGTCTGTGGCAATGAATTCCGCCGATTCACCATTCTGTGGCTAAAAAAATCTATCCTCATCTCCTTTCTAAAGGTACATCCTTTTATTCTGAGGCTGTGGCCTCTGGTCCTACACTCTTCTACTACTAGAAACATTCTCTCCACATACATTCTATCCAGGCCTTTCACCATTCGGGAAGTTACAATGAGGTTTTCACTCATCCTTCTAAATTCCAGCGAGTACAGGCCCAGTGCCGTCAAATGCTCCTCATACGTTAACCCAATCATCTAACCCAATCTTGTAACTGTCCAGTGCACTCCCTCCAAGGCCAGTACATCCTTGCTGAGATATGGGTCCCAAAACTGCTCTCAATACTCTAATGCAGTCTGGCAAGCGCCTTTATAAACATTACAACCCTGCTTTTATATTCTAGTTTTCTCGAAACGAATGCTAACATTGCATTTGCCTTGCAACAGGCTTATGTACGTTCAACAGACAGCTTATCAATCACCAAAGAACTCAAGCATGCCACAGGATTATGTTCCACGCTGGAGATCGGACTTGACTTTATCTTCTGGGAGGTAGACTGTAACTTAAGCCAATTCAAGTTGCTGCAGAGACACCATATTCAGCCAGGAAGAATGAAGCGAGTGAGTGTCCTTTCAAACAGCAGAGCTGGCAGAGTGGTATGTACTGCCAGCATGTATGCATGGGCTAAGTAGCTAGTTCCTGACTTGAACATTCAAGTAAATTATTCTGCTGGCACAACACAAAAACAAAACCTTTGCATCCATCTTCTATCACCATATGACTGCATGTCCTTGATCAAAAAAACCTCCCTGTGAAGTGTTATTGGCAAGACTACAATGAAACTCTCACTTGCAAGCGCTCTGCCACTTTAAAAATGTTAAACCAGGTTTTGCGAGCAAAATAACAGCGAGCCCAATGACGCTTGTTGTTTTATGTGCTGGTGGTACTGCAACTTCAGGTGACAGGGAGGTTCACATTTAGGAGTGAACGTTGATGAGCAGCACAGAGGCGCAGCAGTAGAGTTGCTGCCTCACAGCGCCAGAGACCAAGGTCGATCCTGACTATGGGTGCTGTCTGTGCGGAGTTTGCACTTTCTCCCTGTGATCGCGTGGGATTTCTCCGGGTGCTCCGGTTTCCACCCACAGTCCAAAGACGTACAGGTTTGTAGGTGAATTGGCTTTGGTAAAATTGTAAATTGTCCCTAGTGTGTGTAGGATAGTGCTAGTGTACTGGGTGATCGCTGGTCGGGGCGGGCCTGTTTCCACGCTGTATCTCTAAACTCCAAAGTCTAAATTGTCCCTAGTGATTGTTGGTCAGCACAAACTCGATGTGCCGAAGCACCTGTTTCCACGTTGTATCTTTGAACTAAACTAAATCAAACTGAAGCATGGAGTTTTGCAGCTCCCCGATAGCTTTTTGCAAAATCCACATTTTGGCTGCTGCAATGGTACAGTTGGTAAAATAGAATGGAATGGATTACTTTATTGTCACATGTGACAAGGCACAGTGAAATTCCTTGCTTCCATACCCAGGGTATGCAAATAGCGGTCACCTACGGCACTGACAAAGTTACAAAGTACGCCAACTTCTCCTTTGTTCTCCCCTCCCCCACCACTGTTCACCCCACGCCGGGTCCTCCTTTCTCCATTGTTCTCCCCCCTCATTCACGGAGGTCCACCCCATGCTCTCATCGATCGTCGACCAAGTTTAGAAAAAAGTCGATAAAGTTAAACACATCACAGATGTCCACGTACTCAGGGACATGCTGGGTTTGTCCAGTGGCCTCCAAAACTATTATGAAAATGATTGCGCATATCTTCAGGTGTGATGTTTATATTGATCTGGAGTTAATATTATGACAACCTTTCATGATTCGGTGAAAGAAGCACAACATTTTAACCAAGTATTAAATGAATAATGGAAGTCATACCTGCAACCAAGGGTGGCTTAGAGACTTGTCCACACTAAAACGCTTCCTCATTTTTACTTGCAATAAGTTGTTGATGACATCAATAGCTGGAACATAGAAAAAAAGTGTTTTTGATTTAGTTTAAATTAATTTATTATCACATGTACCGATGTACAGTGAAAAGCTTTTGTTGTGTGCTGACCAGTCAGCGGAAAGACTGAATGTGATTATAATCGAGCCGCTCACACCGCCCACAATGCACAGATACAGGATAAAGGGAATAATGTTTAGTGCAAGATAAAGTCCAGTAAAGTCCAATCAAAGATAATCTGAGGGTCTCCAATGAGTTGATGGGAGGTCAGGACCACTCTCTCGTTGTTGGCAAAACAGTTTAGTTGCCGGATAACAGCTGGGAAGAAGCTGTCCCTGAATCCTGAAGTGGGGTTAAACCATTAGAATAATGTAGATTCGAAATCTAGGTGTGGCAAGTGAAAGCAGCAAGTGCAAGCAAACAAAAATCAAGCTCATCTCAGCAGGTCAAGGGCCGGCTCAGTGAATTTAAACCCCAGGGCTGCAGATTTCAAAAGCCACCCATCAACATAATGTGACTGACTGAACAATCACAAAAAAATGCATCTGCCTTTGACATTAAGTGTAGAGGCCTCTTACAAATGCTTTGGCAGACAAGAGCAATGCTTTTCACTGTATGATTGCTACTTCGGAAGATGCTTGTTATCGAGTTGCACTAAAATACCGGTCCACCACCAATTGTTCTGGCAACTGGTGCTGTAAGGCAGCAAGCATCTCTACCGCTACGCCACTGTGCTGCCCCTAAATTCTCCTTCCATGCCTGCGTTCTACACTCTCCGCATTGCACTGGCATGCGCAGTCCCTCGCTCTGACTCTCCAGCAGCTTCGGTGAGTCTGAAGAAGGGTCTCAGCCCGTAACATCACCTGTCCGTGTTCCTCCACAGATGCTGCCGGACCCGCGGAGTTACTCCAACACTGCATCTTTTTAAGGATAAAAAATACTTCTTCCTCTCATTTTTTAAAATATAGATCAAGCACCGATTTTCCGGCAACTGGTTATCCAGACCCTTTTTTAATCTGGACAAAATTATGAGAGTGCATTTGCAATTCCCCCTCCCCCTTCCCCCGGGGGTCCCCCCGAAAATGTAGCGCCCAGGCCGAGTGAGGCAGCCAATCTCTAACTCATCGGGACTCCCGCGGCCGATCAGCGGGTTGAATTTGCCACCTGCGGCCGGGGTTTGGAACGGGCCCAGGGCCCAGGATGGAGCTGGCAGATCCATTCGGACAGCCGATATTCGAGGCTGACTTTGCAGGCCGGTATAGGTGGACCATTCTGATACCATTGGACTCCTTCAGGAGGCCCTGACCTCTGTTGGTCCGACATAACAGATTGGTCAAAACAATCCAGAAAGGCTCTGGAACCAAGGGTGCTGGAAAATTGATGGTGGACCTGTATTTGTTCTCGAGTTAGCAGTTGTCAAATAATGAAAAAATGGTATGGATATAGGTTTGAATTTTAACTTTAATTTTATTTTTATTTTACTACTATAAAAGTATAAGGCTTTAATAATAACTACTACATTAAGGGCAGCATGGTGGTGCAGTGGTAGAGTTGCTGCCGTACTATGCCAGAGACCTAGGTTCAATCCTGACTACGGCCGCTGCCTGTATGAAGTTTGCACTTTCTCCCTGTGATCACGTGGGTTTCCTCCGGGTGCTCCGGTTTCCTCCCACATCCCAAAGACTTGTAGATTTGTACGTTAATAGACGTTGGTAAAATTGGCAATTGTTTCTAGTGTGTAGTAGGATAGTACTAGTGTATGTGACCATCACTGGTCGTCTCGGACTTGGTTGGCCGAAGGGCCTGTTTTCGCACTGCATCTTGAAGGCTTAAAATCTAGATGTGCATGGACATTTGAACAAAACACCAATTGTAACTCAGCGGGTTCAGGCAACACATCTGGAGAACATGGATCTCAATGGATTTTTCCTTTTGGTCACAGCTATTTTCCTTCCTTCTTCTTTTAGTAGGCTACCCTGCACTTTGTGCCACCGACTTCATCCTACCACAAACCCCGCCCCCCCCCCCCCCCCCCCAGAGTGGCGAGCAATGGCTGCATTTGTGTCAACCAAAGAGGCAGCCGAATATTCCAAGCTCTGTAGATATCTCCTCACTTGAATCGATACACCCTTCCTCGAACAAGCCAAATTCAATCACTGACATATCAGGCGGCACAATGGCGCAGTGCCCTATTGTGCCAGGGACCTGGGTTCGATCCTGACTACGGGTGCTGTCTGTATGGACTTTGTATATTCTCTCTGTGACTTCATGGGTTTACTTTGGGTGCTCCGGTTTCCTCCCACTCTCTAAAGATGTACAGGTTTGTAGGTTAATTGGCTCTGTTAAGTGAAAAATTGTCCCTAATGTGTGTAGGGGATGATCACTGGTCGGCGTGGATGGGGGGCCGTAGAGGGCCTGTTTCCACACTGTATCTCTAAACTCTAAAGTCTGCGAGCCTTTTAAGATTCTTTACGGAGCCAAGATCGGGGGGTGGGGGAAGGAGCGGATGGTGGGTGGGGGTTGTGTTCCTTGCTGGCAAACCCCAGGTTTCTATGTGTGATTAACACCTACATTAGTTGGATGGATACACTTTGGCATAGGTGACAGCAAATCAACATTGCACAGGGTTTAACATTGCCACCTGCCTACTCCACACAACATCCCTGGCAGACTACATGTGATGCCATCGATGCCCACACTTCCGTGTTACCCGTTTGCTGAGCAGCGCTAGAAGTGCATATGTTAGAGAATTAAATTGGAAGTAAATCAGTCGCCATTGCGTAGCAAAAAAAAATGGTGGCATGCAATGCAATGTTAGTGTGACTGTATTTATAATTGCTTTGGTAAAAACCTTAGTGCAAAGTTGATCAAATAACATATTGCAGGATTAAGATTGGGCAAAACCCGTTAAAAATTTTTGATTCCATGATGATGCAAAAATAGGAGCAATAAAAAGCCATTACTTTCTAACTTAGATATGAAGAAGTAACAGTCACATTTGTCATATTAAACCACGTTAAAGTTCATAAGTTCTGATCATTTATAACCCATTATCTGTTATTTGTACTTTATCAGTTTATTTATTCATGTGTGTATGTATTTATATAATGATATATGGACACACTGATCTGTTTTGTAGTAAATGCCTACTATGTTCTGTGTGCTGACGCAAAGCAAGAATTTCATTGTCCTATCAGGGACGCATGACAATAAACTCACTTGAACTTGAACTTGAACTAAGTTCATAGGAGCAGAATTAGGCCATTTGGTCCATCAAGTCTACTTGGCCATTCAATCATGGCTGATCGATCTTTCCCTCTCAACCTCATTCTCCTGCCTTCTTCCCATTACCCCTGACACCCGTACTAATCAAGAATCTGTTAGTGTCCACCTTAAAAGTACCCAATGACTTGGTCTCCACAGCCTTCTGTGGCAGAATTCCACAGATTCACCACCCTCTTACTGAAGAAATTGTTCCTCATTGCTATTCTAAAGGTACGTCCATTTTTTGTAAACCAGCATCTGCAGTTCTTTGTTTCTACATTTTAAATGCTCCATTGCAAAATCTCCTCAAGGCATGCCCACTTTGAAGAAGTTCTCCTCTTCTCTCTGACAGGAGCTCAGTGAGACCCTCTCTTACTGCTCCGTCTCTGTGCGTCCTGCTGCTCCCCAGCTCTATGACCATGTTATGGTCGGACTCACTACCACAACCATGTGTGTGTCCTCAACACTTGCCCCACGCCGCCATATTGTGCCTCCTGCCTCCCAGTTCGGGGCCCAAGAAGGATTGCAGGTACCCACACTCAATCCACCAATTCTTACGATACTATAGACTTTAGACGGCAGAGATATAGCATGGAAACAGGCCCACTAGTCCATGCCGACCAGCGATCACCCCATATCCTAAACACTGGGGACAATTTACAATTTAGCCAAAGCCTATTAACCTGCAAACCTGCACGTCTTTGGAGTGTGGGAGGCAAACAGAGCATCTGGAGGAAACCCATGCAATCACAGGGAGAACGCACAAACTCACTACATCAGCATCCGTAGTCAGGCTCAAACCCGGTTCTCTGACACTGCAAGGCAGCAGCTCTACTGCTGCGCTACTGTACCGCCCTAAATTCTCCTTCTGCACCCTGCATGCCACACTCTCTGCACCAGTAGGCCCTCACTCTGACACTCCTGCTTCTCTGGTCAGCGTGAAGAAGAGTCTCGACCCGAAATGTCACCCATTCCTTTCCTCCAGAGATGTTGCCTGACCCGCAATGTTACTCCAGCGCTTTGTGGCTTTTAAAGAATAATAAACACATTTTTCACTCATCTTTTTTTATATAAACCCACAACCGATTTTCCGGCAACTGGTGATTCAGCACCTCCTTTAATCTGGACAAAATTACAAGAGCGCATTTGCAATCCCCCCTGGAAGACCACCCGAAAATTTGGAGCCTAGGCCGGCCGGGTGAAGCAGGCCGATCGGCAGGTATAGTTTGCCCCTTGTGGCCGGGGCACTGGAATTCCAGCTCGGCCGGAGTTCGCAGTTCCGTTCTCATAGCCGACTTCCACTGCCAACTTTATGGGTTGGTAACTCGGCCCCCCCAAGCCCATGACCTCTGTTGGTCCGGCCAAACGGATTATAAGGCAAGGCTGGTGGAGCTGTACTGCACTGCAAAAGGTGAAAAGCATTCATCACTCCGCTGAGTCGACTGGGCTTGGTCGCCAGCCGTGCGAGGAGGGACGTCGGCGAGAATGGAGGGCCTTTGGAAATTCGTCACCCTCTTGGTCGAGGATGTGCCCCTGAGAACAAAGAGGGACATGGGGGGGGGAGGCAACAGAAGGATGAGGGACCATCGGGACTATACTAAATACTTTTGTAACTTTCTCGGCGCCCTTTACATACTCTTTGCATACTCTTTGTACTGCATACAAAATGAGGGATTTCACTTTACCAAGTACACGTGACAATAAATTATTGTTCAATCAAACATGATTCTAACACATCATTCCTGTAATTTGATGTCAATCTACTACACTCACCTTCCACTGAGATCTCCTTCCAGGGATTAGGGGGATACATGAAATCTGCATTCTGAATTTGATCATGAATATCTTCATCTTCATTGAATGGAAAGGTGCCGCTCAGACTGACATAGACGATAACTCCTACCGACCACATATCTAATGATCGATTATATCCTTTGTTTCGAAATGCCTCCGGAGCCAAATATGCTGGCGTTCCCACCACAGAACGTCTGAAAGACTTTTCCCCGATTATCCGTGCAAATCCAAAGTCGCAAAGCTTGACCTACGGTTGCAAAAGGAGCAGGTATGAAAACTTGTTTTGCACGGGCAGGATTGTGTGTGAGTGCACTGATAGTATCAAAGCTACAGCAACTGTGGTCACTTAATGGTATCATAAAATCATTCTAACCTGTGGCAAAGGATCAGCAGATGCTAACAGGACATTCTCAGGTTTCAGGTCACAGTGGACTATGTTCTTAAAATGAAGATGTCGCAAAGCAACGAGTATCTGTTTTAAAAAAAAATCAAGTTACTAAAAGTACCAAGCAAGAATTTATTCAATGTATGGCTTGGGAAATTCATAGCGCTTTGCTTTTTGGAAATGTTGTTATCATCAAACCATTGACGGTATATCTTAAATCCTCCAGAAGTATATCCTCGGGAATGCTTCTTTCATGAAAGCCATTAACTCTTTTCCAGTAAAAGATTATTTGAAAAATCATTTTTAATCTAAGTTATTATCTCATCCCTGATTTCAATTTGTCCACCTCATAATCTATACTCTTTGCATTCTGAAATTCCTTCATTTATCTTGCCCTAACTGTTCTTTTATTTCCATTGTCATTCACAGGTACATGGACAGGAAAGGTTTAGAGGGGTATGGGCCAAACACAGGCAAGTGGGACTAGTGTAGATGGGACATGTTGGTCGGAGTGGGCAAGGTGGGCCGAACGGCCTGTTTCCACACTGTACGACTCTAAAATGCAGGAAACAGTTCTCAAAACAGAGGCCAAAGCTTTTATTGGAGGGAGCAGCAGATTCAGGCTCTCTTCAGTGTTAAAACTGAGATGACTAAGCACTAGAAGTAAGCAACGCACATATGCATCCTTTAATATCAAGTGAGATTTTTGATAATAATAGAAAAAGCTTTAAAAAGAAGACACACGGTGCTGGAGTAACTCAGTGCCGCACAGTCAAGCAGCATCTGTAGAGAACGTGGATAGGTGATGTTTGGGGTTTGAACCCTTCTTCAGACCAAATGGACAGTTTTCGGTGATTCTCCAAAGATGCTGCCTGACCTGCTGAGTTACTCCAGCACTTTGCTTTTTTTGTTTGTAAACCAATATCAGCAGTTTCTTGTTTCTACTCTGCAGATTAAAAAAAAGTTTCATAGCTTTCATTTAAGTCTGAAATAAGACTCAGCAATGTGGAGTCTTCACCAACTGGATGGAAACACCAATGAGACAAGTTATGACTTGACAAACATACCTGGACAGGTATGAGTAAGTGTACGGGCTGATCGCTGGTCGGCGCAGACTCGATGGGCCGAAAGACCTGTTTCCACAATGTATCTCTAAAGTCTAAAAGTAAAGACAATGCTGCAAGGTAATGTGTACGAAGGAACAAAATGCTGGAGTAATGGGCCTGTCCCACTTAGGAGATCTTTCAGGGACTGCCGACGACTGTTAAGTCGTAGCTGGTCGCTGAAAAACCGGCGACTGGAATGGCGAATGGAACGGCGACTGTCAGAGTGGAACACACACACACACACATACACACATCGCTTCCTTCACCAGCCAATTACGCAGGCAGGGGACAGGGCAAGTGGAGGGAGCGCTGTCTGAGTGAAATGAGTGAATGCCAATGTGATACAGACACACACCACGATGAACAGCAAGGTTGGCGCTGTAATTAAGACGGTGAAAGCACAGTGTACGGGAAGGGTCACTTAAGTCCTTTAAAAGAGGGGGGAGAGGGGGGAGATGGGGGAGATGGGGTGGGGAGAAGGAGTGGAGACAACTTTTAAGAAGCCAGAGATACACGACTGTGAAGCTTGGCGGACATTTTATCGGTCGGATATTCCAGGTTCTGAAAACTGCTGTTGACGGTTTTTTTTCCCTGTGAGCCAATGAAATTCACCGGTCAGGACTGGCTACAACCTACAAGAACCTACGATCTCCGGGTGACCCACTACCAGTGCACCTACGGCACGAGAATTCTCGTTACTCTCCATGGCGGCTTCATTCTGGTTGCCGCTAATTTTTCAACATGTTGAAAAATTAGCGGTGACCAGAATGAAGCCACGACTAGTTCCGAGAATGCGGGAACTCCTCACGACCATGAAGGCAACTCCCCGGCAACCACTCGCGATCATGTAGCGCCTAAAAAGTCGCCTAAGTGGGACAGGCCCATAACTCTGCGGGTCAGGCATAGATGCTGCATGATCCGCTGAGTTACTCCAGCATTATGTGTCTATCTGCAAGGTAATGTGTTCTTGACAATCCAAGCACGATTCAATGTTTTGGCTTGGTAGGGTTTATAAATCGTGCCATAAATTTCATTGCAACAGAGCAATTGTGTGCAAGGAATCACTGGCAACTGTAGGTACAAAAGGAACTGCTCTTCCTTTCAAGTTGTTTGTGGAGCTGCTTCATTTCAAGTGCAAGGTGGAAAACAGCCATACCAATGTTTAGAAGAAATACGGCTGAAACTACACAAACAGATTATCTAGTAACTTTTGAAAGGCACAAAGTGCTGGAGTAACTCAGCGGGTCAGGCAGCGTCTCTGAAGAACATGGATAGATGGCATTTCAGATCAGATCCCTTCTTCAGACTTATTGGTTGGAGGGGTGGGGGTGAAAGAAAACTATAAAGAGAGGAGGGGTAGGACAAAGCACGGCAGGTTGTAGGTGAACACAGGTTGTTGGACAAAGGCCAGAGATGAATACACACAAAAGGACACAAAGTGCTGGAATAACTCAGCAGGTCAGGCACCATCCCTGGAGATCATGACATGACGTTTGGGGTCAAGACACTTCTTCACACTCACAACGTGTAAGACAAAAGGATTAGAGAGTTACAACTTATTTAGGAATGTGGATGGAAGGGGAGGGGAGAAATCGGTGCAAGGGCTCAGGGGAGGGGAGGAAAAGAAAGGGGGGGGTGCGGCTATGGGCGAGAAAGGGGGGAGGGAGGGGGTTGCAGAGGTTACCTAAAGTTGGAGAAGTCAGTGTTCTTTTTTACCTTCTTAGAGCCATACAGCTTGGAAAGAGGCCCTTCCGCCCGACTTGCCCATGTTGACCAACATGCTCCATCAACATTCGTCCCACCTGCCCGTAATCCTCTAAACATATCCGATCCATATCCTATTCTCTTTAAGATTGTATTATTACCATTTGGCATTTGTAACTATCACGTACCTGTGTAATAAGAAACTTTGTTATATGTTCTGGTAAACGTCCCTTCTCACTTGACAAGATCATCTCCAACATGTCTCCGTGGAGCTTCTCCATGACAACGAACACTCTTTCGGGAGTCTCGAACATGCAATCCATGTTCACCACACCAGGGTGATGCAGGTTCTGGGCAAAGAAACGGTACCTATAAAAAAGATGTTCTTCCCGATATATAATAATACAAGTTGTAAATGGTACAATCACTTTCAAACATTTAAGTTTAGAGATACAGCGCGGAAACAGGCCCTTCAGCCCACCGTGTCTATGCTGACCAGCGATCCCCATACACTAGCACTATCCGACACACTAGGGACAATTTACAATTTTTACCAAAGCCAAACCTTGGAGTGTGGGGGGAAACCGGAACACCCGGGGAAAAACCAAGCGGTCACAGGGAGAACATACAAACTCCGTACAGAGAGCACATCCGTCGTCAGGATCGAACTCGGGTCTCTGGTAGCAAATCTACTGCTGTGCCACCCTTATATTTCAAATTTCTTTCTCCATGAAATCTTTGTGATAGAAAGGAGCTCGGTGATATTTAAGTTACATAGGAATATTAATTTAAAAGCTTAGGCTAGAGCATGTAGCTGGAGGCAAGTAGGACTTGCCTTTTCCAGATTTTCCCATGCAAACTAGCTGCCCAAAGGTACCTAATCCAAAAGGGTCAGGCCCTGTGGAATCAGCAGGACCCTGTGGTGTGTGGGCCAAAACAAACACCTGCCACAAAACTGCAGACACACAAACAACAGTGAACCCTCATTATAATGGACCAGACTGGGGGTAATGGTGTCTGTTTTGCCGATTGTCTGCTAAAACCGGGTAAGGGAATCTAATTAGTAGAAACAAAGAAATGCAGATGCCGGTTAGCACGCAAAGCACACAAAGTGCTGGAGTAACTCAGCAGGTCAGGCAACATCTCTGGAGAACATGGATAGCTGATGTTTCAGGTCGAGACTTTTCTTCAGACCCCCGCTGGAACTGGGCCTGGAATCCAGCTGAGTTGATGGCCTCAGCTTGGGGAGAGGCGAGGACCAGCGGAGTCGAAGGTCGTGCCCCGCAGGCGGCCGGAGTGCAGGTGAGGGTCGCCAGAGGCGTAGGTAGGTGTGGCCTGGAAGTGGCAGGGTGGCGGTGCGGGCCGGGGGGTGGTGACAGCAGACTGACCTGGCAGTGAAGGTTGGTAGGTCCGTCCGCTATAACCGAAATTCACTATAAAGAGGTCCGTAATAACGAGGATTTACTGTACTAACAAGCCCCCTCTCCTGTCCCTCACCTGAACTTGTTTCTATTTCTCCCCTCCTCCTCCACCTACCTTCCTTCCTCTAGCTTCACAATTCACCTCAAATACCAGAGGGCATAGTTTTCGAGTGAGAGGGGAAAGTTTGACGTGGAGGCACAGCGCAACTTTGTTTACACAAAGGGTGGTGAGTGCCTGGAATGTGCTGCCAATGTTGGTAGTTTAGGCAGATATGATAGTGGCATTAAAGAGAATTTTGGATAGGCACATGGATATGTAGGGATATAGGTTATGCGCTGGTAGATAGAGATGTTCTTGGCATCATGTTCAGCACAGACATTATGGACCGAAAGGCCTGTTCTTGTGTTGTACTTCTATATTCTAGAATAAACAAGGTCCAATAAAAACAGATGACTTTCAACACTTGGGGGCCAGATTTTGTCAAGGGTTTCAAAGGTAAAATGATATGATGACTGACTAGCTGCCTTCCCAATACGGAGTTGTGTCCTTTGAATTGATAGTTCATAAGTTATAGGAGAAGAATTAGGACATTCGGCCCATCACATTAAATCTGCCATTCAATCATGACTGATCTCTCTCTCCCTCTCAACCCCACTCGCCTGCCTTCTCCCCATAACCCCTGACACCCTTACTAATCAAGAATCAGTCAATGTCTGCCTTAAAAATATCCTTTGACTTGACCTCCACAACCATCTGTGGCAATGAATTCCACAGTCAGGTAGACAGGATATCGATAGCCAGGATTCTTGCCCTATTTACCTGCAAAATGGCGACTTCATTCCGTAGCTGACTTTCTTGCTTTGTCGGAAAGCGTAGTTTGTCAATCACTTTGATGGCAACGTCTCTGCCTGTCTTGCGATGCTTACCTAACATACAAACAAAAAGGATTCAAGGTTTAGTCGTGGACACTGTGGTAGCACGTTATCTTCCTGTGATATTTATACTAACAAATTCCATTTTCTATCCCTTCCAGCTCTATGCAGTTAGAATTCAGTAGTTGGTTTAGTACTTGTGCAAGTGTTTAGTTTAATTGAGAGATACAGTGTGCAAACAGGCCCTTTGGCCCACTGAGTCCACGCCATCCATCAATCACCCATTCAATGTTCAATGTTATCCCACTTCTGCATCCTGCACACTCGGGGCAATTTACAGGAGCCAATTAACTTCCAAACCTATACATTGTTGGAATGTGGGAGGAAACAGAGCAACCGATGGAAACCCACAAGGTCAGAGGTGGAATGTACAAACTCCGCACAGACAGCATCCGAGGTCGGAATCGAACCCGGGTCTCTGACACTATGAGGCAACAGTTCTACCCCTGTTCCAACCTATAATGGATATTGAATGCATGACAGAACAAGAAATGTGCTAATTGCTGCATGAATGAAAGAAAATGGTTACTGTTGCCTCTCTCTCAATGGAATTGGGAAGGAAAAAAAGCACTCATGATCACATTATTCCCTTTATCCTGTATCTCTGCACTGTGGACAGCTTGATTGTAATCATTGTAATGATTAATGATACCTTACTTTATTTGCATATACCTAGGTCCGGTAAGATTCTTAGTTTTTGCATACAATACACAAAGTATGCAAAGAGTGTCACGTATCTGGCGCCGACAATATTACAAAGTACTCGTTAGAGTCCCAATGGACCCTCTTCGTTCTCGTCGCCCACACCCCGCCCCGCCCCCACCCACCCCCTCCCTGCCGAGTCGCTCTTCATCATGTATGGTCTTTTGTATAGTGATGATTATGTCTAATCATGTGTATTCTTTTGCTGACTGGATAGCACGCAACAAAAAAGCTTTTCACTGTTGACAATAATAAACTAAACTAAGCACGCTGAAGAGGGTAAGGAGAATATCTCATGCAGGAATTGACCGCACAGTGCAAAAAGATTGCACAATTGAGTGGGTGTCAGAGAGTCAAACACAGTCTCTGTGGTCCTACCCATGGGGACTTGAGGGACGTGATGGGAGGCCATAGATTCTTAATGGTAAAACTCTTCAAAGTGAGAAAACTGGAAAGCAACTAAGGTAACTTTGTGGCTAATTGTCCTGTAAAGTATATCGTTAAAAAATAAAATCACAAAAGGAAGAGTTACTTTCCCAGTGAGCAGCTCATGGTGGCTATTTGGAAAAGGAACATGTGCCAATTCTAAATAGACATAAAATGCTAGAGTAACTCAGCGGGACAGGCAGCATCTTGGGATAGAAGGAATCGCCGATGTTTGGGGTCGAGACCCTTCTTCAGACCGAAGAAGGGTCTCGACCCGAAACATCTACCATTCCTTTTATCCAGAGATGCTGCCTGTCCCTCTGAGTTACTCCAGCATTTTGTGTCTATCTTTGGTTTACACCAGCATCTGCTGCTCCTTCCTACACATGTGCCAATTGTAACACCTGTCATGTAGCAAGCGTTCATTATTACTTTGTAAATTAGGGTGATTTTAAGCTGACTCTGTAATTATATACCTACAGATTCTACATGGTGCAATTGGTAAGTTGAAATAAAATGTGAATATCCATCTGATTTTTGTGGCTTTCTGATTTCAATAATTAGATTTTTTTTTTCCCCAATTACGCTGCCTAAACATTCATAAAGTAATTCAGCGTGGAAACAGGCCCTTCGGTCGCACGCTGGGGGAACAGACCCAACGAGTCTGCACTTGGTCTAGTATTAATTAAAAGTCTGATCTTGAATGTGTGTGTTTGTTCATGTGTGTGTTTGTTCATGTGTGTGTTTGTTTGTGTATAATCTTCTCGAAAGAACGACACAATAACGGTAACACTTTTACATATTCCGGTAGAGATTTTTCCTCTGGAGTCCAATATCTGAAAAATGAATGCTTACTTCTCCAGCCATTAATGAAAATGTACAAAAATCTCAGACGGCTGAAAAAAAAACCTGCTATCTTCTTGCTCGCGCTGCAAGTGACATCACCTCCCACCCCCCCCCCCCCCCCCGTACTCGGGCCCTGCCTGGAGCCGGCTTCCCGTGCGCACTACTGGTAGGGGACGGGTGCGTTGGGGGTAGCCTTCAGCCGGGAGCCACCAGTCGTAGCCAGGAGCCGGGGACGAGGGAGTATTGCGTTCGGGAACCAGTCCTCCCCTGTGATGACGCGCCCTCCCACCCCTCAAACTCTACCCCGCTCCCGAGCTGCGTTGGGGGAACAGACCCAACGGGTCTGCACTTGGTCTGGTATTCCTCTAAACCTGTCCTATCCATGTATATGGCTAAATGTTTCTTTTTTTCTTCTTTTTTTTCTTAGAAGTAATGTACAATAGTATAAACCAAAAATAATATAATACATTTCATGTACCACTTCTTGTTTTAAAATTTAATAATAGAAAAGTAACAGAAGCAAGAAAAAGAAAAATAGAGAAAGTTAGATAAGATGGTGATATTAATAGTACGTGAAAAAGTGGAAAGAGAGAGCCCATAAAGATGTAAAGCACGAGAAAGAGAAAAAGAAGAAAAAAAGGAAAATATAACGAAAATAAAATAAAAGGGATGTACCTGCTTCGTATCTTTATACACCCCTCACCGGTGCTGAAACAGTTTATTTCCAGGGTTATGTTGCACCCTATGCTTGTAATAAGTCGATAAAGGGTGACCAAATCTTTAAGAATTGGTCTGATTTGCCTGCTAGAACGAATCTCATGTCTTTGAGGTGTAACATTTCAGGCATATTTGAAATCCACGTTTTAGCGTTGGTGTGGGTGCATTTTTCCAGAATTTAAGTATAAGTTTTTTTGCCGTTTTTAAGCCATAATTAAGGAAACTCTTTTGGAATGAACTCAGCTCAAAGCCGACTTCCATTGTTCAAAAAATAATCAGTTCTACGTTGGGTTTCAGTTTTATTTTAAATAATTTAATAAAAATGTCTAAAATTTAATTCCAATTTTTGGATTTTTATGCAAAAAACAAACGGAATGTGCTATGGTTGCATCTTGAGATAAACATTTTTCACAAATGGGGGAGACATTTGGAAAGATTTTGTTCAGTTTAGTTTTCGAATAATATAATATATGTAAAATATTGAATTGAATTAAGATATGTCTTACATTGATCAAACATTTATGCACATATAGCAAGTATTTATCCCATCTCTTTCGAAACTTTTATAGATAGTTCTTGTTCCCAATCTCTTCTAATTGTATCACATGATGGTATTTCTATATTTAGAATGATATTATACAAGTATGATATTAAGTTAGTTGAGTCCGCCTTTCTGTTCATAGCTTCATCTAATAGAATGTTTCTTGAACGTTGCGATAGTACCTACCTCAACCACCTCCTTCAGCAGCTCGTTCAAACACCCACTAGCCTTTGTGTGAAAGAGTTACCTCTCAGCTTCCTATTAAATCTTTCTCCCCCTTACCTTAAGCCTATGAACTCTGGTTCACGAATATCAAATATATCAAAATCAATTATCAAAATCAGCAAGATTGATCAATTAATTGGCAGGTTAGAACCAGATACAGAACAACAACAGAAACTTGTGCTGTAGTTAATTATAGCATTTAAATAAATTTACTTTAAATATAACTGATACTTCCAGTAAAAATTTCAATATGTGTAATCTATGCAATGCCATCTGCCCATCACGTGTGATGGGGGAATCATTCAGTATAATGTCACAGGGAACTGTAAAGCCTTTTCTCCCACATTGCTTGGATTATTTGGCATCATTGACAAGTTCCTCACACAAACAGCAGTGGTTCATCAAGTCAATGCCCAGGATAAACATCCACTTTGCAGTTCTGTTTTCTCCCCATTTTTAGAGACCATAAACTCTCATTTATAAAACGCGCCCAGTTAGTTAGTTTACTTTAGAGATTCAGCGTGGAAATGCCGATCACCCCGTACACTAGCACTATACTACACACGAGGGATAATTTACAATCTTTACTAAAGATAATTAACCTTCAGGCCTGTACGTCTTAGGAATGTGGGAGGAAACCGAAGCACCCAGAGAAAACCCACGTGGTCACAGGGAGAATGTGCAAACTCCGTACAGACAGCACCCGTAGTCAGGATCAGACCCGGGTCTCTGGTGCTGTAAGGCAGCAACTCTACCGCTGCGCCACTGCGTCGCCCTGTTAAGTAGTATAGACTGAAAATTACAATTTGTGCTTGAATCCATCTTGCCAGCAATGTGGATAAGTGGGTACTGCATGTATGTGCAGGACAAAACAAATTGTAATGAAATTTAACCATTTGGTCATGGAAATATATTGTAATCTTGGGTCAATGATCTTGAAAAGGACATTATTTTTGGCCTCAGACAAATTCAACAAGAAAAGCTTTACCAACTAGGGCGGCATGGTGGTGCATTAGTAGAGTTGCTGCTCTACAGTGCTTGCTGCGCTAGAGACCCAGATTTGATACCGAGGGGGGGTGGGGGGGGGGCGGGGGGGCGGGGGGCGTGGGGGGTAGAAGGAGGTGGTAGGAATTAGCTCAGATTGAAGGTGGAGCCTGATTACCAGTTGCCAGGAAATTGGTGGTGGATCTGTACATGAAGTAAATGTTTAAACAATGATGGTTGCTGCCAAGTTATGTTGATTTGTACATTTTATACCACAGGTATTCTTACCTCCGTATACTATTCCAAATTGTCCTGAGCCCAGTACTTCATCTGGAAATATTTGATAAACTGTACTGATATCCTGTGGGGAGAAAGGCACGTTACTCAATCTTGGTTCACAAATTGAGTCATTTTAAAATGTCACCAAAATTAAACCACTTCTAAAGTACAGACTGCATTTAATCTTTAAAGGCCAAATATCCTCCGGAATGTCAGAGGTTGAGGGGAGATTTGATAGAAGTATATAAAATGTATGGAATGGAATTGAATGGAATACCTTATTGTCACATGTGACAAATCATGATGAAATTCTTTGTTGCATACCCAAAGTGTGCAAATAGTCGCACATAAGGCACTGACAAAAATTATGAGAGGCATAGGATAGAATTAGGATAGACACTCTGAACCTTTTTTCCCCAGGGTGGAAATGTCCATCACTAGAGGGCATAGCTGTAAGATGGGTGGGGGGATGTTTAACAGAGATGTGCAGATCATTATTTCATACAGAGGGTGGTAAGGGCCGATATAATAGTGCCGTCAAAAAGGCTTTTAGATAGGCACATGGAAGTGCAAGGAGGAGTTGAGTTTATTTCAGGTGTACCGAGGTACAGTGAAAAGATTTTGTTGCGTGCTAATCAGTCAGCGGAAAGACTATGCATGATTACAAAGGGAATAATGTGTAGCACAGGATAATGTCCAGTAAAGTACAGGCAAATGAAATCAGTTTAACTTGGCATCATGTTCAGCACAGGCATTGTGGGCTAAAGTACCCGTTCCTGTGCTATACTGTTCTATGTTCTATTCATGCTCAATATATTGCCGTCATATTTTATTCATATCTAACACGGATTACAGTATTTAGGGACTTTCACAGATTTGGTCAGATCGCATTTGGAGTATGGTGAGCAGTTTTGGGCCCAATATCTGAGGAAGGATGTGCTAGAGTGGAGAGGGTCCAGAGAAGGTTTACGGGATTGATCCCAGGAATGAGTGGGTTAACATCTGAAGGCACTGGACCTGTATTCACTGGAGTTTAGAAGGGTGGAAGGGGGGGAGCTCAATGAATGTTTCCGACTAGTGAAAGGCCTCTATAGAGTGGATGTAGAGAAGATGTTTCCACTAGTGGGAGAGTTCAGGACCATAGGCCTCAGAATAAAAGGTTGTACCTTTAGAAAGGTAATGAAGAGGAATTTCTTTAGTCAGAGGGTGGTGAAACTGTGGAATTCATTACCACAGATGGCTGTGGAGGCCAAGACTGAATGAGCCGAATGCCCCAATTCTGCTCCTCTAACGTATGAACTACTGAACTATGCAGTATCTATTCATCATGGTCAGATAGTCTCCAGGGCTCAATACTTCAAACTGTGCTGCCTATTAATGACCTGGTCTTGACAGCAGAATTTCAAGAATGAGGGATGATCTTATAGAGATGTATACAATCATGAGAGGAATAGATTGGGTAAACGCACAGAGTCTCACGTTTTGAATGTTCAGTGCAGAAGAGATGGGGCTGAAAGGTTGCAGGTTTTGAGTGGTCAATAATCATATAATGCATGAATGGATTTGACCAATGCTCCACTTCCACTTTCATTATTTTACGAGAGACCCTTTCAGTCCTTCTTAAATTGTCTTTTTTTAAAAGGTAGACAAACAAAATAATTAGCACAGCAAATAAATTAAACCATCTGATGTCTAATAATTTAGCAACACAAATTAGTTTGTGAACTGGGAAAGGTCTTTCTCTTCCGCCAATACAACTCACCACATTCTCCTGGATCTGGCTGTTTGAAACGGAGATACTGATAGACACATCTCCTGACAAAAGAGAATAAAACTGAGGTTACTATCTTGAGCGTGTGTCTATTGCCATAGATTAATTAAAAACAGAGGATATAATCAGCATGCCACATAGCATCTGTGGAGGAACAAACATCAAATCAACATTAGCTTTGTCTCGGGAGTTACACAAAAAGCTGGAGAAACTCAGCGGGTGCAGCAGCATCTAAGGAGCGAAGGAGATAGGCGACGTTCCGGGTCGAGACCCTTTCTCTCTCTCCACAGTTGCTGCCTTTATTTGTTAAGTGTTTTAGGTTTTGGATTCCAGTATCTGCAGGGACAGTTTCTTCCCAGCTGTTATTAGGTATGTTACAAAACTTACCTTTAGCGGCGCTGCACTTCTGTCGCTCCCCGTGTGCGCGACTTTAGCGCCTTTCAGAGGGGGGCGGGCTTAAAGTGCCGATTTTCACCAGACCAGGATAATCGATGAATGTCGGGCGATTTAATTGCGGAAGAAAAATGGCTCCGACATTTCATCAATGAAGGTATTTTTAAATTACTCTAAGTTATTTGTTAACTAGAGTAATTTAAAAATCACCTTCAAAAGCCGTGACCGCAGACCACCGGAAGCATTTTCCGTAGGGGAGAAAAAAAGGTAAATACTTTATTTTTTTATTAAAAGTTGGTTTTTTGGGAGGCATAAATAATATTTTAATGTTGCGAAATTGGGTCCCCAAAAAATGTATGAACAAACAATATTTTTCCCCCCCGACTTCACTGCTAACCGCAACGTTCTAATCCACCGCATTCCACTAAAACCCAATCGCTAGTTGATTTAAATGGCCATTTATTTACAGGCATTAAACACTAAATTCCTTCCATTTGGCCCAGAAATTCATGAAAATGAGATTTAAAAATTATGTTATATTGTGGATTATTGTGTGAATGTTATTTGGACACTTAGGCAATTAAAAAAAAGTTTATCTTTTCTTAAGAAATTGATAGATGTTTAGATCTACTCATTGAATTTTGTAATTAGCTACAATTAGATAACTAACTAATTATATACTTTAATTTCAGGTAATCCAAGTAAGATTGTTTAATATTTGTTTCAGAATGCTTCAATCTATAATGACTGAAAATTTCATTGAGTTCTCTTAATTTTTAATAAAGTTATGGGCTTTTAATTTTTCCAGATCACAGCTTTTGAGTTAAGTCAATTGAAAGGCAATGGGAAGCAAGATACTCATTTCCGAGTATGAAAATGGCCATAACTTTCTTAATACTGAAGATATGAAAGTAAATTAGGTGTCAAATTAAACTTCTTGTTATGCTTTATCTGATGGGATAAATTGCAGACTTGATTTTTAAAATCTCAAAATTTTGTAACATTGCTACTGTTATCAGGCAACTGAACCATCCCACTGCAACTAGTCCTCGGACTATCTTTGATCGGACTTTACTGGCTTTATCTTCCACTAAACATTATTCACATTATTCCCTTGATCATGTATCTGTACACTATGAATGGCTCCATTGTAATCATATATAGTCTTTCTGCTGACTAGTTAGCATGCAACAAAAGCTTTTCACTGTACCTTGGTACCGTGACAATAAACTAAACTGAACTGCAATAATTTCCTAATAATTTCCAAATGTTATACAGAAGTCAGCTTCTTCCACTGACATATGGGACAAAAGTAGGAGTGACCTAGTGACGTAATACTTTTTAAATGCAACTGTAACAATTAGTTATACCCGATATAAATTATTAATTTTAGAGGCTAGTGTCTTTCAGGCAGGCTAGTGTGTTTCAATAACAATAGGTTTCTAAAAAGGATGGTGCAGCAGTAGAGATGCTGCCTTATGGGCCTGTCCCAGTTAGGCGATTATTTTCGGTGACTGCCGGCGACTGTCATAGTCGTAGCAGGTCACTGGAAACTCGGCGACTGGCCTCCCTATGACAATGTCTACGACAATGTCTACAATAACCTACCACCTAGTCAACGTCAAGCTACGGCAAGCTACCAACAACCGGCACCCATTAGGACGTCCACCTACGACCACACCTACGACAACCTACGTCCACCCGCGATAAGCTACAACAAGATACGATCCTGTCAGCGACAACTGAAGACAACTTACGACAATTCAGTCGCTGGTACCTGTCACCGGTTGATGTAGGTTGACGTAGGTAGTCGGCAATGGAATTCACCGAAGTCAGCACCGGCGACAAACTATGACAGTATCTACGTCAGGAGAAGTCAAGCTACGCTCATTGGCGTCAAGCCAACTGTCGCCGAAAGGTTTTGAACACTTCAAAATCCAGCGGCTACCAGAAAAACACTGCGATAGTTTGGGCGACTGAGGAGGCTACTCACGACCATACAGGCGACACCTCGGTGACCATGTGGCGACAGCCTAGTCACCTAAAACATTGTCTAAGTGGGACAGGTGTATTACAGCACCAGGGACCCAGATTCGATGCTGACCACGGGTGCTGTCTGTACGGAGTTTGCACTTCTTCCCTGTGACTGCGTGGGTTCTCTCCGGGTGATCCGGTTTCCTCCCACACCTAAAGAGACGTGCAGGTTTGTAGGTTAATTGGCTTCTGTAAATTGCCCCTTGTGGGTAGGGCAGGACTGGTGTACGGGGTGATCGCTGTGCGGCACTGACTCGGTGGATCGAAAGACCTGTTTCCACGCTGTATCTCTAAACTAAACTAAACTGTTCCTGTGTTTTATCTCCAAAGTCTTAAAGTCTAAAGTTAACTTACTGTGTAGGCCGTGTACAGATCCCACAGATGAACCCTTTGGAATAACTGGCATCAAGGCATGGTGGATGGCTACCTCCCATGTCTGGGCAACATCCAACCCAGTGCCACCTGAGAGCACGCTGTTACTTTTTTGTGGAGTTAAATAATTGGTGAGATTTTCACCAACAAAGTAGACCACACTTGCCGTGGTAATTTCGAAGCAATGAGCACTGGCTCCAGCCGGTAGTAAGTTGAAATTCTTCCCAGGCTCCAGAGATAAAATCTCAGATAGCGGAATTTCCTGTAATTAAAAATAGATTTTCTTATTATTTACATAAAAACAAATCACTCTTAATTGGCAGCATGGTAAATTAAGTAAGCTGTTATCTTGGTTTCACAGTTGTGTATATGCAAGGATTGAGCAGAGACTAAAATTGCACCAGAAAAATAAGACACAAAGTGCTGGAGTAACTCAATGGGTCAGGTAGCAGCATCCTTGGAGAACGTGGATTGTTTCGGGTTGGGAAGAGGGCCAGGACAAAGCCGGCCCAGTGATAGGCGGATACAGGTGAGGGGGAGGGGGGTTGGTAGGCAGATGGTTGGAAAAAGGCCAGAGATAAAAAGACAAAAGGTGTGAGATAACCACAGAATCTGCCACAGAAGGTAGTTGAGGCCAGTTCATTGGCTATATTTAAGAGGGCGTTAGATGTGGCACTTGTGGCTAAAGGGATCAGGGGGTATGGAGAGAAGGCAGGTACGGGATACTGAGTTGGATGATCAGCCATGATCACATTGAATGGCGGAGCAGGCTCGAAGGGCTGAATGGCCTACTCCTGCACCTATTTTCTATGTTTCTATGTTTCTATAAGGTTGGAAGAGGTGAAAATTGTGAAGCCAGAGGAAGGAATGGAGGTGCAAGGGGACGGGGGTAGAGAAGAAATGGGTTTGAGTCCAGGTGGGGAACAGGGAGGGGGGAGGGAATGGGGGGGGGGGGGGGGAGGCAGTGGGGGCTTTCTTTGTAGGCTAATCTAAAGTTGGAGATTTCAATGTTCGTACTGTTGGTTTGTAAGCTAACTAAGCCAAATATGCGGTGCTGTTCATCCAATTTGCATGTGGCCCCTCTCTGGCAATGGAGGAACAGAACAGAAAGGTCAGTATGGAAATGGGGAGAGTAGTTAAAATGGTTGTCAACTGGGAAATCCATTAGACCTTGGCAGGCCGTGCACAAGTTTTTGGCGAAATGGTCGTCGAGTCTTTGCTTGGTCTCGCCGATATACAGGGGGCTACACCGGGAACACCGGATGTAGTAGATGAGATTAGAGGTGGTGCATGTGAACCTCTGCCACATCTGGAAGGAGTGCTGGGGTCCCTGGATGGGGGCGAGGGAGGAGGTGGATTGGACAGGTGCGGTTGCAGGAGAAAGTAGCTGTTGTGTCATAAATAGTTTAAAAAACAAGAAATATTATGCTGGTTATCAGATGTAACTGGTTAACCTTTAACCCTGAAAAATTGGTACGTGATGTCTGTTAGTAGAAGGTCAGTAATGCCACTTGTCACTCACCATCAGCAATGTTCCATGATGTATGCAAGAGAGAGTTAGATTTAGCTGTTAGGGCTAATGGAATTAATAGATATGGGGAGGAAGCAGGAACGAGGCACTGATTTTGGATGATTAGTCATGATCATATTGAATGGCGGTCCTAGCTCGAGGGGCCGAATGGCCTCCTCCTGCACCTATTTTCTATGGTTCTATGCCTCAATTCCGCCACATTTCCAAATGACTTAAATTATGAGTCACAACAAGTTGCCCACCAAGATTGACAGATGACTACAAGAACAATGTAAATGGGGACAAAAATCACCATTTTAAAGTATAGAAGTTGGGAGGTCATGTTGCAGCTATGTAAGATGTTGGTGAAGCCACATTTAGAGTATTGTGTTCAGTTCTGGGCACCATGTTATAGGAAAGATGTTGTTAAGATGGAAAGGGTGCAGAGAAGATTTCCAAGGATGTTAACAGGGCTGGAGGGTCTGAGCTATACGGAAAGGTTGATCAGGCTGGGACTCTATTCCCTGTAGCGAAGGAAGCCGAGAGGGGTGAGGGGTGATCTTATAGAGGTGTACAAAATCATGAGAGGAATAGATCGGGTAGATGCATAGAGTCTCTTGCCCAGAGAAGAGGAATTGAGAACCAGAGAGCATAAATTTAAGGAGAAGGGTGAAAGATTTTATACGAATCTGGGGTATCTTTTTCACACAAAGGTGATGGGTGTATGGAACGAGCTGCCAGAGGAGGTAGTTGATTGCAACGTTTAAGAAGCAATTAGACAGGTACGTGGATAGGACAGGTTTAGAGGGATATGCGCTAAACGCAGGCAAGTGTGAATAGTGTAGATGGGACATGTTGGTCGGTGTGGGCAAGTTGGGCCGAAGGGCCCGTTTCCACACCGTATGACTATGACTCTAAACATGTTACAGTTTTCCTGTTGACTAAAAATCATTTTCAGGGCCAATATTATGTTTTGATGTACAGTACCTAGGCAGTGCAGTTTTAAAATGCTTCGTACAGCAGCTCGTTAAAGTTGCAGTAATTATTTCTGTTTATTGACATTCCATCAATGTTTTGCACAGTATCATTTGTTTAAAAATCACGAACATCCTCTTTTGCTTTTGTTCACAAAATGGATCAGTATGGAACCTGCATAATGTTATTTTATTTTATTTGTGCTTTAAAAGTACAATTTATTACAAATAACCAATTTATTATACTTGACAGATATGAATATTCAATATAAAACAGTGAATTCAATATATATTAAGTGTCTGTAATTATTTTAAAATATAATCGTCTTTAAACCACCTTAAAATGCTTTAGGTAGTGATTTGGAAATTAAAGGGAATAAGAGCAAGAGTTGAACCGGAACTTTTCACTGACATTTAGCTTGTATCATTTTGGATTATTTATTCAGTGTTAATCTCTGACTGAGAAAACCAAGTAACGAAACCTTCACCTTGTAATATTTGCTTCCTGTATCATTCTGAAAGAGGGTGATACATTTGCTGTCTAGTCTCCAATAGTGCCTTTTTCTCTATAGGGTAAAACACACAGTTAGTTCAATGTTATAAAATTCTTAAAAGAATAGTGAATGGCACACTTAAATGGTGGCATCGTTTATGTACTGGTATTCGGCAATAAAAGCCTTCCTTGATGAATAAATGTCAGTGTCACAGGCGGAGGTGTAATGGAGGATTTTATGCTAAGTGCCCAAAAAGGTTTTATCGATATTATGGTAAATCGCTTGAGACAGGATAATGCTAAGAGAATGATGCAAATTGGACAATACCATACTGAAGAGTGATATAATAATAAAAAAAACTAAAACAGACTATTTCTCTTTCCTCTCACTTCCTAAAGTTTACTTGCTTACGGTCACCCATATCCAGATTGTGTTCTACTTTGTGAACGTTTACAAGTTTTTCTTCTTACCTCACCCCCTACACCATTTTAAACCTATCTTTATTTTTTCATTGAAGTGCTGGAGTAACTGAGAGGGTCAGGCAGCATCTCTGGAGAACATCAATAGATGACCTTTCAGGTTGGGTCCCTGATTCAGACTCATTTGTCTGAAAGGTCTGGAGAAGGGTCCCAAAACAAAAAGTCACCTATCCATGATTTCCAGAGATGCTGCCCGACCCGCTGAGTTACTCCAGAACTTTGTGTCTTCCTTTGGTAAGCCAGCATTTGCAGTTCCTTGTTTCTATCTTAGTTTTTTTTCACTAAGCATTATATATTAAGAGATCACATTGACAAGTAAATCATTTTAAAATAAGTATTTGGGCAAAAGGTGATTGATTTGCTGAACCAAATTTCATACCTTAATTGTATTTCCAGGATTGTATTAGCTAGGGTTAAACAAGCAAAATATCTAATGTATAAGTACCAATTAATATAATGTTTTTCTTAACATTTAGTTGACTTTAGGGACATAGCATGGAATCAGGCCCTTCAGCCCACTGAGCTCATGCTGCCCATATATCACCCATTCACACTTGTTCTATGTTATCCTATATTGCATCCACTCTCTACAAACTATGGGCAATTTACAGAGGCCAATTAACCTACAAACCTGCGCATCTTTGGAATGTGGGACGAAACTGGAGTACCCGGAGGAAACCCATGCGGTCACAGGGTGAAGGTGCAAACTCCATACAGACAGCACCTGAGGTCAGGATCAAACCCAGGTCTCTCGTGCTGTGAGGCAATGATTCTACCAGTTGTGCCACTGTGTCGCCCTGAACAATGAAATATTATCATAAGGTCATAAGAAATAGTGGAATTAGGCCATTCGGCCCATCAAGTCTACTTCGCCATTCAATCATGGCTCCCTCCTAACCCCATTCTCCTGCCTTCTCCCCATAACCTCCGATACCTGTACTAATCAAGAATCTATTTGTCTCAGCCATAAAAATATCTACTGACGGCCTCCATAGCCTTCTGTGGCAAAGAATTCCACAGATTCACCTCTGACAAAACAAATGTCTCCTCATCTCCTTCCTAAAAGAGCGTCCTTTAATTCTGAGGCTATGACCTCTAGTCCTTGACTCTCCCACTAGTAGAAACATCCTCTCCATATCCACTCTATTCAAGCCTTGCACTATTCTGTATGTTTCAATGAGGTTCCCCTTCATTCTTGAAAACCCCAGCGAGTACAGGCCCAGTGCCGACAAACGCTCATCATAGGTTAACCTAATCATTCCTGGGATCATTCTTGTAAACCTGCCCTGGAACCTCTCCAGAGCCAGCACATCCTTCAGCATTTATAATGCGTTTTTCGCAATGAATTACCAGTACAATTAAAGAATGTTGCAACACATGTTGAAACTAGACAGTCATGGATATACTTCACAATTGCTTTTGCAATTAAACACAGACATCTTGAAATACATGCTTTAATAAAAAACGTATTTCACCAAGATAGGACAGCTCATAAGCGCCAACATCCAGAACTACAAATGCATAAAATAGATTCTTTATTTCCAATGTGTAATGCAGTTTTTGCTTTAGTTTTTTTAATTTTAGAGAAACATAATGGAAACAGACCCTTTGGCCCACTAAGTCGACGCTGAACACACAAGAGACAATTTACAGAAGCCAGTCGATGGTCGGCATAGACTCGGTGGGCTGAAAGGCCAGTTTCCCTGCTATACTTGTAAAGAAAAAGCAATGACCACAATTTTTTGTTATTAGCTCCACAAGTAGCAAAATAACAATTAACTGTAAATTGTTATTAGCTCAACAATTGCTCTATGGGAACACAGCTCTTAGCATTAGATCTTCATCTCTGTCCAGGACCTCTCTACTAGTCCAAGCATTTCTTGCAAGTCAATAAGATGGCAATTATACCAAAGAAGGATTCATACTCTGCAACTCAATTGTCCAAAGTTGGAGAATGAGTAAGCGTTGAAAATAATTTACATTTATTAATCACACATGATATAATGCATTAATTGACAAGGAATGAGATTTGAAAGAGACCTGAGAGGCAGTTTCTTCATGCAGAGGGTGGTGCAGATATGGAATGAGCTGCCAGAGGAAGCTGTTGATGGCAGGTACAATGATGACATTGAAGAGCGATTTAGTCGGGTGCATGAAATAGGCAAGGTTCAGAGGATAATAGGCTATTGGGACTAGCTCAGGCACTAAACCTCCATTGACTCCATCTACACCTCATACTGCCTCAGCAAGGCCACCAGCATAATCAAGGACCAGTCTAATCCCGGTCACTCCCTCTTCTCCCCTTTTCTCATCAGGCAACAGGTACAGAAGTGTGAAAACGCACACCTCCAGATTCAGAGACAATTTCTTCCCAGCTGTTATCAGACCCTACCATTCTATCAACAACTCAAGAACAATTCTGAGCTACCATCTATCTCATTGGAGACGCTTGGACTATTTTCATCAGACTTTACTGGACTTTATCTTGTACTAAATGTTATTCCCTTTAACCTGAATGTGTACAATGTAGATAACTTGATTGTAATCATACATAGTCTTTTCACTGACTGGATAGCAAGCAACAAAAAAAGCTTTTCCCTGTACCTCAGTACACGTGTTAATAAACTAAATAAAAGTTTGGAGAGAGCACACGTTGCACTGTCGAAAGTGCCTAAGTATTGAAATTATTTTCAGGTAGATTAAAAGAATTGCCCTCTGCATGGTGGAAACCCAAGTGATTTACAATTCCAGGCACTTCGCATTTTAAGCTGCGGTTACGTGCTTGAAAAGCGATGTGTAATTCAAAATAAATTAAACATATACACAAATACGCTGTCAGCTGTAAAATTTGAGCGCATTATTCCAATAATACGAGCGCGTAAATCAAGTCATGGTATGAACCCATGATCACCGGGTGGCGCCAGCAATGGCTGTCTTGCAAACAGTCTGTCTGTCCCTTCCTTCTTTGTGTTTTAATAGTACGTATTAGATGTATGTTTTTAGTGTTCTTTAGTTTATTTTATGTGGGGGGTGGAGGAGGGGGTTGTGGGAAACATTTTCTAATCTCTTATCTCGACGGAAATGTAGTTTTTTTCCGTATTGGATCTCCGTCTGTACTGCGGACTAACATTGAGGAGTTGACGGCCTTTGCTGGAGACCGACTTTTGAGAGCTCCACCACGGGGAGCCTACGGGACTTTAACATCATGAAGCCCGCGATCCCTTTGCCAGGGATCGACCTCTGAGCTCCATCCATGGGTGTTTGCGGACTTAACATCACGGCGCACGCGGTCTCCGGTCAGAGACCGACTCTGGGAACTCCAAGCTGTAGGAGTTTCAACTGCCCCGACGCAGGAGCTTTGACTGCTGGCGGTGGGAGCTTCGTCGTCCCGACGGATGGTTCGACTGCCCCGACCGCGGGAGAATAAAGAGGAAGAAGATTGGACTTTTTTGCCTTCCATTATAGTGGGGAATCCGCTGTGGTGGATGTTTATGTTAACTTTTATGTAGTTGGGTGTCTTATTGCTTTTTGTTTCATAAGGCTGTATGGTATTTCACATATCACTGTACCTTAATTGGTATGTGATAATAAAAGGCCTTTGAAGCCTTTGAATGGAAGAAGCGCGTTGTTTAAAAAAAATATGAATCAAACATGTAAACACACAAGGTGCCTGTACGTTGAAGAATGTGCCTATTCTTATCTTGAGTTGGATTCTTTAATTTAGAGATACAGCGCGGAAACAGGCGCTTCAACCCACCAAGGCCGCTCTGACAGCGATCACACCATACACTAGTTCTATCCTACACACTAGGGACAATTGACAGAAGCCAATTCAACTACAAACATGCACATCTTTGGAATGTGGCAGGAAACCGGAGCACCCACAGAAAACCCATGCGGTCACAGGGAGAACGTACAAACTCCATACAGACGGCACCCATAGTCTTCCTACAGAAACAAACCCAGATCTATGGTGCTGTAAGACAGCGCCACTGTGCTGCCCTGAAACATATAGAAAAGTACAGTATACAGTATATTCAACAGTAAGCAGGGATTACTTTGCAGTAGTACTAAAAATGCAATTAGATTCACCCGTCCTGGAAAATAAACATGTTGTAGTGCATGTCCTGGACACAGGTCCAAAGACCAAGTACCAGATACATGGCAGGTGGAGATCAATAATGTGCTTACCAGAGTGTCCTTGCTGGTAAAGTGAACCATCCAACCCTCCTTCAGTACAGTGCTGCTCCTTCTCTTTGTGTGCTTCACCGACTGTACCACCCGCATTAAAGGAATGTTATTACTTGTAGAAGGGCTTATAAAGAAAAAAAGAACAAACAAATCCATTAGGAGTTCTAAAACATATGCCTGGGAGCAAGATTAAGTAATCTTGATGCAGCTCTGTAGATCTATATAGTGGCGGCACAGTGTCGCAGCGGTAGAGTTGACGCCTCACAGCACCAGAGACCCAGGTTCAATCCTGATTGTGGGTGCGTTAATCCTGGCTAAATTGGACCAGTCAGGACTTCAAAATGGGGTTACGTTTCAGGGTTTGCTTGGAGATTTGGTCAAATTGGAATTTCTGCAGAGATGGGACAGGCTGCAAGAGGTGCCAGGGAGTCTGGAACTTGGATGGAATTTGCAAGCAAAGAACGGAAAGACTTGCAAGCCCTGTCAATCTAGTACTAAATGCATAGAATGGATTGGATGGCTGCAAACCAGACATACACCTTGTAAATAGTTTGTAAATAATGTTGCAGAATCTGACTTTGCTAAGTGTTGATTGGATGGGGTGTTGAGCCTAGTCTGAGATTTCTGTTAATCAAGGCAAATGTTTCCAAGTTGACTTCATCTCGAAGTCCGTTGTGAATACAATGTATTGAACTGTTGTATCATTGGGTTCGGGAAATGCCTGTTATGTAAGGGGTTAATCGATATTTGTAATTGGGTGATTAGGAGACAACCCCCATGTGGTTCAGCTCTCGAGTTCGCGGGGCATATAAAAGGCCTTGGCCACGAGGCTCAGGGTTGATCTTCTGGAAGAACGCTCAGGACCGCGTACCCTTCTGGAGTGCCACTGTCTGCGCGAAGCCTGGAGGGCTTGAACAGATAGAAGTAGGGATCGGACCAGTGGTGGGATAGGTACAGTGTGTGATCCGTGACACGCTTTTGGTAAAATAAAATGTAGTTGATTTAAGTGCTTGATTCAGTGTTTTTACTGAAACTACACTGGGTAGAAGCTTAGAAGTGAGCAATTATCATTGGGGGCTCGTCCAGGATCTCTAAAGACCCCTAAACACAAGTTTGCGATCAAGGGTGTTGAGCTGTTTCGATCGCGGGTCCAGAAATCGGCGCCAGTGTGTGGTTTTCGCACTCATTTTCAGCACCTGGTGAGTCGGAGTGGATCGATCTTTCACGGGCTTGGGAAAGGGTCTAAACGAGATCATTAGAACAGAATCTAGCAAGCATGGGAAAGTGATGGCACATGGGATTGGGTTGTAGGCCTGGGTTAGAGGCTGAATTGGTCGTAGTTGGGCAGACTGCAGTAGCGTTTAACGAGAGCCTAGCGCGCTTCATCGGGTGTGGGGTGGCCCAAGGGTAGATCTGGTATCCGAATTAGGTGGGGTCTTAAAGACAGGTCCAATCGTTGAATGGATCGTTGCCAGGAGCGAGAATTGAAAAGCTCAATTCTCGCTCCCGGAGGTTACAGGTCCAAATAAAGGGGATAAGAACGAGTGTGGATAAAGAGGAGGAAGACCTCAAGGCATGGATAGACCTCCCATTTACAGAACCATCCTTTCCTAGGTCTGGTTGGCAAGGCTGTAGGACAATCTGGCCCGATCAATGCTTTAACTGTGGAGGACTTGGGCACTGGAGCAGGTAGTGTCCCATGAGGGTGTATACCGGAGGAGGAAAGTGATAAAGAAGGAGGCCACGGGATCAAGGAAACCGAGGTCCCGGTGACCCTGAAGGTAGAGGACAGGGACACTGGTAGGGGAATCAGGGAGACCAAGGGGAAGAGACAGACCAACAGTCTAACCCACTTCAGTGGCTCTGACCTGCCAGTGAGTAACCATATGATCTGATAAAATTAAAAGCCATCCTCTGGCCTAAGAAAAGTACTGTAACATCACCCATTCCTAACTGGAAAAGATACATCGAGACTCTCAGAGAATTAACACTGAACGAGGGAGAATGGCAAGAATTAACATAGTAGCTAGCGTGGGAAAAGATAATAACTGAGGAATGAAAAAGGCACTAGGGAGAGAAGAAACAAACTTACTGCACAGGAGGAATGGGAGTGGGGAAAAGAACATATTGCGTTAATGTATTGCTGAGTTTTGTGCCTGCAGGACAGTGGGTCAACAAAAGACTGTGTGGGGAGTGAGGTAAACAGAACACACAGACCTCTAAGAACGGGAGGAAAACAACGGAAGGTAATGTAGCTCCCCAGAGAAAGGGTAACCAGCCGGGAAGAATTGACACTGTCCTGCCCCTCTAAGACACTTGGGAAGGCCAGCAATCCCCACTCCCGAGCACCAGACACCATCATTAGAAAGGACCTACCCTAGTGCCTAACTTCAGATCACCTGGCTACTAGAAGGAGAATAACAGACACTTCAAACATCTTCGAAGGAAATAACATCAATTCCTTTAATAACTTTTGGGATAGACCTTACTCTAAAGGATTTATTTTGAATAAAATATTTCTCTGTGGTGTGGGGCAGAACACCTGAATTGTGTCCAAATTATGGGGTTTGGAAGTAAATTTCTAAATTTTGGATTCGGTCTCGAAATTGGGGGGGTGATGAATTGGAGAGACGTTTACATTTTTAGATTTGGAATAGACTTGTGGAATCTGACTTCGGACTAATTGGAGTTTGATGATTAATTGACATTGTTATTATCTTGTCCTCAGAAAGGCAGACAAAGATGGAAAAGATTGTTCAAATGCACCAAGAAGGATGGAACTTGGAAAGATCTGGTAATATGGAATTACTTAGGGAATATGAGAGTTGAATTAAAATTGGGAGTGAAAATTGGATTAAAATTTGGGACTTAAAATGAGAATTGGAATTGGAATATAATTAGACATGGTCAAAAAAGAGGAACTATGAGCAACACAACTTCTCTTTAAGAGACCGGATTAAGACATTGTCCAGTGGTTGAGAACTATAAGAACGTGAACCCCTAAACAACAAGGCCAATAAAATAAAATAAAAGACAACTAAGCCAATAGAACAAAAGCGAGAACCCCTAGACAGAGAACGAAGCCAACATAGTAAAAGTTAACATAATAAGAGCTAATGGAATAACGAACCAACATAGTGAAGAATTAGCATAGTAAATAGTTATACATAAATAAGAGAAAATGGAGGACAGACTTGGTTAACTGTAGGGGGAAACTTGGATTGCATTGGGAATAGCGGAGCCGATGTGTATTCGTCCAATGGATTTGAACTGTTTAACCCTTGATAGTAAAGAGGCTTGTATTATCAAGGTGAAAATAATTTGCGCCTGGATTTCGCATTTTTGATTGGACTAAGGATGAAATTAGTGGTATAAGAACTTAAATGTTTAAATTTGAAGAGCTGGGAATTCCACAGGAATTGGAATGGAATTGTATTATCGGCTACAATGCTGTGGAATGAGAAGAAGAAATGGACATTGAAATGTGAAATACTAAATTGAAGGCTGAGACTGAATTTGGTTAAATTGGAACATTCATCATGGTTTGCTTCAAATTGAAATCATGCCTTTAGGGGAGTCTGGACTGAACCCAGCTGAAATTTATATGTGTTAAAGAAGGAACTGCAGATGCTGGAGAATCGAGGGTTACACAAAAGGCTGGAGAAACTCAGCGGGTGCAGCAGCATCTAAGGAGCGAAGGAGATAGGCGACGTTTCAGGTCGAGACCCTTCTTCAGACTGATTTCCTGTCACCAGATATACATAGTAGAACACCGTATGAGGATGAAGAAGGAGATTTAATGTCGATCCTAGAATAATAAAGAGTAGGTTAGGGAACAGATAGGAACACAATATAATAGGTTCAATAGATAATAGAATAGGGTTAGGTTCAAGTGAAATAGGAATAATGAATGTGTGGGAGAGCATGAGTGCATGATGGTAACTTGCTTTGTCCCAAGCTTCTTAGGATTTTTCTAGGGTATAGGTTCGACTGTGGAAGGTGATGGAAGACTGGGCAGGAACACAATGGAGGGAATTCACGCCCATGAAAACTCGGGAGGTGAAGAGTCCTCAGACAGGACTTGTGCAGTCATGCCCATGGGATGCTTTACAAGGTTCTGAGAAGAAACTACATCATCTTGTGTTACTGATGGATGGGAAATGTAAAGCACACATGTATATCTGGTTAGCTGATTACTGAGCCACTTTGGTTATCATAATGATGGGTTATCATATGATAAAAGGAAGGAATGTTAATCCTGGCTAAATTGGACCAGTCAGGACTTCAAAATGGGGTTACGTTTCAGGGTTTGCTGGGAGATTTGGTCTACTCTCTGCAGAGATGGGACAGGCTGCGAGAGGTGCAGGGAGTCTGGAACTTGGATAGAATTTGCAAGCAATGAACGGGAAGCCTTGCAAGCCCTGTCAATCTGGTACTAAATGCATAGAATGGATTGGATGGCTGAAAACCAGACATAAAACCTTGTAAATAGCTTGTAAATAATGTTGCAGAATCTGACTCTGCTAAGTGTTGATTGGTTGGGGTGTTGAGCATTGTCTGAGATTTCTGTTAATCAGGGTAAATGTTTCCAAGTTGACATCATCTCGAAGTCCGTTGTGAATACAATGTATTGAACTGTTGTATCATTGGGTTAGGGAAATGCCTGTTATTTATGGGGTTAATCGATATTTGTAAGTTGTACTTGAACAGATAGAAGCAGGGATCGAACCCGCGATGGGATAGGTACAGTGTGATCTGTGACGTGCTTTTGGTAAAATAAAATGTAGTTGATTTAAGTCTTTGATTCAGTGTTTTTACTGAAACTAGACTGGGGGGAGGCTTAGAAACGAGCAATTACCAGGTGCTGTCTGTAAGGAATTTGCACGTTCTCCCTGTGATCGAGTGGGTTTTATTCGGGTGCTCCGGTTTCTTCCCACATATCAAAGACGTACGAGTTTGTAGGTTAATGGCTTTTGTAAATTGTCCCTAGTGTGTAGGATAGAACTAGTGCTCGGGTGATCGCTGGTTGGCACAGGCTCTGTGGGCTAAATAACCTGTTTCCACTGTATCTCTAAATACTAAAAACTGCCTTTGCCAAAGAGTTTGCATTGCACTGTAAGCTCACTTTGTCCCTTTTGGTGTGATGCTATTAATTTTTCACAATTATCCATTTGATATTGCCTTGTCTCTCAATCACATTGAAAGAATATGCAGCATTAGATAGACTTGCTGCTCAGATAGTCCATCTATCAATGGTCTGAAGAATGGTCCCGAATCGAAACGTCAGCTAATCATTTTCTCCAGATATGCTGCCTGACCCGCTGAGTTACTCTAGTTTATATTTATTTTTTGTTTATTTTCCTAAAGGTTTGTTGCAAATTGAGATGGAACTCTTGAGGCAGGTTGTGTAAGACTGTAGTTATTAAATAATCTTACATTTAGGCACTGGGCCCAGGTGCCAAAAGGGCTCTAGATTTTAACTTTCGTGACCCATGTCTGGTATTTACTTGAAATTTGGCACAGATTTAGATAAAACATAATTGAGAAGGAATTCATAACTCGTCAATGCAAAAAGTTGCACAGCAATTAATTAAACTAATTAGAAAAAGTAACAGCGCTCTCTTGGGCTCAATAATATATAGTTGTATATGGAAAATTAAAAACGGGACTGCCGCAGAGGTCCCGGGTTTCACCAGCTCCTGAACCCGCCTAATTAATAGTGAGGGCAGATACTGTGCGTTCCCAAGTTTACTGAACGCACTGACTGCCAGTGTGCAGAATGGGGGTCAAGGCCATAGTGGGACTGGGGCATTGCCAGGCTGGGGGAAGGCTAAGGCATCTTCCAGTGAGAGGAAAATGTCTAACCCTATCCCTAACTCGCCCCCTTCCAGAGCTGTCCACTCCTGGAGCTGGAGCCGCCTTGGGTCCGGCTGCGGGCTCCATACGTGTGGCTGCTCAGCGCGTCCACCTCAGCCAGCACGCCCTTCTGGATCGTCAGCAGCAGCCCATGCGAAGCCACGATTACACCGAATGTCAACATGGTGGGGAGCAGTACTACACTGCACGCCGCCCGGGCCGCCTTCAGTACCCCCATAGCGTTGACTCCGTCAATTCGCCTGTTCGCTCGCTGCAACACCAGCCAGCCTACAGCCCGACCGATCCCTCACCACATCACCCACCGGGCGGCTGTAATCCCGACCGACTGACTGACCCCCTCTCTTCCCCCCGCTGCTCAGCTCAGCCCAGGTCCGCCTTCAGAACCCCCATAGCACTGGCTCCGTCACGGAAGTTCTCAGAAAAATAAATAGGCCTGCGGGCTGGATGTTTTCGCGTTACGGGCAGGATCTGGGTCGTGGGTTGCCGACCCCTGCCCTAACCCTAACCCTCTTCCACTGAGAGGAAAATGCCTAACCCTAACCCTAACCCTGACCCTGACGCTAACCCAAATCATAACCCTAGCTCTACATTTTTATTTATCATTTTTATTTCACAGTTCACAACATCATAACTTTACAAAGGTAAATCAGTTGTAAAACAAAATTATCAGCAAGCATTACCTTTCTTCCTTCGAAACCTTGCTATTGTTGTGATGTTATTAAGAGGCAGCCATGATCCCAGTGTGCTTGCTGCCTAGCTAGCATGAAACTAAGCGCGTGGTTGGTCAATTGGCATCGGGCTCAATGTCAAACATGCTTTGATTGGACAATTACCACTCCGAAAATTTGAGGTTTTTCTCATATTTTAAAAATATGTGCAAGTTTTGTTCTTGACGAGTTTCAGGTATGATTTCTATAATATTTTTACACAATATGCTATAAATATAGGTAGATACGTGATTTGGGTCACAAAATGAAATGCAAAAGCCCCTCGGCCCACGGTCTAATAGTATTTTTCTGCTTGTAGAAGTTTTTGTTCTTTCATTACACTATGTAACAGTCTCGACCCTGTGACCAACTATTACCTGCCACACTTTTTCCTGCTTCTCGTGCTTTCTGATTTCTTCCCACTTCCCTCCATAATCAATCTGAAGATGGGACCCAACCTAACACGCTGTCCGTGGCGCAGCGGTAAATTTGCTGCCTTACAGCGCTTGCAGCGCCTGAGACCCGGGTTCAATTCCGACAACCGGTGCTGTCTGTACGGAGTTTGTACGTGTGGGTTTTCTCTAAGATCTTTGGTTTCCTCCCACTGTCCAAAGACGTGCAGGTATGTAGGTTAATTGGATTGGTGTATGTGTAAATTGCCTCTAGTGGTGTGTAGGATAGTGTTAATGTGCGGGGATCGCTGGTCGATACAGACTTGGTGGCCCAAAGTACCTGTTTCTGCGCTGAATCTCTAAACTAAACTAAACGAATCCATTTTCGCCAGAGATGCTGCCTGACATGCTGAGTTACTCCAGTGCTTTGTATCTTCGTTTGTAAACCAGCGTCTGCAGTTCCTTGTTTCTACATGTATCAGTGCTTCATGTTTACCGTATGCAAGTGAATGCACCTGGGGCAGCATGGTGGTGCAGCGGTAGACTTGCTGCTGAACAGCTCCACATACATGGGTTCGATCCTGACCTTGCATGCTGTCTGTACGGAGTTTGTACGTTCTCCCCGTGTTCGTATGTTCCCCTCTAAAGTCTAAAAGATTTTCCACATTGGTTTAGAACTGTAAAAATATATATGATTTTTAATGTAAGAAATAGTCTCAAGTTAAGCCTTGTTCCTAAAGATCCCCCATACAATTAGCAACTAACACATAAATACCACCAGCAAACAACAATAGTTCAAAGTGGCTACATCAGAGTCAAAATCACGGCTTTAGGAGGATGTTCTTTATCCATTTTTACTGAGCAGAGCACTTCTGTTTTCCAGACTGATAAATAGGGCACAGCTTGACGCTACTCTCGTCAGACACAAGTGTAAAACTGCTCCTTCCTATGCAATCTGTTCTTTGCTAGCGTAGAAGGTTGGAAGGATGTATTTATAAGCTGAACCTGGACATGGCCTGCTAATTACTTTGGGAGTTTGTCACTGTACTATACTGTGCAGTGCCCACAGTTTGCCTCCGCGAATCTTGTGCTTGTTATCGGAGGCAGCTTAGTTTAGTTTGATACAGAGATACAAAACGGGAAAAGGCCATTGGGCCCATCGAGTCCATGCTGACCAGCAATCACCCCATACATTAGAATTATCCTGGACACTAGGGACAATTTACAATTTTACCAAAGCCAATCAACCTACAAACCTGTACGTCTTTGGGGTGTTGGCAGAAACCAGACCACCTGGAGAAAACACACGCGCGATCACAGGGAGAACGTTCAAACTCTATACAGACAGTAGTCAGTCAGGAGCAATCCCTGAACACTGGCATTCTAAGTCCCGTATTAGACGGGACATCCCGTATATTGGGCTAAATTGGTTTGTCCCATACGGGACCGCCCTTGTCCTGTATTTGACTGCAACTACTCGGGTCGCCGCGTCCAGCCCCACCTCGCCCATCCCGATGTAGTGCAGCCCATAGAGTGTAGCAACAGCGCCTCACCTGTGGCCCCGTCAGTCGCTGTCCGACCTTCTGACCTGCACTTACTGCCGACACCACCACCCCTCCTTCTCATGGCCGATCATCGGTTCATGAGTTGGATGGGATGCCAGACCAAAACTCCTCAGCTGGCCCACCGGCTGGGCTTTGTGTGCAGTCCAGCACCCGGGCCAACTCATCATTCACCCAGCCACGGCCAAGTCGGTCAACGAATTGACATCAGGAGTTTGTCCCTTATTTTGACCTCTTGTCCCTTATTTGCGAGTGAGAAAGTTGGCAACCCTAATTCTAAGGCACCAACTCTACCGCTGCACCATTGTGCCGCCCATTGTATAATCAATTAAAACATGCTTTCAGCATAGACTCCAAAAAGGTGACTTGGCAAATGTATCTATATTTACAAAACTCCTCGCCTTCTGTCGTGGGGCAGTGACTGACTTCCCTCCCCCCCACCCCAATCTTTCCACATCCCCCACTCGTCACTTTAATATAATGTTTCATGTATTTTGTGTTTATGACTGTTGGCAGGTCAATTTCCCTCCTGGGATAAATAAAGTTCTATTGTATCGTATCGTAAATGTTGACCAATTTGTCCTCAAATTTCATATGCTAATTTCTCCACTCTCTCTGAACACCATTAATGTAATTATTTAATAGTTTCTAAATGTCATAAGATATCAATATGCTTTTAATTATGAACATGACTATTATTGATGCATCAAATCTTTTTATAGTCAAAGTAAGTTTCTTCGATTCGTCTTAGTCATGGAGTCATACAGTGTGGAAACAAGCCCTTCGGCCCAACTTGCTCATATCAGACAACATGTCCCAGCTACGCGAGTCCCACCTGCCTGCGTCCTTCTAACATCCCTCTAACCCTGTCCTGTCCATGTACCTGTCAAAATGTTTCTTAATCGTTGCCTTGATACAGGATTAATGGATATAGTATTTAGAACTATGCCTATTCCCACTACACAAAACTGGTTTGCTTAATAGATGTAGAAATATCACAAATCACAGCATATGCTGAAGGTGTATAATCTTCAGCTGTGAACATGATAAAATATATCACTTGGCCTCCAATGCATTTAGCTAAAGAAGAAGGTTGTTCATCTGATTTTTTTTCTGAAATAGCTATACAGTGCCCTCCATAATGTTTGGGACAAAGACCCATCATTTCTTTATTTGCCTCTGTACTCCACAATTTGAGATTTGCAATAGAAAAAAAATCAAATGTGGTTAAAGTGCACATTGTCAGATTTTATTAAAAGGCATTTTTATACATGTTGGTTTCACCATGTAGAAATGACAGCAGTGTTTATACATAGTCCCCCGACTTCAGGGCACAAAATGTTTGGGACAGAGCAATGTCAAGTAAATGAAAGTCGTCATGTTTAGTATTTTGTTGCATATCCTTTGCAAGCAATGACTGCTGTAAGTGTGCGATTCATGGACATCACCAGTTGCTGGGTGTCTTCTCTGCTGATGCTCTGCCAGGCTTGTATTACAGACATCTTTAGCTTATGCTTGTTTTGGGGGCTAGTCCCCTTCACTTTTCCCTTCAGCATGTAAAAAGCATGTTCAAATCGGGTGATTGACTTGGCCACTCAAGAATTGACCATTTTTTAGCTTTGAAAAACTCCTTTGTTGTTTTAGCAGTCTGTTTGGGATCATTGTCTTGCAGTAGAATGAACCGACAACATTTTGAGGCATTTGTTTGAACTTCAGCAGATAGGATGTGTCTATACACTTCAGAATTCATTGTGTTACTACCATCAGCAGTTTATCATCAATGAAGATAAGTGAGCCAGTGCCTTCAGCAGCCATACATGACCAGGCCATAACACCCCCACCACCGTGTTTCACAGATGAGGTGGTATGCTTTAGATCTTGGGCAGTTCCTTCTCTCCTCCATGCTTTGCTCTTGCCATCACTCCGATATAAGTTCATCTTCGTCTCATCTGTCCACAAGACCCTTTTCCAGAACTGTGGTTACTCTTTTAAGTACTTCTTGGCAAACTGTAACCTGGCCATCCTATCTTGGCGTCTAACCAGTGGTTTGCATCTTGCAGTGTAGCCTCTGTATTTCTGATCATGAAGTATTCTACGGACAGTTTATTATTATTATTAAATGGTTGTAAACATTAGCGACGCAATGGTGCTGGTTTCCGACAGGCACGGTGACGGACGCACCACACATCTCTGTCCTCCATGCAGCTGGCAAGCTCCTCTTTTGTCTCTACACATGCGTCTTCCATCACCGTTTTCAGCATCATCTTGATTGGCTGTCCTGGGTCACATCTTGCATGGGTGGGTTCTCACAGCACACCCTTGTTTGCTGGCATTTATGGGGGGCGGTGGCAGTGACCTGCGAGCCTCATCCTTCTCGACATGATCTTCTCGGTCAGAGGTGGAATCTCCCCATAGAGCTTAGCGTTGGTGATGTGGTCCCTCCAAATTACATTTTGAACTTTTCTGAGCATTCGGGTTGGTCGGACAGTGGTCATTGACAAATCCACACCTGACTCCTGAAGAATGCTTCTGATCTGTGGGACAGGTGTTCGGGGATTTTTCTTTGTTATAGAGAGCATTCTTCTGTCATCAGCTGTGGAAGTCTTCCTTGGCCTGCCAGTCCCTTTGTGATTAGTAAGCTCACCAGTGCTCTCTTTCTTCTTAATTATGTTCCAAACAGTTGATTTTGGTAAGCCTAAGGTTTGGCTGATATCTCTCACAGTTTTATTCTTGTTTCTCAGTCTCATAATGGCTTATTTGACTTTCATTGGCACAACTTTGGGCCTCATGTTGATAAACAGCAATAAAAGTTTCCAAAGGTGATTGAAAGACTGGAGGAAAGACTAGCTGCTGAGAGTTCTCATACCTGCATTAGGAAGCATTTAAGCACACCTGAGCAATTACAAACACCTGTGAAGCCATGTGTCCCAAACATTATGGTGTCCTGAAAGGGGGGGGGGGGGGACTATGTATAAACACAGCTGTAATTTCTACATGGTGAAACCAAAATGTATAAAAAATGCCCTTTAATAAAATCTGACAATGTGCACTTTAACCACATGTGATTGTTTCTATTACAAATCTCAAACTGTGGAGTACAGAGGCAAATAAATAAATGATGGGTCTTTGTCCCAAACATTATGGAGGGTGCTGCATATGTAGCAATGGCCAACAGATTCACGTGTGTAGCACAATGTTTTAATGAAATAAGTGAAGTAATGCTACGATAACAGCACACTGTGCATGCAAAATACCAATGGATGTATGGGCTGGATTGCCCACGTATGTTTCACGTATGCATAGTGATCACAACAGCAAGATTATACACAACTGATTTTACAGTGCAGAAACAGTCCCTTCGGCACACCGGGAAGGCACCGACCAGTGATCGCTGCACACTAACACTGTCCTACATACACTAGGGACAATTTACAATTTTACCAATCCAATTAACCTACAAACCTGTCTATGGAGTGTGGGAGGAAAACGGAGCACCCAGAGAAAATCCACGCAGGTCACGGGGAGAATGTACAAACTCCATACAGACAGCACGCGTAGTCAGGATCCTACCTAGGTCTTTGGCGCTGTCAGGCTGCAAATCTACCACTGCGCCTGTGCCACTGGATCTTGGACCTGTATCATTAGTTCTGATTCATTTCCTACACAAGCTTACAAAACCTACTAATTTTTTCCAGCACTTTAATTTTTTATTTCAGATTTTCAGCATCTGCGTTTTATTGATTTGATTTTCAAAAATCTGGATTAGCGTTTCGTCCTTCACATCTCCCTATGTTGATTGGAAAACAAGTGATTCACTAATTTCTTAATCTCCTAAACCTCTACTCCTATAATGTGATGCTGCAAATAAAAAACATTTGAGGATGTATGTTTATTTCTGCATAACATTGACAGTTTTAGGTTATTTTTTCTGCTCTACAACTGAATTCAACTGCATGGCCACTTTTGTATCGCGTCGCCTCTCACTACAAAAGTTTCAGATACTTTTTTGGGCAGCACAGTAGCGCAGCGGTAGAGTTGCTCCCTTACAGCGCCAGAGACCCAGGTTCGATCCTGACTATGAGGCCGATTTTGTACGTTCTTCCTGTGACCGTGTGGTTTTACCCTGGGTGCTCTGGTTTCCTCCTACACTCCAAAAACATACAGGCTTGTAGGATAATTGGTTTCAGTAAAAAAATTGTAAATTGGCGCTAGTGTATAGGATAGTGCTAATGTACGAGGGTGATCACTGGTCGGTGTGGACTCGTTGGTCCAAGGTAGACACAATGTGCTGGAGTAACTCAGTGGGTCAGGCAGCATCTCTGGAGAAAAGAAATAGGTGACGTTTCAGGTCGCGACCCTTCTTCATACTCATGGTGGGCCGAAGGACCTGTTACCATGCTGTATCTGTAAAGTCTAAAGTCGTTAAAGTCTTTAGTCACAGGGTGGTGAATCTGTGGAATTCCTTGCTACAGAAGGATGTGGAGGCCAAGTCAGTGGATATTCATAAGGCAGAGATAGAAATATTCTTGATTAGTACAGGTGTCAGAGGTTATGGAGGGGGAAGGCAGGAGAATGGAGTTAGGAGGGAAAGATAGATCTTCTAGCCAGATTGACTAGCGGAGTAGACTTGATGGGCCGAATGGCCTAATTCTACTCCTATCATTTATTACCTTAGGACCTAAACCTTTATCCTAATCTCTGCATCTCTCTTGAGATGCTTCGACCATGTTAACATTGTCCCTGTTTTCAAATGGCTTCTCAAAAATGAATTATTTTGATCATTTTCATGAGCACTTACTTTTCTGATACAGCCTGGAGCACTTCAAGATGCTAATAAATGCAATCAGTCATTGCTGAGAAGAGATTCGGATCTGGGCGTCCTGACAAAATCTTCCCTTTCCGTCTATCAGTGTTCTCATGAGCCAAGAGCATTGTCTGAACCAATGTTTTATGGAACAATGCTGGCAACTTCAAACATTCCATTAGACGGCAGGCATTACTTTATGAACATGAAACATTTAACAATGTACAGTGAAGCGAAATGCATCTATTTACCAGGAATCCCTTTACTCCCTGTGTATCCATGTGCCTATCCAAGACCCAAAAGTTTTCATTTTACAAATCTGCCAAGTCCCTGTTTGTTTTTATACATCTTTCTGGAGTGGCTGGTTCTGTGGAAATTCAATTTAATGATGTTAAATACTTATTGGACGTTCATTAGTATATCTGAAATCAGACCACAAGTTAAATTAATCAAGAGTATTGCGGTGCCATAATGATTATTTTTTTAATGTTTAGTTTAGTTTATTACTGTCACGTATACTGAGGTAAAGTGAAAAGCTTTTAACTTAGTTTAAAGCTACAGTGTGGAAACAGGCCCTTCAGCCCACCAAGTCTGTGCCGACCAATGATCACCCCGTACATTAATTCTATCACATACACGAGGGACAATTTACAGAAGCCAGCTACAAACCTGCACATCTTTGAAGGAAGCTGGAGCACCCCGAGAAAACCAATTCAGTCACGGGGAGAACATACAAACTCCATAGTCAGGATTGAACCCGAGTCTCTGACATTGTATGGCAGCAACTCTGCTGCTGCGCCACTGTGCCACCCGTACAAAGAGTGTTTGCATACTATCCAGTCAAAAAATATATATATACACAAGAATACAATCAAGCCTTCTGCAGTGCACAGATAAAGGAAAAAGGGTTCAGCATTCAGTGCGATATTCAACATTGAAGATCAATTAAGTCTGATTAAAGAAAGTTGTTCAAAGGTCACCATTGAGGTAGATGGGAGGTCAGGACCACTCCCCAGAAACAGCTCGAGAAACGGTTGCATGGTTTTAAAACTCAGTGCATAATGTTGAAAACTTGTTCAGTCGGGAGTTTTAAAAATATTAAAACATATCTTCAATGTTACATGAAAAAATAGAAGCAATTGAGATTTTGTTGAATTTTATTGAACAAATTTTGTATGATTTGCATCCATTTAATGTGACAAAAGAGAATAAAAGGACGTATCCTCAGAATAAAAGGGCATCGTACCTTTAGACAGGCAATGAGGAGGAATTTATTTAGCCAGAAGGTGGCGAATCTGTGGAATTTATTGCCACAGACGGCGGGCGTGGAGGCCAAGTCATTTGTTATTTTAAAGCAGAGATTGACAGGATTAGTAAAGGTGTCAAATGTTATGGGGGAAGGCGGGAGAATGGGCTTGAGAGGGAAAAATAATTCAGCCATGATTGAATGGTGGAATAGACTCAATGGACTGAATGTCCTAATTCTGCTTCTAAGACTTAAAATCTTATGAACTTATAGTCATATATTTTCTTTTGCTTTCATTTCCCAAGTTACCGAATCCTATGACTTATTCAGAAACTTTAAACTCAAAGTATAGTTGAATGTAAATATAGTTTCCATAGAAACAAAATCTAGTTACCAGGAATCCCTTCATAACGTTTTTCATGCGTGCAGGCTCACCTTATGGCGCGGTTTGTGTCATCGTGTTCATGGTCTTGCATATCACTGGCGTCACCGTGGCTCGCCGGCATCAGAATTTCAGAATCGTGCGCTGTGCACTCGTCCATATCGTCCATAATCGCACTGTCTCTTTCACTGTCGTTGTCATCGCTTCCTTCTTCCATTACCACATCGGACTCCACGCCAGGACTAAGCAGATCTATTAGATAAACAAAACATGCAACTCAATCTCACATTCCATCAAGGATGGCGGACCCAGTATCTAACTAAAGAGATGATGTACAGGTTTGTAGGTTAATCCGCTTGGTAAAATTGTAAATTGTCCCTAGCATGTGTGGATAGTGTCAGTGTGTAGGGATCACTGGTTGGCGCGGACGGTGGGCCGAATAGCCTGTTTCCGCACTGTACCTCAAAACTAACCTAAACAAAACTAAACTAAAAATGTCTGTCAATCTACAGACAACGACCGTACTATTTCTCAGATGCTGAGGGAACATTTATATGGAAAAGTATACAAAGTCCTCTATCATAAATCCGTACACTGCGGACGGCTCAATTGTACAGTCTTTCCACTGACAAACTGTACCTTGGTGCCCCTGACAATAAACAACACTAAAGTTATGTGCTGGAGTAACTCAGTGGGTCAAGCAGCATTTCCGGAGAACATGGATAGCTGACGTTTCGGGTTGGGACCATTATTCGGTCTTCCCATCACCTATCCACATTCTCCAGAGATGCTGAGTTATTCCAGAACTTAGTGTCCTTTTGTGTAAACCGACACCTACAGTTCCTTGATTCCACGTTTGTACATTTATATGGCTTTTTTTTTTACAGTTTCAGTGCTTTTGTGTGTAGATTTCACACAAGATCACTCACATTATATTTACATGAAATAGACATAGTCATATAGGTAGACACAAAATGCTGGAGTAACTCAGCAGGACAGGCAGCATCTCTGGAGAAAAGTAATGGGTGATGATTTGGGTTGAGACACTTCTTCAGACATATAGCATGGAAACAAGCCCTTCGGCCCAACTTGCCCATGCTGACCAAGATGCCCCATTCACACTAAACCCACCTGCCTACGTTTACCTGCCGCACTCTTTTTGTGTGTGGGGGGTGGTGGGGGGGAAGGGGGAAACTGCTTTCTCAAGTCCCTACCTGGTTGGAGAGGCGGCTTTCCTCGAGCAGCAACTTCGACCCGTCCTCACGGCCTACCAGCAGGGTCTGGAGCGGACCTGGCCAGAACCTCGGCTTCGGAGGCGACGCAGCGCTGGAGCGCTATCGCGGAGCGGAGCGGGCGATGCCTTGCCATGGTCGCCGCGCTGGAACTCCGGTATGCTGCGACCGCAGATAAAAACATCGCGGAGCTGCGGGTCTGTGGAGCGGCCAGCAGCGGGCGGCGGCGCTGAACTTTACACTTGTGGAGCCTGGGATCTCTCGCTGAGATCGCCAGTGTGTGGAGCTCCGTACAGCACGGCCTGTTGGCTTGGAAGCCGCGGTCTCCGGTAAGGAGGCGATTGTTCCTGGCACCCCAAGCCGCTGAGAGGGTCTACTGACGCCGGAGTACCATCACCCGGTGAGAACAGCCGGGAACATCGGGCCTCCGTAGCGGCGACTGCGGAGGCCTCAATAGGCCCGACTACTTAGGGTGGACATGGCGATGGGGACTTGACTTTGTGCCTTACCCCACAGTGGGGGAATGTTTTATGTTAAATTCTTTACTGTTATGTTTTATCTCTATTGGTGTGCTGCAGATGGCTCTGGAGGCGAGAGTGAACGCTGGCACGATTGGCTGCCGCTGCTCTCTCTCCGAATTTATTGTTTTAGTGACTTTGTTTTACTATTCATGTATTTGTCGTATTGCTTGTTTTGTAACTTTTGATTATTGGTTATTTTGTTGTCCTGTGTTGTTTGGTTGTTCTGCTGTCTTTTTACTATGTTATTCTTTTGGTTTTTTTCCCTGTAAAGCACTATGAATTGCTGCTTGTACGAATAGTGCTATATAAATAAATTTGCCTTGCCTTGCCTAGCCCAGATTCCTTTAACCCTTTCCAATCCACGCACCTGTATAAAGTTTCTCCAAAATTGCTTTTTAGTGCAAACTATGGATCTGGGTATGGATATGGATCTATATTCATAAGATGGATAGATGCAGGATTCTAAAATGACTCAAATTATTTCCCAACCTCCCAACCTGAACGTGGTTCAGATTCATTGTATGAAGTGCCAGAAAAGATTAAGAATTTCTTCCAATTTATCTTTCCATTCATTGCTGTTGAGAGGGCCATAACCCTCTAAAACTCTCCTATCTTTAATATCAACATTAAACATTCAAGTGCGTTATTGTTGCAAAAAATATTTTTGAACGTCAACAACCTCCCAAGTTTTTAAATGTCCCATACCAGACTAATGGTTCAACATATGGAATGGGACTTTTCAACTTACCGCCATTACCGGTGTTAACTTCACCCAGGCAATTATTTGACACTTTAGTGGCGCATCGCTTATGACAGTTGAACTTGCAATCTAATACGGAAGAAAAAAAATATTTTGCCTCAAGCATTGGAAGAGAATGTTACATTTTTGTATTAACAGTTCTGATTAAAGCAATTCTGCAAAAATATGGATATGCACATCAACCCACCAAAAATTAATTTTATGTATTTTGATAACTGTTTTTTGTCATATATTGTGAAAATTGAAGTGGTCATCAGCAAATATTTCCATTTCTAACCTTTTAATACATGTTTGACAGGCCAATTAGCTGCGACTAAATCACAGCACTGATTTTGTTCAGGACAATACTCGGGTCAGTGTTAGAGTTGCTGCCTTACAGCACCAGAGACCCTGGTTCGATCCTGACTATGGGTGCTGTCTGTACGGAGTTTGTACATTCTCCCAGTGACAACGTGGGTTTGCTCCGGGTGCTCCAGTTTCCTGCCACACTTCAAAGACGTGCAGGTTTGTCAGTTAATTGGCTTTGGTAAAAATTATAATTTGTCCCTCGTGTGTCGGATTGTGCTAATGTATGGGTGATTGCAGGTCAGTGTGGACTTGGTTAGCTGAAGGGCCTATTTTCACATTGTATCTCTAAAGTCTAAATTCTCATGGAAATATGGCAGTTGATAATGTGTGCCATTATAATTCACACCCCAGCCTGTGAATGTGGAGCAGAACAACAGACAGCCAACCATGTCATCTCTGGGTGCCCGCTCTACCACCCACCAAATGGAGCTCAGACATTGACGCAGAGACAACAACCTGGCTACTCAACACCTGGCTTGAGATCTAACTATTCCTTTGGTTTATGTTTCATTCGCAAGAAGAAGAAGATTATAATTGGAGATTTGCAACAGAGATAATTTTAACAAGAAATTTGTTCATAATACTGCCTCCCAGAAACTTGGTTCATCTGAATTTCTTTGCTAAGTTGCTCAGTACCAAAACCACATGACTCCTTTATTGTTCCATTTGCCTCAATTTTTTTCCACTATGGAAATTCTTGTCACAGCGATGCTTGGCATTTATGAATATGTTTGAATTTTTGTTCTCTGCAACTGTGAGCGCAGAAAGTGGCTGCAGTTATACTTCCCCTTTCAATTCAGCAAAAAGGTGTTTCAATATTGCTTCAAAGGAGTCACCAGATCTGATCTGACTGCATTGCATTAAATACCAGAGACGAGACCCATTTGAGGAAATTATCTCGCACCGTTCGAGTTTGGCACAATGCAGAAGCTGACGTCAATGCAGTGTGAAATCTGGTTTAAGGAGTCAGAGTTTTCTCAATGTCATGAGAACAAGCTTGCATTAGGCTCTTAAAATATACTGTCTAAGAAATTGAATAGTATAGATATTTTTTAGAGATACAGCACGGAAACAGGCACTTTGGCCCACCAAATGCATGCCGACCATCGATCACACCAGCTCTATGTTATCCCCCTTTCTATTCCATCCCTGACATACTAGGGACAATTTGCAGAGGCCAATTCACCTACCAAACCGCAAATGGTCATAGAGTCATACAGCGTGAAAACAAGCATGTCCGCCCAACACGGCCCATCTACACTGTCCCATCGGCAGGCGTTTGACCCATATCCCTCGAAGCCTATTTTATCCACGTCAGGTCACAGGGAGAACGTGCAAACTCCACAGACAGCACCCGAGCTCTCCAGCACTGTTAGGCAGCAGCTCTGCCACTGGCAAACTGGGCCGTACCACAGATGTAAACAATATTAATGCACATTTAAACTCTTGTTTTCAATATGTCTATAGCTTTAGCATTGGATTAATCGCTTCAGCGAGCTAACAAAATTCCCATGGTATATATCCAAACATTAAATTAATTTCGCTTAGTTTATCCTTTACAATAATTTACAACGTTTATCGAAGCCAATTAACCTACAAACCTGTACATCTTTGGAGTGTGGGATGAAACCGGAGGACCCAGAGAAAACCCATTCAGTCACACAGAGAACGTACAAATTCCCCAGACAGCACCCGTAGTCCGGATCAAACCCGGGTCTCTGGCGCTGTGAGGCAGCAACTCTACTGCTGTGCCATCGTGCCCCCCTATGGATGATTTTTAGATATTCAGATTATTTCTTCAGACATAAAACAATGCAGCACAGGAACAAGCCCATCGGCCCACAATGTTTGTGCTGAACATGATGCCAAGCCAAACTCTTATCTACCTGCACTTAATCCATATATCTCTATTCCCTATATACCCATGTGCCTTTCCAAAAGTCTTTATATTAGAAAGCTGCCAATTGTCTGTTTTTCGATACTACCTTCTGGAGTAGATAGTTCTGTGGAAACAAAATTTAAATTAGATTAAAGGCTCTTGGATATTCATTAGTATCTCTGCAATCAGACTCCAAGCTAAAGGAATCAAGAGTGTTGAGGTGCTACAAAATGTTATGTTGTAGATGCTCTAGAAATGAAGTTGCAGGGATTAAAACTCTGGACCCTGACTTCAGAAGGCTCGCAGGAGGCCGCAGCCCTTGCATGGCTAAACTCAAGAGCCGGACTGGCGGATCGCAGATTCAAGAGGAGCTTGTCGAACCGTTCTCCTGCTCGTTGGACCCGGCAGACCGCCGGCCTGAAGGGGGAGCCCCCTGTGCCTGCCCCTGCTTGTTCTGTCGAAGTCCAGAGACCAGGAGGATGGAGCCAGCGATGATGGACAAGAGGAGCAAGAGAGGAGAGTGAACCAGGGGTCTGGCCTACCGCGCCCTCGTGGTCAGCTGCAAGATACACACCCCGGGGAAAAAAAATGGACGGGTGAGGAGAGGGACGTGGCGTCCAAGGGAGGAGACGGCTGGAGGACCGCAGCAGCCTGGGCTTGTCTGGAGCAAGCACCACTCATCAGAGCTGGAGCGTGGACTTTGATAATGGAGCCAAAACATGCACACAGGCTCAGTGGACTATTTCTGTACAATTGTTAAACGAAGATTGGGGATATGGCAATAATCTACTCAACTGTTTGTAAGATAAAGAATGTCACTGTTAGCTCTTAATACATGTGACAATAAAAGCACCATTGAACCATTGAAAACTATGTGGAAACTTGTTCAGACAGAAGTAATAATAATATTATAACATATCCTCAAACATGAAAAAATAGATGCAATAGACGTTTTGTTGATCATAAGTGAACACGTTTTGTATGATTTGAATTCATCTGTGTCCAAATTTCATTCAGCAACTTTAAACTCAAAACATAATTTAATGCAAATATTGTTTCCAGAGGAACTACAGCAGTTTTTATTGCTTAAAACATTATACATGCATAGTGAATAAAGTACTCACCTTTACACTGCACTCCCTGTCTAAAGAGTCCTTTCAAAAGCTTCTTGCAGTACTGGCAAACAGTGGGTCGAGCGTAGGAATGGATTACAAATGTGTGAGGCACTTTAACCTTGGAAAGGTAAATCTTATCCAGCTTAATGGGACGGCCAATGTATGATTGTGAGTTTGAGCGTTTTTCTCTTCCAGTGAAAGACTCAGATGGTGTCTTCTGCTACAAGAAAACAAACTACAGTGTCATTGTATTTGCAGTTTTATTTTGTGTAAAATTCACAGAAAAGTTGTAAAAAACATGTCAAAGTAGATCAAATGTATAAGACATTGCTGAGGCTACATTTACAGTATTGTGTTCAGTTTTGGTTGCCATTTTATAGAAAATATGTTGTTAAGCGGAAAGGGCACAGAGAAAATTTCCGAGGATGCTACCTGGTCTCCAGGCCTTGAGCTATAGGGAGAGGCTGGGCAGGCTAGGGGTTTATTCTTTGGAGCAATGGAGGATGGGTGATCCTATTTAGGTGGATAAGTGGCAGGAACAGTGGAGCAGTGGTTGCTGCCTTACAGCGCCAGAGACCCGGGTTTGATCCTGACTACGGGTGCTGCCTGTATGGAGTTTGTACGTTCTCCTTGTGACCATGTGGATTTCTCCAGGTGCTCCGGTTTCCTCCCACATTCCAAAGGAGTACAGGTTTGAAGGTTTATTGGCTTTCGTAAAATTGTCCCTAGTGTGTAAGATAGTGTTAGTGTATGGGGTAATCGCTAGTCAGCACAGACTCGGTGGGCTAAAGGGCCCGTTTCCCCGCTGTGTCTCTAAAGTTTAAAGAATGAATGGAATAGATAGAGTAAATGCACAAAGTATTTTACCTAAAGTAGAGGAATCAAGCACCAGAGGACATGGGTTTAAGGTGAGAAGGGGAACCTGAGGAGTAACCTTTTTTATACAGACCGCAGTAGGAGTATGCAACGAGCTGCAGGAGGAGGTATTTGATGCAAGTACTATCACAATGTTTAAGAAACATTTGGACTGGCATGAGCTTTAGAGGAATATGGGCCAAAAGCAAGCAGGTGGGGCGATTGTAGATGGAGCATGTTGAAAGGCATAGGCAAGTAGGGTCGAAGGGCCTGTTTCCATGCTGGATGACTTTATGATGATGTGCCAGGTATAATCTGATCATTTAGGAATGCTACATATTATAGAAACACATTTCTATCACTATATTTTTCTTGCACTCTTAAAACAGCAATTTGCACTTTGATTGGCTTAAATTTCTACCCCAATTGGTTCACACTTAGCTATCAGAGAGCATTATACAGGGTGAAAAGACATATGTTGAGCCAGTTTTAAAGTGCTTTGGAGAATTAGAGGGTTAAGCTAGTGCAATATGGAGCGAGGAACATGAAGTTGCCGATAAACAAGGACATTTAGGTTGAACATCGAATGAATATACAATCTTCACTTCATGTTACCACATCGGATATACGATGCTTATTTCCAATTAATGATTCAGCAGCAGTCAACTTGTGCATGGGTTTTAAAATACTGCTTTATCTGAATCCTAAAGCATTTGCACTTTACATTTTCTCAGCTTCAGCAGATGCTACAAGTACACCTATTATGCAACTTAAATACTAATGCACTGAACTCACAGTATGTTGGTATTTATACCACAAGTGTGAGGGGAGATTGCTGAATAACAAATGCATCCGTTTACATAATTTATTCCATTGTTGGCTGTAGGATTACTTCTCCTGCCGCTTATTTCTTTAGACCTTCCTCAAAACCAATCCCAGTGCCATATTTTCGGAGGCAAGATTTCAACGATATAATGAAGCTATAGCCTACTCCCAATTTAAACATTGATTACTTTGAATTGAATTATACGTAACTAGGACAAAAATGAGATTATATAATTTATCATTTTGCATCCAAAAATACCTTTGAATAAACAGCAGCAGATTTTCCATGACTGACTCACTGGAATTTAAATATTAAGAAACAAATATAGTTAATTTAAGTTTATAATTATTGTTCACGAGTACAGAGGGACAGTGAACAAAGCTTTTTGTTGCGTGCTATCAAGTCAGCGAAAAGACTATACATGATTACAATCAAGCCATCCACAGAGTACAGATACAGGTTAAGGGTATAAGGTTTGGTGCAATATAAAGTTCAGTAAGGGGCAATTTAAGATAGTCTGAGGGTCTCCAATGAGCTACATGGCAGGTCAGGACATTTAGTTTATTATTGTCACATGTACAGAGGTACAGTGACAAGCTTTTTCGTTGCTTGCTATCCAGTCAGCAAAAAAGACTATACATGATTACAATCAAGCTGTTCACAGTGTACATAAACAGGATAAATGGAATAAGGTTTAGTGCTGTATAAAATCCAGTGAAGTCTGATTAAAAATAGTTGAAAGTTTCCAGTGAGGTGGATAGGAAGTCAGGACTGCCAGCTAGATGGTGATAGGATGGTTCCGTTAGCTAGGAAGAAACTATCTCTAATCTGAAAGTATGTATTTCTACACTTCTGTGACTCATAGACTCTTACAGCATGGAAACAGGCCCTTCGGCCCAACTTGCCCACGCCGACCAAGATGTCCCATCTACATTTCCTAGATGTTTCAGCAATGCTACTGCTGTGGTTGAGAGAGATCCAATTTAAAATTGGCTTGTGCAAATTGCCCCAGGTGTATAGAATAAAACGAGTGTACATTGGTCGGCGAGGACACGGTGGGCCGAATGGCCTATTTACACACCTTCTCACCAGAGATGCTGCCTGTCCCGCTGAGTTACTACAGCATTTTGTGTCTATCTATAAACTAAACTAAAAGTTTGAAATCAGAAATATGCTATCCATTTGGATTATACATTCCTTAAATTTGAAATACTGAAATCCTTACTACAATCTGTCAACATCCTTAAACTATTTAACTTTATTTTGTAATAAACTGAAACATCAACTATTTAGCAAGTTGATATACAAGTAAAATCGGTGGAGTGGTATTTGAACCTATTGGGCTTTCCTTTGCCATCAACACTATCAATAAATGTTCTTAAATAGCACCTCCTCCCTTCACATGGCAGTGAAGAACTTTGAGCAGCGATCAAAAATGCCATCCATCAGTTCCAGAATATTAGCAACAGGTAGAACATAGCAATGAACATCAAAAATTTGCACTATGTTTTCTCAGTGGTAACCATTTTAAGGTTTTTTTTGACAAGCACATAATTTGATTTCAAAAAAACAAACACTTCCCCTACGTAGCAAGGGAAGATTAAAAGGTAAAAGGTCTACACCAGCAGCCGATATTTGTGCAGTTTTATTTTGCATTTATTTATCCCACAGACATTTTTACAGGTTTTTAAAGGTGTTCTGTTAAACAGCTGCTTTTATTTTGTTGTAAACACAAACCTCTTATGTCTAATCCCACGAGTCACTCAATAGGAAGCATTAAACATTCAGTGTAAATTACAAATGCATTTGAAGATTTAATTAAACTGCATGTACTACACACATTACTTTATTCACAATCAAACTAGCAGGCTTGTTATGGACTACGTTTATGTTTTGTGTGTCTGGTAGCAAAAATGCCAAATGAGGATGTATTATAGTCCTCTCATTAACTAAAGAGTGGTACCAAAGTTTACCATCTTCCTCATTGGAGACCCTTGGACTACCTTTAATTGGACTTTATTTTGCACCAAACTTTATACAGTTTACTCTGTATCTGTACACTGTGGACGGCTTCATTGTAACCATGTATAGCATTTTCTCCAACTGGATAGCATGCATCAAAAAAGGTTTTCACTGTACCTCGGTACACGTGACAATAATAACTTAAACTAAACTAATTTTACCTTTAGACTTTACTCTAATTTAGAGATACAGAGTGGAAACAAGCCCTGCGGCCCAGTGAGTTCACGCCGACCAGCAACCACCCTGTACTCTAGCACTATCCTACACACTAGGGACAATTTACAATTTACAAAAGCCAATTAACCTACAAACGTGCACGTCTTTAGAGTGTGGGAGGAAATGGGAGCACCTGGAGAAAGCCCATGCAGTCACAGGGAGATCGTACATATAGAACCCGTAGTCAGGATTGAACCCGGGTCACTGCCGCTTTAAGGCAGCAACTCTACCACTGCACCACTGCGTCACCCTATGCGACTGCACTCCAGAGCAAAGGTTTCCAGAGTGCAGAGGTTGATCTCCAGTATGTATGGAGTTGGACCTCCAAGCAACTGTGGACATCTGCATGGGACCATAGAAGCAGGTGGACTTTACCTTCAACGTCCATGCAGGGGTCATTTTATACAGATGTATAAGATCATGAGAGGATTATATAGGGTAAATGCACAGTCTTTTACCCATAGTAGGGGAATCAAGAACCAGAGAACATAGATTTAAGGTGAGGGGGATAGGGCAACTTTTTGAAACAAGGGGTGGTAGGTTTAAGGGACGAGCTGCTGGAGGAGGTAGCTAAGGCCGGTACAATCACTTCAAAAAAGATTTGGACAGGTAAATGGATAGGATAGGTTTAGAGGGATGAGGGCCAAATGCAAGCAGGTGGGACTAGTTTAGATAGGGCATGGTGGTCGGTGTGGGCAAGGTTTGCCGAAGGGCATCTTTCAACACTATGACCCTATAATGTTCTGAAATCCAGATAATATAGCAGTCACTTCAAGGCATTGGAATCCTGTCTCCATAAAGGACACTAGATTAATTGAAAAGATAAGTAAACCACGAACAGTGTCCTCCCTGCAGTGTCTTCTCCAGCAGTGAGGTCTTCACTTCTCAGTCGGCTCCTTCAGTCATGAGGGGAGATGATCAGGCGGGTATGGGACAAGTGTTAAGGATGTATTCCTTGAAGAACTACAACATCCTCACTAGCTTTTGGGAATCTCTCGCTCATTACTACTTAAAGTGGAGAAAGGCATTGGGATTATTATGAATAACCTCTCGTCCATGTATTGGGGGCATACAGGGCCCTACATAAGCATTGGAATTACATGTCCACCACTGATTGTCCGACAACTGGTGGTCCGGCCCCTCCTTAATCCAAATAAATTCCCCCTGGGAGGTCCCCCTGAAAATGTGGCTGGGTGAGGCCGCCAATCTCGACCTCATTTGGACTCCAGCCCGGTCGGAGCCGGCAGGTCTGTTCCTGTAGCTGACTTCCATGGCCTACTTTGTGGGCAGGTATCTTGCCTCTGTAACACTGCAACCTATGTTGGTCCGGCAAAACGGATAACCCCGAAATGCTCTGGAACCAAGGATGCTGGAAAATCTGTGGTAGACCTGTAGCAGACACCTCACAAACAACCTGAATCACCCCCTTCCCCCACCCCCACCTAACGCTACCATCCCAGCCTCATTTGCCACCTCAGAGCCACACACAGCTGGATGGAAGTGGGCTGTCCTCAATCTTAAAGGATAAGAGATAACTCGGCCTGTAGTTGCTGGATTTTGAGGAAGGATGAGAGGAAGGCATTGCATTGAAACTTACAGAATAGTGAAATACCTGGATAGAATGAATGTGGAGAGGATGTTTCCACTGATGGGAGAGTCTTGGACCAGAGACCATAGCCTCAGAATAAAAGGATGTAGTTTTAGAAAGGTGATGTGGAAGAATTGCTTTAGTCAGAGGGTGGTGAATCCATGAAATTCATTGCCACAGATGGCTGTGGAGGTCAAGTCAATGGATATTTTTAAGGTGGCGATTGATAAATCTGATGGTAAGAATGTCAGGGGTTATGGGGAGCAGGCAGGAGAATGTATGCCTGGGTCCTGGACTTTCTGACCGCCAGGCCCCAGGTGGTCAAGATGGTAGACATATCTCCAACCCCCTCACCCTGAACACAGGATCCCCCCAGGGTTGTGTCCTCAGCCCCATACTGTACTCCCTGTACACACATGACTGTGTGGCCAGGTTCAGCTCCAACTCCATCATTAAGTTTGCTGATGACACAGTGATGGCATGCCTGATCTCCAATAATGATGAGAAAGCCTACCTGGAGGAGGTGGCTGACCTGGCACTCTGGTGTCAGCATAACAGCCTCCTCTTGAGTGTCACAAAAACTAAAGAACTGATTGTGGACTTTAGAAGGACACAACAACCAAGGACGTACACACCACTGGGGATTAATGGGACTACTGTGGATAGGGTGAGCAGCTTTAAATACCTGGTCCACATCACAGGTGATCTGACATGGACAACACACACTGCCACACTGGTGAGAAAGGCAAGGCAGCGCCTTTACCACCTCAGGCAGCTGAGGAAATTCAGAGTCTCTCTGAGGATCCTTCAATCCTTCTACTCTGGTGCTGTAGAAAGCATCCTGACCAGAAACGTCTCTATCTGGTTTGGCAACAGCTCTGCCCAGGACAACAAGGCTCTGCAGAGAGTAGTGCGTTCAGCCGAATGGGAACTACACTCCTCCCCCCTGCAGGACGCTTACACCAGGATCCTGCAGGATCATAAAGGACACCTACCACCCCAGCAACGGACTGTTCCAGCTGCTGCGGTCAGGCAAGCGCCTCCGCTGTCACGCAGCAAAAACAGAGCGGCTGAGACGGAGTTTCTTCCCACAGGCCATCAGGACTACAAACTCTGATCTCACTAGGGCATAAATACTGTTGCGTCTTCATTTTTTAATGTAAATACTAGTTCTGTTCTGTTCTGTTGTTTTGCACAATCCCACAAGCATTGCCACTTTCATTTCACTGTACATCTTGTATGTATATGTGACAAATAAAATGGACTTGACTTGACTTGAGTTGAGAGGATAAGATAGATCAGCCATGATTGAATGGCGGAGTAGACTTGATGGGCCGAATGGCCTAATTCTGCTCCTATAACTTATGAATTTGTAGACAATAGACAATGGACAATAAACAATAGACAATAGGCGCAGGAGTAGGTCATTCAGCCCTTCGGGCCAACACCACAATTCAATGTGATCATGGCTGATCATCCCCAATCAGTACCCCTTTCCTGCCTTCTCCCCATATCCCCTGACTCCGCTATCTTTAAGAGCCCTATCTAGTTCTCTCTTGAAAATATCCAGAGAACCAGCCTCTATCGCCCTCTGAGGCAGAGAATTCCACAGACTCACAACTCTCTGTGTGAAAAAGTCTTTCCACATCTCCGTTCTAAATGGCTTACCCCTTATTCTTAAACTGTGGCCCCTGGTTCTGCACTCCCCCGACATCGGGAACATGTTTCCTGCCTCTAGTGTATCCAAACCTTTAATAATCTTATATGTTTCAATACGATCTCCTCTCAACCTTCTAAATTCCAGAGTATACAAGCCCAGCCGCTTCATTCTCTCAGCATATGACAGTCCCGCCATCCCGGGAATTAACCTTGTGAACCTACACTGCACTCCTTCAATAGCAAGAATGTCCTTCCTCAAATTAGGGGACCAAAACTGCACACAATGCACCAGGTGTGGCCTCACTAGGGCCCTGTAGAACTGCAGAAGGACCTCTTTGCTCCTATACGCAACTCCTCTTGTTATGAAGGCAAACATGCCATTCGCTTTCTTCACTGCCTGCTGTACCTGCATGCTTACTTTCATTGACTGATGAACAAGGACTCCCAGATCCCATTGTACTTCCCCTTTTCCTAACTTGACACCAATTAGATAATTATCTGACTTCCTGTTTTTGCTACCAATGTGGATAACCTCACACTTATCCACATTAAAGTGCACCTGCCATGCATCTGCCCACTCACCCAACCTGTCCAAGTCACCCTGCATTCTCACAGCATCCTCCTCACAGTTCACACTGCCACCCAACTTTGTGTCATCTGCAAATTTGCTAATGTTACCTTGAAGCTCTTCACCTAAATCATTGATGTATATTGTAAATAGCTGCGGTCCCAGCACCGGGCCTTGCGGTACCCCACTAGTCACTGCCTGCCATTCTGAAAGGGACCAGTTAATCCCTACTCTTTGTTTCCTGTCTGCCAACCAATTTTCTATCCATGTCAACACTCTATCCCCAATACCATGTGCCCTAATTTTGCCCACTAATCTCCTATGTGGGACGTTATCAAATGCATTCTGAAAGTCCAGGTACACTACATCCACTGGCTCTCCCTTGTCCATTTTCCTAATTACATCCTCAAAAAACTCCAGAAGATTGGTCAAGCATGATTTCCCCTTCGTAAATCCAAGCTGACTCGGACCGATCCTGTTACTGCTATCCAAATGTGCTGCTATTTCATCTTTTATGATTGACTCCAGCATCTTCCCCACCACCGATGTCAGGCTAACTGGTCAATAATTCCCTGTTTTCTCTCTCTCTCTCGCATTTCTTAAAAAGTGGTATAACATTAGCTACCCTCCAATCCACAGGAACTGATCCTGAATCGAAAGAACATTGAAAAATGATCACCAATACGTTCACGATTTCTAGAGCCACTTCCTTAAATAACCTGGGATGCAGACCATCAGGCCCTGGGGATTTATCAGCTGTCAAACTCATCAGTCTACCCAACATCATTTCCTGCATAATGTGAATTTCCTTCAGTTCCTCCACCCCAGATCCTCTGGCCACTAGTACATCTGAGAGATTGTTTGTGTCCTCCTTAGTGAAGATGGATCCAAAGTACCTGTTCAACTTATCTGCCATTTCCTTGTTACCCATAATAAATTCACCTTTTTCAGTCTTCAAAGGTCCAACTTTGGTCTTAATTATTTTTTTCCTCTTCACATACCTAAAGAAGCTTTTACTATCCTCCTTTATATTCTTGGCTAGCTTACCTTCGTACCTCACCTTTTCTCCCCGTATTGCCTTTTTAGTTATCTTCTGCTGCTCTTTAAACATTACCCAATCCTCTTGCTTCCTGCTCATCTTTGCTATGTTGTACTTCTCTTTTATTTTTATACTGGCCGTGACTTCCCTTGTCAGCCACGGTCGCCCCTTACTCCCCTTGGAATCTTTCTTCTCTTTGGAATGAACTGATCCTACACCTTCTGTTTTATTCCCAGAAATACCTGCCATTGGTGCTGCTCTGAGAATTCATCACAGAGGCACTCCACAAACCCCCTTTCTTGGGTTTCAGTACTAACCTGATTTTCCCAGTCTACCTGCATGTTGAAATCTCCCATAACAACCGTAGCATTACCTTTACGACATGCCAATTTTAACTCGATATCCAGGCTACTGTTTGGGGACCTGTAGATAAGTCCTATTAGGGTCTTATTACCCTTCCAATTCCTTAGTTCTATCCATACTGTCTCCACATCTCCTGTTTCAATGTCACCCCTCGCAACGGACTGAATTTCATTCCTCACCAACAGAGCTACCCCACCCTCTCTGTGCACCTGTCTGGTTTTTCGATAGGAGGTATACCCTTGAATATTCAGTTCCCAGCCCTGGCCCTCTTGCAGCCATGTCTCAGTAATTCCCACAACATCATACTTGCCAATTTCTAACTGAGCCTCAAGCTCGTCCACCTTATTTCTCATACTTCCCAGACTGATTCCTGGGATGTCAGGACTTTCATATGAGGAAAGATTGGATAGACTCGGCTTGTACTCGCTGGAATTTAGAAGATTGAGGGGGGATCTTATAGAAACTTACAAAATTCTTAAGGGGTTGGACAAGCTAGATGCTGGAAGATTGTTCCCGATGTTGGGGGAGTCCAGAACAAGGGGTCACAGTCTAAGGATAAGGGGGAATTCCTTTAGGACCGAAATGAGGAAAACATTCTTTACACAGAGAGTGGTGAGTCTCTGGAATTCTCTGCCACAGAAGGTAGTTGAGGCCAGTTCATTGGCTATATTTAAGAGGGCGTTAGATGTGGCACTTGTGGCTAAAGGGATCAGGGGGTATGGAGAGAAGGCAGGTACGGGATACTGGGTTGGATGATCAGCCATTATCACATTGAATGGCGGTGCAGGCTCGAAGGGCCGAATGGCCTACTCCTGCACCTATTTTCTATGTTTCCCGCATTCATATACAACACTTTGACCTTGGTATCCATCTCCCCTCTCACACCGCTCATAATTGGCCCGTACTTTACTCTCTTATCCTTTCACGAACTTTCATTCCCACTAATTCGGGAGTCTTTTGTAACTTTTCCTGTACTCACTTCCCCTTCAACTCAATTTTTATACTCCCAATTTGTCAATCCCTCCCCCCCACTATTTAGTTTAAACCTGCCTGCCAGAACGTCGGTCCCCCTCCAGTTAAGGTGTAAAAGCCCTGTCCCATGGTATGAGTTCATTCCAAGAGCTCTCCCGAGTTTAAAAAAAACTCAGGAGAGCACGGTAAGCACGGAGAATGAACGTAGCGGGTACGTCGGAGCTCGGGGACGTCTCTTAGAACAACTACTGCCGGCTGTTCGCCTTCCCTCTCGAGGATGTTCTGAATTTGGTTTGTGACATCTTGAACCATGGCACCAGGGAAGCAACAGACCATCCTTGAGTCTTTTAACAACAGTAATCATGACACTGCTCACTGTGTGAGGACAACTGTTCACTGCAAGTCTCCTGGATTCCTGTTGCTCACATCATCTGACATGGTACAGTTGCACATTAGTTTCACTTGCTATTACACTTGTTTCAAAAGATAATTGTTGCAGTACTTCAGATTAAGTCTGATTCCTCAGTGTAGATAAATGGGCTATTAATATCACGGGAAACGCACACATGCAAAGTCTAAGCCTTGAAAGATCGGAACTAAGAAGCATGTTTTTTTCATTTACAAGGTGAAAGAGTTTAAAGGCAGAAAATGTCACACTGCACCTGCTGCTCTTATTCCACATTGGGCAATGAATAGTTCCGCACCGCTCCTGTATTTGGTAAAACACGAGGTACTTTTATCCTCGATATGCAGCTTTGAAAACAGCAAGTCCCTTGAAGGTATCATCCACTATCATGGCATCTCATGTGTCAGCGCACTGTCTGGTTTAATGTCATTTATCTTTTTCATCAATATTTTTTATTCTATTTAAATTTTAAACATGCTCTCGACATGTTGCCTTCTAGGGTGTCACTTTGGATAGCAGATCAGGCTTGTGCAAGGTTAGGATGCAGACGTCTCTCTCTGGATACCATACTGACCCAGTGATGCCACCCAACGTAGAGGTTCATTGGGTTGCCAAGCTGGCCATCCGCGGCGAGTCACGGCACCAGGCGGAAGAGTGCTTTGCCCGAGCCAGATGCTTGCTTCTTTTTCGGGGGTTATGTCCGTGCCCGGGTGGTGTTAGAGAGGGATATAGTTGTATAATAGTTATTTAGTATATTTGTAAGGATTGTAACATAGTTGTTTGAAAATTTAGTGTCCAGATAATTTGGAGATTTTGTACTATGGTGGTGGGTGTGTTACCACGGTTTTGCTTTGTATTGTGACCGTAATGAAAGAAATTATTTCTGTTACTACAAAAAAAAACGGTCACGCCTGCCCGAGCCAGCTGCCTGCCCCTTTTCCGGGGTTACGTCCACACCCAGGTGGTGTTGGAGAGGACCACGCACTGTCCACGGGCACCCTGGGGGATTTCCAGGACCGCTGGGCACGCGGGGGGGGGGGGGTTGAATGCATCCTTACTAAGGATTGTAACATAGTTGTATAGTAGTTCATTTAGTATATTTGTTTGGCTTGTATTATGGTGGTGGGTTCTGTTTTGTTTTATTGTATTATAAATATTATTTTTAATAATTGAATAAATGTTTTGATTAATAAACAAGAGGTTCATTGGGGACCTCTGATCATTCAAAGATCATTCAAAGATCAGCTGGGTGGAGCATCTATCCCGAAAGGGGGCAGAGTGATCACGAAGGGTCAGAAGGGTCCTGACCTGAAAGATCACCTATTCACATTCTCCAGAGATGCTACCTGACCCATTGTGTTACTCCAGCACTTTGAGTCCTTTTGTTATTTAAAAATCATTGATATATTATGCAAGTAATTTCATAGTGCTAAAGAAGGGTCCCAACTCAAACCATTAGCCCTACCCACAAATGCTGCCTGATCTGCTGTTACTCCAGCACTTTGTGTTCTTTGGGTAAACGATGCATCTGCAGTTCCTTGTTTCTATATTTTTTTTAATAACCTAAATTAAGATAGCTCCAATTCAAGATGAACAGTTAACTGCTTACCTGAGATTAAACGCTGGCAATCTGAGCTAAGTAACATTATCATCTCATAGATATTCATTTAATTAAAATTAGCTGTGGAGTGACAATGACCTGGCTAATATTAGTGTTTAATTGAACCCTGGGGTAATGCCAGCACTTGAGTGATATTCAATGGAATAATATCAATATTTCAATTATTTTTATTTGGTTATCAGTATTAGCTCAGTGATAACCATTGAAGCTAATGCTCGCATTCCAGTAACACTGAGTGAGCTGGTGTTAGTATTACTGTAACACTTTAAGATAAAAATATATTAATAACATCCATTGGGGTAGTATTTCAAAGAGTCTCATTCAGTTAATGTTAACATTTTGATGGGCTAATGGATATATCCCTATGGCACCCTGTGTGTTAATGACACCATGGACTATTAGCAGCTCCACATTAAAAAGGTTAGCGATGATTTCATTGACATTGAGCCAATGTTGTATTGCAGATAAATTTGCACAATTAACAGCGTAGCAGTGGAATTTAATAGGGAAGTAAAATTCCAATAACATTGAAATTAAATTGAGCAGTGGAAGGCCGCGGCCAGTAGAGGGAGCCGCCAAGCCAGCCCCTATTCGTTCCCGAAGAGGATAGAACTCGTGTATGGGGATCGCTGGTCGGCATGGACTTGGCAGGCCGAAAGGCCTGTTTCCACGCTGTATCTCTAAATTAAACTATACCCACCATACACTGTTGAAACAGTTGCCTCTCATGTTTCGATTAAATCTTTCCCATTTCAAGGTATGTCTGGCATTTAATGAGCAACGGTGTATACGTTGTAAACTTTCTTCCCAAGTGTCTTTCATTATAGATAGACCTATTTCATTTTCCCATATCTGTCGGTATGATTCTGTTGTTGGGACTTCCCTATCCAAAAGAGTATTGTATATGTACGCTATTAGTTTTTCTGTATTTGGATGCTTGTTAAGCCATTCATCCAATAATCCTGGTTCTCTATTCTTATAGTCATGCATGTTTGACTTGATATAGTCTCTAATTTATAAATACCTAAACAAGTTATTTGGGTGCAATCCATAGATATCTTTTAACTCTTGAAATGAGAGAAATTTTCCCATGATACAATTTAAAGTATTACATAGTATTACATAGATTACACTATTCAAAAACGAATTTAAATAGAATATTTCCTAACTTTCTTCTATTTGCGAAAAATGTCAGAATTTAGAAGCTAACTTAACGCATAGTTTTGTAACATGCATAAAACTTAATAGTTATTGGGCTGATATTTTTAGAATCATTTCTGAAGTTATTAAAACTAAATTGGACCCCGATCTAAAGCTAATAATATTAAGAGTTCCTGATTCAAGCCTAATATTAACAGTAAGTCAAAGAAATTTTCTTGATTACTGTTTGATAATTGGAAAAAAATTAATATTAAAATTCTGGAAGGGAACATTATCCCCCACAATCAAAATGTGGACAGTGGAAATGTCGGAGACGTTGCATTTCGAGAGAATTAGGTTTGTCCTAATGGACAAATATGAACTTTTTGAACAAATATGGTCTCCATTCATTGATTATTTAAAGGGTAGCTGATCTCAGCATTGTAACTCAATAAGTACCCTGGTGTAGGATTAGATGAAAAGATGTACTCTGGGATTTGTATACACGTCTCTATAGATATTGTTATGTGAAATTGCTTCATTCATTGTTAAGATGTATACTTCATTTTTTATTATATAATAATTTTTTTACTTATATAATTTTTTAATTTATATATATTTGTTTAATTGTCCTTATATAATCATAATCATTATTATTTAACCACCATCTCTATTGATTATAGATCTATACTTTTACTTCTTTACTTTCCAAAAAAAAACAAAAACCGATGCATACATAAATTATTCCGTAACATCTGTATAATTTTTGTAACAAGTTAAATTTGTATTTGAAGAATTGTTATACTGTGGACAATATGTATTGCTTCTAATAAAAATACTTTAAAAAATAAATTAAAAAAAAATCTTTCCCATTTCACCTTAAACTATTGCCTCAGAGGGCGATGGAGGCAGGTTCTCTGGGTGCTTTCAAGAGAGAGCTAGATAGGGCTCTTAAAAATAGCGGAGTCAGGAGATATGGAGAGAAGGCAGGAACAGGGTACTGATTGGGGGTGATCAGCCATGATCACATTGAATGGCGGTGCTGGCTCGAAGCCAAATGCCGTTCTCCTGCACCTATTGTCTACTGTCTATTGTCCTCTGGTGTTTGTTTGCTCTACTCTGGGGCAAAGACTCTGAACATTCACCCAATCCATTTCCCTTGTTATTCACTCTCCACGATCCCCTCAAGGTGAATGAAGAAGAGGAGTTGAGAAGGGTGACTGGGATGGCAGGAAATATGCGTGCACATCAGGATGGGCGAGGGGGGGCAGAGGAAAGAGGGGAGGGTTGTTAGAGGGGTGTGTTACTTGACATTTGAGAATTCAGTGTTCATACTGTTGGGCTGTAAGCTGCTCAAGCAGAAAATAAAGTGCTGTTCTTCCAGTTTGCATGTGGCCTCGCGCTGGCAGTGGAAGAGGTCAAGGACAGAGAAGACTGCATAGGGAGATAAAATATAATTAAAACCCCATGGCTGTACTTTTCACTCCTCCTTATCTAATACAATCCTTGCAGTCTGAAGAAGGGTCTCGACCGAAACGTCAACTGTTCCTTTTCTCCAGAGATGCTGACTGACCCACTGAGTCACTCCAGCATTTTGTGTCTGTCTACAATTCTTACAGGATAGGACCGAGGAGATACCGAGGAGGAAATGTTTCTTCCCCCAGAAGGAAGTGAACCATTAGTATTAGATTTTAGTTTTAGAGATACAGCGCGGAAATAGGCCCTATGGCCCACCAGGTCCGCACCAACTAGGAGGACGTGCAAACTCCGTAGAGACAAGCACCCGTAGTCAGGATCGAACCCGGGCCTTGGGTGCTGTAAGGCAGTAGCTCTACCGCTGTGCCACTGTGCCACACTAGAAGGCAGCTAATCACTCAGCACCTTCACAAAAAGAGTTAAATATTCTTCTTAGCAATAGAGAGATCAAGGAATAAGGGAAGAAAGTGTGAGCAGCTCATAACTTATAGGAAGATTTTTGGCCATTAGGCCCATAAAGTCTACTCCGCCACTCAATCATGGCTGATCTATCTTTACCTCTCAACCCCATTCTCCTGCCTTCTCCCCATAACCCCTGACACCCTTACTAATCAAGAACCTATCAATTTCCTCCTGAAAAATATCCAATGCTTTGGCATCCACATCTGTCTGTGGCACTGAATTCCACAGATTCACCACCCTCTGACTAAAACAATTCCTCTGCATCTCTTTTCTAAATATGTAATTTCCTTATGAGGCTGTGCTCCTCGGCTCTCTCACTAATGGAAACATCCTCTCCACGCCCACTCTATCCAGGCCTTTCAACTATTCGGTAAGTTTCAATGAGGGTCCCCTCATCTTTCTAAACTCCAATGAGTACAAAGTGCAGTGGGTCAAACGCTCATCATATGTTAAACCAATCATTCCTGGGATCATTCTCGTAAACCTCCTCTGGACCCTCTCCAATGCCAACACATCCTTCCTCGGATATGGGGCCCACGCTAAATGTGGAATGATCTACCACCATCGAATGGCGAACCAAGCTTGAGCAAATGGCCTAATCCTGCTCCTATCATTTTATCCAAGACCACAAGAAACAGCAGATAGTTGTGGATGTAGCCCAGACCATCACGGAAACCAACCTCCCCACCATTGACTCCATCTATACTTCACACTGCCTCGGCAAGGCCACCAGCATAATCAAGGACCAGTCTCACCCTGGTCACTCCCTCTTATCACTTCTCCCATCAGGCAAGAGGTACAGAAGTTTGAAATATATAGCTTTCTAGATTCAGGGACAGTTTCTTCCCAGCTGTTATCAGGCAACTGAACCATCCTCGCATCAGCTAGAGAGTTGGCCTGACCTCCCAATGACCTCATTATAGACCTTCAAACTATCTTTAATTAGATGTGTAGGAAGGAATTTCAGATGCTGATATATACCAACTATAGACTCAAAGTGCTGGAGTAACAGGGTTCAGGAAGCATCTCTGAAGAAGGGTTCAGACCCGAAACGTCACCTATTCGATTTATCCAGTGATGCCGCCTGACCCTCTGAGTTACTTCAGCATTTTGTCTGACTTTGCTGGACTTCATCTTGTACTGAATGTTATATGCTTTAACCTCCACCTGTACACCATGCACGTCTTGATTGTAGTCGTGTGGTCTTTCTGCTGACTGCATAGCATGCAACAAAAAGCTTTTCACTGTACCTCGGCACACGTGACAATAATAAACTAAATTAAACAATCTATTCTTGAGAAATGAGAATTGAGAATTGATACTAATATTTGGAAGATTTTCATATAGTTTCAGTAGAATTTCAATAGAATGCATTGTGTTTCCATTAGAATATTGATGGCACATTAGGGTTACAAAATATTTTAAAGACCTACAGTTGCAACGGGTTGCTATTTCATAGGCACTTGTGGCGATGGATCATGTTTGTTGGATTTATCATCAAATAATTCTGGCCTTTTGGTGACATTCTCAGAGGCACGCTAATGGTTCGCTGAACTTCAGTCAAGGTTAGCATGCTGGTGCTATACATTTAACTAACAGCAGTGTGGTGACATTTAAGCAGCTTACGTATATACCAGACATAATCACTTGCATTGATATAGCACATTGACATTAGGCGACTCATCCATGCCACTTACATGTGGAATAGGGCAACAGAGAGAAGAAAGAAAGCATTTATGGAGACTGCCGCCTTTTCAATATAAGACGAGAAGCTGGGAGATTGAGTATCCACTCGATTTGGGTATTTTGCTCCCGGTCATCAGTATGATCACATAAGAGCTAATTTTTTATTGAATGACTGTTATATCTTGGTATTGACCATTGTTCTTTATAGGAGAGAACCGACCATCATTGTGATGGAATGCACAGTATTTTCATTTCACACTGAATGCCAGAACAGATGGAAAGTTTCAACAAAAATGTAAACGAGCCGTTTGTTGATCAAGGATACAAACAGTTCTTAGGTTCTGTTTCTTTCCTGTGATAACTGATAAAAATAAGTGGCTAAGGAGATAACAGGGCAGTGTTCTTGTGTTTGTTTTATAACAGAGCTGTCCATATATGCACAATAAAGATAGAACAAAGGGAAAAACAAAGCCAAACGTTGCAACTGCAGCACGAGATGTATAATGAGCTGGAAAGAAAACGAGGAATGATTTGGAAAGAAATGTATGCTTGCACTTTAAAGCCATGAGTCAAATCGCAAACAATATCCAATTTAATTGTCTAAAGCTGAAGTTTAGATCATTATCAATATTAAGAATTATACACCAATCATTAATATTTCCTTTCTAATATTTTAGAGCTTTCAATAGAGAAAATTTAAAGTAATCTTCACTTAATTTCAATGCTCTTGTACGGATTTTTCCTCTTTAATCATTTTGATACTTTTACCATGTTAATAAATTGTAAATGAAACACTTGGTGCTTCATGGAAACAGCATCCAGGATGTGGCATTAAACAATTTCCCAGCCAGGGATATCACTGAATTATTACCTGTTTAAATATCAGCACTCATCCACCATTGAATCCTACACTACTTAATACTACAAAATCAAAATATGCCACGTTTCTTAAAAGATGAATAAACTACCTTCGGAAACTAAATTGAGCTTTTGTCTTGAGGTGATTGTTTTGGACAGAGGAGGAGAGCCTCTTCAAAGTAGATTTACCTTGAGGATATTGATTAGGAAAGAAGAGGACATCTTCAAAGTAGATATATCTTGTGGAGTTTGAGGGCCTTTGACTTGCAGACTCAGAGGGCAAGACGGTCCATTGATAAATTGTGAGAATTTTGGGGGGATTTTTGATCCTGAATCCTGATCCGGATTGTCATTTGTATGCACATTCGGGTATAAACCTCGCTACATGTGACACTAAACTAAAATCAAACTCAACTGACAGCCGAATCAATTGAACCTTCAATGTGCGGAGATGTATACAATGTGAGTTTAGTGATCTCTTTCGACCTTGATTGCTTACATCTACATTTTGAGTTGACCTATTTTTCGTTGGAACAACAGATTTTCGGTCACTTGAGTTGTACTAAAAGAGCAACTCCACTTCTAGCTAATGGGCTGTGCTGTGCATGAAATTGGTCCCAACCTTAACATGAAACCGGATTACTAAATGGAGCCTAGCACTACAACACTGAGCTAAACACAGTAAACATATGATAGTGGCATAACAAGTTGCTCTCTTTGAAAAAATGTAAAAGCTTATACATTTTGGAATATTATGCACAATCCTTAAGCATGTTTTAATATCCAGTAGAGAATTTGTTGAAATTTACAACTATTTAAATAAAAGCAATTGAGGCAATTATTGAGGTATACGAACCAAGCTATCTACAAACTGTGCTTATTAATTTTCATATGTTTACTTCACTAAAATACTTAATGCTCTTCTAATTTTTACCTTCAGAAGGGATGAGGTGATTAGATCACCATAGAATAATGAGGCTGTTATTTCTACATTAATCGTCTGCTGAAGATGATGTTTGAATAAATCATTATGTCAAATATGAATCATTAACAGTGTGTAATCAAAGTGCGTAATTTACTAAATGTTTAAAAATTATGTTGCTGACTAAATCAACAGATGTTGATTATTTTATACCCTAGGAGTCGTTTGGTAGACATTCTGTTAAAAATGGGATTAGAGCAATGCATAGAAATTATTATCCATTGTACATCTGTGCCCACCGCATCCAAGAACATAAGAAATTAGAGAGAGTTGTGGACATAGCCCAGACCATCACAAAAACCAACCTCCCCTCCATTGACTCCAACTACACTTCACACTGCCAAGGCTAGGCTACCAGCATAATCAAGACCAAGTCTCACCCTGGTCAATCCCTCTTCTCCCCTCTCACATCAGGCAAGGGGCACAGAGGTTTGAAAACGCATACCTCCAGATTCAGGGACAGTTTTTCCCAGTTGTTATCAGACAACTGAAACATCCTCTAACCAGCTAGAGAGCAATCCTGACCTCCCATCTACTTCATTGAAAATCTTTGAACTATCTTTAATTGCCCTTTAGCTTCCTACCCTTGTCCCCTTTATCTTTATCTGTACACTGTGGATGGCTTGATTGTAATCATGCATTTATCTTTGGCAAGTGTCTATCTTTGGTATAAACCAGCATCTGTAGTTCTTTGCTTCTACTTGTACACACATATAGTTTTTTCGCTGATTGGACAGCATGTGACAAAAAGCTTTTCACTGCACATCGATACACATGGCAATAATAAACGAAATAAACATTCAGGAAAAGCTGGGAGTGTGCTCGATTCATATTCTACTGACGTGAAGCATTCTTTAAGACAACCTACCAGTGACATTTCATCTGGTGTACTCAGCGACAGATCATTGGAGACGGACCGTGTAGCGGTCAAACCCGTTAGCGAGACATTGGAAAGGCGTCTTTTGCGCACGCCACTGCAGTTGTTGGGGATTTTGAACGCACATCTCTTGTGGTAGCTGAGCCCGCATCCTGCAAATAATTAAATGCAAAGATGCAATCAGCAATAGAAACAGGCATTTTTTTTTTTAAGATAAAATCTTGGTTCTTGCACCCAATGAGAATGAACAGTAGCCATCGAAAGTCTTGATGAATAGCTCCCAAATAAAGTAATCTAATTGTCTCAATTAGGTCAGCAATTAGCATGCACAGTAATTGAGTCGGGGCGATTCAACTTTGGAGGTTACATTAGCCAAATATTCCTGTACTGAGGCAATGACAAACTGCAATTTGTCTGCTGCATTTCCTCCAAAATCACCGTGGGTTAACATCTCATCTTGTGTTTTGATATACACTCTGCTGTTATCAGACAACTGAACCACCCTACCAACAACTAGAGACCAATGCTGAGTTGGCATCTATCTCATTGATAGTACCTGAGCTACTATCGACTTCAGACTATCTTTGATCGGATTTTACATTATTCCCATTATCATGTATCTGTACACTGTGGACAACCCGATTGTAATCATATATTGTCTTTCTGCTGACTGGTTAGCATGCAACAAAAGCTTTTCACTGTATCTCGATACACGTGACAATGAACTACACTAAACTAAACTAAAATTCAAGCGGTCACAAGGAAAACATGAAAACGACAGACAGATAGCACCCGAGGTCAGAAGTGAACCCAGGTCTCTGGCGCTGTGAGGCAGCAGCTCTACCAGCTGAGCAGCCTAACTAAATTCCCTACTAACTCGGTTAAACTGATCATGGTAAAACATTTTTGGAAAAAGATTGACTTTTCAAGAAGTAGTTCTTTAAAGTAAACTAAACTAATAGAGTGGTATAGATTGTTACAAAGTGCTGATGAAACTCAGCGGGTCAGGCAGGATCTCTGGAGAACACGAATAGATGATGTTTCCAGTTGGGACCATTCAGACTGATTGTAGGGGGAGGAGGAAAGCTAGAAGAGAGGAGGGGCAGGTCTAGGCCTGGAAAGTAATAGATGAACACAGGTGAGAGGGGCTTTGTTAGGCAGATGGTTGGACAAAGGCTAGAGATGAAAAGACAAGGCCTGATGGGTCCCGACCTGAAATGTCACCTATTCCTTTTCTCCAGAGATGCTGCCTGACCTGCTGAGTTACTCCAGCATTTTGTCTATCAACAGGATTGAAGAATCGCTTATTGTGAAACTAGAGGAAGGAATGTAGGTGGAAGTGGAGGGGAATGTGAGAAATAGGTACAAGCCCAGATGGGGCACAGTGGAGGAGGGAGGATGGCAGCGGGGAATGGTTGGGGGGGGGGGGGTAAGTTTCTGGGAAGATGAGATTGGGGTATGGTTTTATAGTTACTTACATTTGGAGAAATAAAAGTTTATACCGTTGGGTTGTAAGCCACCCTAGCAGAAAAAGAGCTGCTGGTCCTCCAGTTTGCACGTGGCCTCACTCTGGCAATGGAGGAGGACCAGTTCAGTGTGGGAATGGGAAGAGAAGTCAAAATGGTTGAGAACCAGACAATCCATAGATCATGACGGACTGAGTGTAAGTGTTTGGTGAAACAGTCACTGAATCTATGCTTGGCCTCTCCGGTAAACAGGAGGAAGACCGGATGCTGTAGATGGTTAGAGAAAGTTCATTGCTCATCTGGAAGGACTGAACAGCATTCAAATAGACGTATCCAGAAACTTGTGGTGGATTTATCAGATGGTACTGGAAATGCAGTGCATGTTTCTGGTGAATTCAAACAGCCCTGACACCACGTTGATGCTACATTTTAGCCTCATGAACGCTGCACTCAATAGCCAATCTCCTCATGCAATGTGGGAGAAAGGACAGAGAAAGAAACAATGCCAGTGACAGAGAAAGTTAGTAGAGCGACCTACAGGCTGGTTTGATACAGAACGAGAAATAAAAAGAGCTCAGAGAGAAAAGGAGACGTATTGATGAAAGCAATAAAATAACAAGTTGATAAAATAACTCTGGCCTCACAGCTCCAGAGACCTGGGTTGGAACCTGGCTATGGGTGCTGTCTGTGTGACCGCGTGGGTTTTCTCCAGATGCTACGATTTCCTCCCATACTCCAAAGACATACAGTATTGTAGGTTAATTGGCTTCTGTAAAAGTGTCCCTCGTGTGTAGGATAGAACTAGTGTACGGGGATTCCACATAGGTTAATTGGCCTCTTTGAATTGCCCCTACTGTGTAGAATGCAAAATAAGATACATAGAGCTAGTGTGCAGGTGATCGATGGACACGGTAGGTTGAAGGCCCTGTTTCCATAATGTATCTCTGAAACAAAGTTCATCATTTGTAACATTTAATAGCCTGATGGGAAGAAGCTGAAGTGTGGGTTCCTGATGATGCTGGCTGCCTTTTTGTGGCAGAGACTCCTGTAGATCCCTTCGATGGTGGGTAAGTCAGCCTCATTGAGATTGTTTTCACAATTTCAGAACAGGTTCACAATTATTAATCATATTTGGTCACTTCAATATAACTTTGTAATGTTTAGGTTACTGTGTCGTTGCGAGGCATAACAATAAATTCTCATTCCCACCAATTTTCTGCAACATTGCAGATTTAGTAAGTCTTTTCTTATTCTGTTGAAAATCATTCAAGCAAACTTTGCTGAAATACAGAGCACATTTGTAGAGGTTTTACGGCCCTTGTGTTCAGAGAACAGGAAAGGTGAGATCGGGAATGGGCTGTCGTAGATTACCCAAAATGGCCTCAAAATTCAAAAAAGAGTAAATTGTTCACAATGTATATAGAAACATAGAAAATAGGTGCAGTAGTAGGCCATTTGGCCCTTCGAGCCTGCACCGCCATTCAATATGATCATGGCTGATCATCCAACCCAGTATCCCTTACCTGCCTTCTCTCCATACCCCCTGATCCCTTTAGCCACAAGGACCACATCTAACTCCCTCTTAAATATAGCCAACAAACTGGCCTCAACTACCTTCTGTGGCAGAGAATTCCAGAGATTCACCACTCTCTGTGTGAAAAATGTTTTTCTCAACTCAGTCCTAAAAGATTTCCCCCTTATCCTTAAACTGTGACCCCTAAAAAGTTGCCACTGATATTTTTTACCCAATCTCTGCTCATTTTCCTCCTTGTATTTATTCTACTAATGAAAATAATAGCCATGTGGGATTCTTCCAGGTGCTACGGTTTCCTTCCAAATTCCAAAGATGTGTGGGTTTTTATGTTAATTGGCCTCTGTAAATTGTCCATAGTGTGCAGGGAGTAGATGAAAAATTGGGGTAGCACAGTGGTGTAGCGGTAGAGTTGTTGCCTTACAGCACCATAGACCCAGGTTCATTCTGTACAGGTGCTGTCTGTACGGAGTTTGTACGTTCTCCCCGTGGCCGTGTGGGTTTTCTCCGGGTGCTCCGGTTTCCTCCCACACTCCAAAGCCATGCAGGTTTGTACGTTAGCTGGCTTTGGTATGTGTAGTGTGTAGGATAGTGCTAGTGTATGGGGTGATTGTTGATTGGTGCAAACTCAGTAGGCTGAAGGGCCTGTTTCTGCGCTGTATGTCTTAAGTCTGATATACAGTGGCTTGCAAAAGCTTTCACACCCCTTGAACTTTTCCACATTTTGTCAAGTTACAACCACAAACGTAAATGTATTTTATTGGGATTTTATGTGATAGACCAACACAAAGTGGCGCATAATTGTGAAGTTGAAGGAAAATGATACATGGTTTTCAAATTTTATTACAAATAAAAAACTGAAAAGTGTGGCGTGCAAAAGTATTCAGCCCCCTTTACTCTGATACCCCTAAATAAAATCCAGTGCAACCAATTGCCTTCAGAAGTCACCTAATTAGTAAATAGAGTCCACTTGTGTGTAATCTAATCTCAGTATAAATACAGCTGTTCTGTGAAGGTCTCAGAGGTTTGTTAGAGAACATTAGTGAACAAACAGCATCATGAAGCCCAAGGAATGCACCAGACAGGTCAGGGATAAAGTTGTGGAGAAGTTTAAAGCAGGATTAGGTTATAATAAAATATCCCAAGCTTTGAACATCTCACGGAGAACTGTTCAATCCATCATCCGAAAATGGAAAGAGTATGGCACAACTGCAAAGCTACCAAGACATGGCCGTCCACCTAAACTGACAGCCCGGGCAAGGAGAGCATTGATCAGAGAAGCAGCCAAGAGGCCCATGGTAACTCTGGAGGAGCTGCAGAGATCCACAGCTCAGGTGGGAGAATCTGTCCACAGGACAACTATTAGTCGTGCACTCCACAAATCGGGCCTTTATGGAAGAGTGGCAAGAAGAAAGCCATTGTTGAAACAAAGCCATAAGAAGTCCCGTTTCCAGTTTGCCACAAGTCATGTGGGGGACACAGCAAACATGTGGAGGAAGGTGCTCTGGTCTGATGAGACCAAAATTGAAGTTTTTGGCCTAAATGCAAAACGCTATGTGTGGCGGGAAACTAACACAGCACATCACCCTGAACACACCATCCCCACTGTGAAACATGGTGGTGGCAGCATCATGCTGTGGGGATGATTTTCTTCAGCAGGAACAGGGAAGCTGGCCAGAGTTGATGGGAAGATGGATGGAGCCAAATACTGGGCAATCTTGGAAGAAAACCTATTAGAGTCTGCAAAAGACTTGAGACTGGGGCGGAGGTTCACCTTCCAGCAGGACAACGACCCTAAACATACAGCCAGAGCTACAATGGAATGGTTTAGATCAAAGCATATTCATGTGTTAGAATGGCCCAGTCAAAGTCCAGACCTAAATCCAATTGAGAATCTCTGGCGAGACTTGAAAATTGCTGTTCACAGACGCTCTCCATCCAATCTGACTGAGCTTAAGCTATTTTGCAAAGAAGAATGGGCAAACATTTCAGTCTCTAGATGTGCAGAGCTGGTAGAGACATACCCCAAAAGACGTGCAGCTGTAATTGCAGCAAAAGGTGATTCTACAAAGAATTGACTCAGGGGGGCTGAATACTTTTGCACGCCACACTTTTCAGTTTTTTATTTGTAATAAAATTTGGAAACCATGTATCATTTTCCTTCCACTTCACAATTATGCAGCACTTTGTGTTGGTCTATCACATAAAATCCCAATAAGATACATTTACGTTTGTGGTTGTAACTTGACAAAATGTGGAAAGGTTCAAGGGGTATGAAAACTTTTGTAAACTGTGAAGAAGACAATGGTAACAAGTTTCAGCCAAAATGGTATGCCTGTTATAAGATGCAATCATCAGATTTCAGCAACAGAGAATGGGATTCATATTGTCAGGACTGACTTGTAAATATTCTGTATAGGAAGGAACTGCAGATTCTGGTTTAAACTGAAGATAGATACAAAAAGCTGGAGTAACTCAGCGGGACAGGCAGCATCTCTGGAGAGAAGGAATTGGTGACCTTTCGGGTCGGGACCCTTCTACAGTCTGAAGAAGGGTCTCGACCCACAAAGTCACCCATTCCTTCTGAGTTACTCCCAGGTTTTTGTAGTGTAAATATTCTACTTGAAAACAAGATGCAATCTACCCACATCCACTTCGCAACAAAGAGGTGGCACTCCACCTCATGGTAAATAAAGTTATTTCAAGCTGGTGTAAAAAAACATGCAAAAACTTCACGTTTTCAGCTAGAAAATCACTGTAAAATTAACACTGAATTTAATGCACGTGTCCACCCCAGATCAGAGAGTGGAAATACACCTGTGAATCGGGTTCCTGCGTAACGGGAGATGTCTCCAGAGGTGGATGGCCCAACTATACATGTCAAGAGGGTGTTTCCACTAGTGGTAAAGTCCAGGGCCAGAGACCATAGCCTCAGAATAAAAAAGATGTACCTTTAGAAAGGAGAAGAGGAGGTATTTCTGTATTCAGAGGGTGATGAATCTGTGGCATTCAATGTCACAGATGGCTGTGCACGCCGTCATTGAGTATTTTTAAGGTGGAGATTGATAGATTCTCGATTAATACAGATGACAACAGTAATGGAGAGAAGGCAGAAGAATGGGGTTGAAAGTGACAGACACATCAGCCATGATTGAATGGCATAGCAGACTCGATAACCAAATGGCCTAATTCTGTTCTTATGGCCTATGAAATTATGAATAATGATATTCTTTTCAAACATTTTGCTGCTGATGTGGTTTGAAATGCTCTGCCCAATCTGGACTCCCACCTATTTCTCCACCCCCTCGCCCCTCCTTCACTACTCTCCTGCCCCTGGCTTCATAATCCACAACTCTTCAAACCTGTCTCACACCCATTGTTCTTATCTCTGACCTTTGTTCGATCCATCTGCCTGTCAAACAAAAACCCTCATCTGTATCCACATATTACCTACCATGCTTTGTCCTGCCTCTCCCCTCTTCCGGCTTCCGGCTTCCGGCTCCCACCCCCTGCCCCCTCCCCCAACCCCTCCACAATCAGTCTGAAGAAGGGTCCAGACCCAAACGTCAGCTGACATTATCTCCAGGGATGCTGCCTGATCCACTGTGTTATTCCAACATTTTATGGCTTGGTATCTTTGGTAAAACCAACATTTGTTTGTTATTGTGTAGGAAGGAACTGCAGATGCAGTTTATACCGGAGATAGACACAAAATGCTGGGGTAACTCAGCAGGTTAGGCAGCATCTCTGGAGAAAAGGAATAAGCGATGTTTGGGGTCGAGACCTCAGACACAACATAGAGCCGGAGAGCAGGAGGAATCAGTTATGAGGAATGAGATACTCCAGCAGTTTGTGTCTATCTTGCGTAAACCAGCTTCTGCAGTTCCGTCCCAGACAGGTGATAATTCAACACAGGCGAGCAGTGATCAATCCTTTATATTCCTTTCCCCACTTTTCCTGCAACTTAAAACTATTTTTTTATCTTTTCCCCCAGTTCTGACAAACAGTTTTCAACTTGAAACATTAACCTGGTTTCTCTTTCCACAGATACTACCTTATCTGCTAAATGTTTATAATTTTTATTTCAATTGCCATTTGGTTTACGGGCCTTGAATAGACTTAGTTTAGTTTTAGAGATACAGTGTGGAAACAGGCCCTTCTGCCCACTGGGACGTGCCGACCAGTGATCACCCGTATGCTCGTTCTACTCAACACACTAGGGACAATTCACAGAAGTCAATTAACCTACAAACCCACACACATCATTTGGGATCTGGGAGGAAACTGGAGCACCCGGAGAACACCCACGCGGTCACGAGGAGAATGTACAAACTCCATACAGACAGTATCCGTAGTCAGGATCGAACCCGGGTCTCTGATGCAGTAAGGCAGCAACTTTACTGCTGTGCCACCTTGCTGCCTGTTCAACTGTCATGCAATCCCATTGCTCCTGGATCTGTTTACAATGGTTGCTCCAAGAGGCCGAGTGCGTGGACCAGTCGCAGCCTGCAGTGGTGGAGGACATTACATCTACGTGTGGCCAGGCTGACCCTCCAACATCTGCAGGACAACAGGCCTTCATGGTCAGGCCATGAATCCTGCACTTTCAACAACTGGGACTTAAAAATGCTGCCATATCTGGCAACTCAGTATCCTGTCTCATACCACTGCCATACACTAGGACTGCAGCTGAGATGCTTTTCTATGTATCTAAGTGCATATATATATAGTGATATCTGTACTGAATTTATACGGAATTGAATTTCATTGTACCTCTGTACATGTGACAATAAAGAACCCTAGAACCATTGAACTAATGATTTGGAGTTAAATATTTACAATGTTCCTCATTAAATTATTTTCCAATACCAAATGTTGTAAATTACTCAAGGTCAAAGAAAGGACTGAGACAGCGCTATATTCAGTGGAGTCTGTCAAATTGGAAGGGCAATGCTGCTCTTTTCTCTATGGCAAAAAATACACCTTCTCAGTTTTAAAGAAAACACTTAATACACAGTACATGAAAACAGCATTTGAAACCCGTCATCTACTGTGAATAAAATATTTCTGAAGGCCCTTCACATTCTGTTAGTGGGGAATGAAAGGAGGCATTTTGTCTGTTGCACTAATTAGATGTTATCTTCGGAACTTGTACATACTGTTCATACTTAAATAGCAGAATATAATTTTAATCAATAGTCACAGCATGACACAAAATGAGGCCTAACCTTATGCTTTAGAGAAAGGCTAAGGCCTTTGTGTAAAAATTGTTAACAAAGGTGTTCAAAGACATGGATGACATTTGAATGGATAAACGTATTCATTGCATTGTGAATTTTGTAACTGTTAATTGTGTTATTCTGCTTAAAACGTATGTACATTATACATATCAATTATTGCCACAAATTACTGAGCAAATCAATGATTCATTAATAATGTGATAAAATGTTGACAAAAGCTTTTAATGTTCTAAATATTTACATAGAATTTTGCCATGTTACATGCTAATAGACTGGTTTTACATTAATAAAAGCATGAATTAGTTTAGCTTATTTTAGTTTATTGTCACGTGTACCAAGGTACAGTGAAAAGCATTTGTTGCATACTAACCAGTCAGCGGAAAGACCATACATGATTATAATGAGCCATCCACGATGTACAGGTAGGGGATAAAGGGAATAACGTGAATAGCGTATAGTTCATGACAAAGTCCACTAAGTCTGATCAAAGATAGTCTGAGGGTCTCCAGCGAGGTAGATAATAGCTTAGGACTGCTCTCTTGTTATTGGAAGAATGGTTTGGTTGTTAAGTAAGGTTAACGTAAAGAAAATGTGTAAAGGTAAAATTAGGCTTTGAACAACAAATAGTTTCTCTCCATTTCATTAGAAATGCAAAAATTGAATATTTTTAAACAATTAAATCCAAAATGTGTTTGAGTTTAGTTTAGATTAGTTTAGAGATACAGTGTGGACACAGGCCCTTCACCCACCAAGTCCACACTGACCATTGATCACCCATTCATACTAGTTCTATGTGATCCACTTTGGTACCCGGATGGGACGTCGTAGGTCAAGAAGCCGAAGCAAAGAAGTGGAAGCCAAGATATCAAACGGAAAGGACACCAAAAAGCCAAATAACCAAATGGACACAACGCGGAAAAGCCAAATAACCAAATGGACACGATGCCTAAAAGCCAAATAACCGAACGGACACGAAGTCGAAAAGCCAAATAACCGAAAGGGCGCGATGCCGAAAGGATACGAACCCGAAAGGACAATACACAGAATAGACATGACATCGAAAACCCGCCGACGGACATGACGTCTCCGGGGACGGGATTTGTCCGAGATCTTGCCAGTGATTGGTCCAGACCTCCACGTTCATCACATCACTGGCCGGGGGAAAGTGGGGGGGAGACGGGAGGGTGGGGGGAAATTTAATTTAATTTTGCTGCTTTTGGACTTTCCTGAATATAAAATAAAACCCTGTGTGATTGGAACCTTCGGTTGATTTAACAAAATGATAATCCAAATTGGTTCCATTGATATTTACACCAACAGTAACGCTGTAACAATTATATTTTGACTACCACAATACATACACTACCGTGCATCTTGAGGGCCAGTGGTCCTTTGGGTGTGAATTGAGAAATCAGACGAAAAAATATTACTGTTAATTTAAAGAATATCTTAGCTCCCTGAGTTGCTTCTGTGATATGACAGTACTGGTAGTTTTGAGCTTGGCGATTTCCTTTGGGTTGGAAAAGTGGGTCAGTTGTAGAGAAAACCTTTATCAAATGCATTGGGCGAAATTAAACAAATTTCGCAACCAGCTTTCGTCTGATCTAACCGACCGCATCAACTATATTCTGCTTTTCAATAGGAAATACACTCAGGGTGATAGGGGAAAATGCAAAAAATATGCAGTATCAACAATGCCAACCATTTGCACGCATTTGTACCCAAAGGTGCCGGATACAAAGGCAAGGAGGTTGTGTTGAACTTTGGTTAAAACATTGGTTTCATTAAGGCTGGGATATTGGGCACTGCACTGTACAGCGCGAAAGCACGGCAGAGAGGGCAGACAAGATTTACTAGAACAATGTAGGAAGGAACTGCAGATGCTGGTTTACATTGAAGGTAGATGCAAATTGCTGGAGTAACTCAGCGGGACAGGCAGCGACTCTGGAGAGATGGAATGGGTGACGTTTCGGGTCGAGCCCCTTCTTCAGATTGAACTGAACTCTGGTCGGTGAGAGTACTTGTGATTGTCTGAAGAAGGGTCTCTACCCTAAACATCACCCATTCCTTCTATCCAGAGATGCAGCCTGTCCTGCTGAGTTACTCCAGCTTTATGTGTCTATCTTCAATTTCAGAGCTAAATAAAAACCACAGCGGGCCAGGCGGCATCTGTCGAGGGAATGGATTAGGAGTTGTTTCGGGCCAGGGTTCTTCTTCAATAGGAACGAACTGCAGATGGACTTGTCTTTGCAAAATGCCAAATGATTCCGTGCCAAATGATTCTGGAAAAAAGGAGAGAGAGAGAGAGAGAGAGAGAGAGAGAGAGAGAGAGAGAGAGAGAGAGAGAGAGAGAGAGAGAGAGATAGAGAGAGATGAGCATTATAAATAATTACTGTACCATTGTACCATAATGTTTGCTTGATGTACTGTAACATTTGAATGTGTTTTGATATGCTGTATTAGGCATTTTGCTGAATAAAGTCCTTGAAAAAGAGAAAAATAGAGAGTCAAGTCAAAGTCAAACAAACTTTATTGTCATTTAGAAATACATCGATATATGCAATTCCAAACGAAATTCTGTTGCATTTGGCTCCCTGTGCAACACGATAATTAAGAGAGAGAGAGAGAGAGAGAGAGAAACGACGAGAGAGAGAGAGAGAGAGAGAGAGAGAGAGAGAGAGAGAGAGAGAGAGAGAGAGTGATTCCAGCCTCTTAGCGCCGTGGTAGATCAATGCTTACAAAAGTAATCTTCTCTATGATCTTTGGCATTGACTCCCAGCCTCTGCGATCCAATCACAAGTGGTTTTATTTTATATTCAGTAAAGTCCAAAAGCGGTGAAGGAAAAATTCCCCCACCCTCCCGTCTCCCCCAGCCAGTGATGTGATGGATGCGGGGGCCTGGACCAATCGCTGACAAGGTCTCGGACAAATCCTGTCCCCGGAGACGTCATGTCCTCTCGGCGGCTTTTTGACATCATGGCCGTTCTGCTTATTGTCCTTTTGGCGTGGAGTCCGTTCGGGTTCGTATCCTTTCGGCGTCGTGCCCTTTAGGTTATTTGGCTTTTAGGCATCGTGTCCATTCAGTTATTTGGCTTTCCGGCGTTGTTTCCGTTCGGTATCTTGGCTTCCACTTCTTCACTTTGGCTTCTCGTCCTTCGACGTCCCGTCCACACATGATCCACTTTTGCACACTTGGGACAATTTACAGAAGACAATTACCCTACAAACCTGCACGTCTTTGGAATGTGGGAGGAAACCCAGGTGCTCACAGGGAGAATGTGCAAACTCAGCATAGACAACACCCAAGGTCAGGATCAAACCTGGCTCTCTGGCATTGTGAGGCAGCAGCTCTACCGCTGCTCCACTGTGCTGCCAGCGATGTGACTGCATAAAGTTACCTTTAAGTAAGTAACTCGCTGCTTTAAATGAGTTCACAACTAAACTATATCCTTTGAAAACCCCTACAATTTCAGCTTTCCTTTAATGTATAAATTAGATAGTAGTCCAAATCCATATCTCAGTGACTAACATGGACTAGGTTTTTATTCTTACACGTTAGTTTTGTTTGGCAGAATTAAATTTGTGGTCATTAGAAATAGGCTTGTCAAAGTCTGCCAAGTTACAATTGGGGTGGCACAGTGGCGCAGCGGTATAGTTGCAGCCTTACGGCGCCAGGGACCCGGGTTCAATCCTGACCTCAGATGCCTTCAGCACAGAGTTTGTGCATTACCAATGCAGCTCCACCAATGTCTTGGAACCTGAGGAAGGGTCCTGAAATGAAACATCGCCTATCCATGTTCTCCAGAGATGCTGCCTGACCCTCCGAGTTCTTCCAGCACTTTGTCTCCTTTTGTGCATTAACCAAGCTACTGTTCTTTGTTTCTACTCACCAACGTCTTGTATAAATGTAACATAACATCACAATTTCTATACTCAATACCCTGACTGATGAAGGCCAATGTACTGAAATCCTTCTTGAGCACCCTGCCGATCTGTGACGTCACTTTCAAGGAAACAAGGACATGTTTTCATTCTTAGTTTGGTCGGGCACTGAATACTTTAAAATGTGGCTTACCTTCACATTTGAGCCCTTGTCGTACTAATCCCCACAGCATCTCCCCACAGTGATCACAGAACGCTGGAGCTCGGTAGGAATGGACAAACAACGCATGTGGCCTAATCTGGACGTCTTCAAACGTGGCGGCAGCTGCACAAAGAAGAAGAATTTAGGAGTCATATAGTTGGAACTGCAACTGTACACAATACATTGGAGTCACAGGGTCACATAGCATGGAAACATGCCCTTTGGCTTAACTTGTGTTAATACTGGCCAAATTTAAGACACCATAAAATGGAGGATCCCTGCACTTGTCAGAAATGCTTAACCCTTGTCAGCTGAAATTTACAGGCTTTGGATGGCGCCAGCCAGTCTAGGCTCAGACTGGTATGCAGGATGGTGAGGGATCCAGGTGTTCTCCTTGTTTCTCCTAAATTGATAAAAATGTATAGCAGTTTTGCAAACAAAACCCAAATGCATTATTTTAATTGGATCGCTGCAAGGGCATTGCAAATAGTATAAATAATTTAGCGAGATGGTCATCCTGTTAATTGATGGTTGGTCGAACCGTTGAGCCTTGGAGAAACTGTTTGAATCCCTGGGCACATGTTTCAGTGTTAAATCTTGTTCGCTTCCTTGTAGAAGCTTCATTCAAATGCAATGCATTCAGGATTGTATTATTGGGTTAGGGAACTGTCAATTATATACTGTTATTATTAATATGTTTAATTGGTTTATAAAGAGACCAACCCCATGTGGTTCGGCCCCTCAATGTTCGGGGACCTATAAAAAGTTGCACACACGAGGTCCGATGTCGATCTTCTGGAAGAACATGGGTCTGTGTGACCTTTTGGAGTGTCTCTGGTTGCACGAGGCTAGAAGGGCTTGGCCAAGCAGATACAAGGATTGAACCCGCAGTTTTTTAGGTATGGTGTAGGGGAATTTGTGTTGTGTTATCTAAAATAAAGTTTCGTTGCGCAAATGCTTGATTCAGTATTTTATTGACTGAAACTAGACTGGGGGGAGCTATTTACATTGGGGGCTCGTCCAGAATCTCAACAGACCCTAAACTACAAGCTTGCGATTAAGGGTGTTGAGCTGTCTCGATCGCGAGCGCAGAAATCGGTGCCAGCGTGCGATTTTCGCATTGATTTTCGGCACTTCGCTAGTTGGAGCAGGTTGATCATTCATGGGTTTGGGAAAGGGTCCCAACAAGATTGTAGAACAGAGTCTAGCAAGCACGGGGGTGGGGGTGTGATAGCACTCCTTTGTGTTAGGGCCCATAAAACCAGGATGGGGTTAGAGATCCTTCTGGGGTTGGGTTAGAGGCCCTTTCCTGGGTTAAAGGCATGAAACTTAGGTCGTAGTAGGCAGACTGCTGGCGAAAACCATAAATTCAGACTTGGGTTAAAATCCCTAACCAGATTTGGTATCCAATTGGCAGGATATTGAAAGCAAGTCTGGTTTACGTGCTAATCAATGAGGCATTTGACCTGTCATTGCTGGGAGTGCGGATTGGAAAGGTGCGTTCCGAAACTCGGCATCAACTGCCAGCGCGAAGAGGCTAGGCGCTGACACCAAGCAGGTGAGAAGGAAATCCTTTTGAGCAGGTAAAAACCTAGATTGGTTAGAGGCCACGCCTGTGTGAAGATATTCGAATCTCTCCCTGGAGTGACAGACGAGGAATCTCGTAAAGGCACTGGGCTCGGTGGCTAGAGTATAGATTGGCTGGGAATACTCTAGTACATTTGAGATTTCATTGGGCAAGTAAATTGAGTTCGAGAGCCTGCGCATGTTGAGTGGTACACACCAAAACTGATTGAACAGAGCTAATTTATATTTGCAGAACCAAAGTTTCCAAATACAGAATTTCACATTGACGTTCTGCCCGTACGGTAGAATTCTAAATCTGTGTAAATAGAAGCAGAGTTTGTGCGTGTTTGAGATTGATTCTGAATAGTGGCTGATCAACAGTGAATAATAACCCTCTGGTCGATTGTTGATTAGTACCTGATAGCGAAGTGTAACTGAGAGACAGGAATCTGGTTTACTTGGTGAAAAGTACCCGGATGTGAGAGGTACCCCTAATTCTGAGAACTTAAGAGTGGAGGGATAGAGGTCCCCCAATAGAAGTCCAGTCTTAGCAGGAGGAAAGTAACATTTAGGAGGAAAAGTAGTCATTTACAAAGAAGTACCCCTCAGCAAAGAGTACCCTAGGAAGGGGAAAATCTTCAGTATCAGAGGGAGAGGTTCACTGATTGATAACAGCGCGACGCGGCATTGAGATTGAGTGTTTGTGATTCGTGTTAAATTATTCTTGTAAATTTCCAGAATTTTCTTTTTTAGTATCTTTATCGGATCCGAACTGTATAAATATTTGTGTATGTAAAAAATTTAGATGTGTTAAGACCACGGACCACTACTTGTATTGTCTGTGTGAGTGCTTAAGGATTTTGAGTGTTAGATAATTGAGGTAAAAGTGCACTTGAATTGAATATATGGGAATTGTTTAAATCGGGATTGTTAGTATTGTTAGAATCTGATTCGTGGTGGTTCGATCAGGGTTCGTATTCTTTCGATCGCTGTGTCAGAGAGGGATCGTTCTGTTGACCGAGCACACCACGAGGAGGGATTAAAAATTCTGCGATTTAACTTTGAAACTGTATGGTTAACAAATGCTCTATTAGACGAATGTTTATGGTTTATACAGGAATGTGGTTAGGCATAATTATAATAAGCGGGATAATTTATTTTCTGTATTCAATTTTGCTTGTGTGTTAAAAGCTCATTTGCATGTGCTTAGATTAAGGTCAGGGATAGGAAATGGGCGGCAAGAACTTGTGTGATTTTGGTTGATTGTTTACCTGGAGCACCTTAATGTTTGAATATTGTTTAAAAACGACTTTGGTAGTTTCGGAAATTAGAAAAGGGGTAAATTGTTAAGAGGGGTGAGTAGCTTGAGAGTTGCTTCCATTGTCCAACAGAATGGGGAACCACGTAAATAAAGATATGACCGCTGACTCGGAAAGTCCATTACAAGAAATATGCAGTGAATTTCCACAAAAAGCTGACCGATTGAGAATTCTTTCCAGAGTACTAAATAGAGAATTAGGGAGCGAATTATGGCCCAAAGGGGGCAGTGTTACAGTGAAGGAATTAAAATACATTGAGCAGATTATCTGGCAATGTAGCGATAATGAAGAGGCAAAATAATTAATTGGATTGTGGAAAAATTATTATGAGGAACAGAAAGCGAGTAGAGCGGTGGAAAGAAAGGCAAGATGGAAGGATGCAATTCTGAAGCAGGGGATACAATTAGAGGATACTGAAGCATTTGAAACTCCAGGTATCCGAAGAGAGGAGCCTGAGAGTATTAAAGATAAGGGGAAAACAAAATCTTCCACAGAGAAACTGGCATCCATAAGTTTTAAGCGTGAGATCCAATGGTTGGCACTAGTTACTAGGGGGATGATGATGATTATTTAGAAGATTGGGAAAGTGTTAAAATTAGGAATTCGTGTCCACTACCTGATTCATCTTGCAATCCCCATGTTTTAGATACACATTGTAGAGCTTGTGAATGGAATAGACAATCAGATTCCATGGCACAGACTTCCTTAAACCCGACCGCTCCATTAATTATAGATAGTCCGAGGGTTTACGGTACCAGAAGCCAGACTAGAAAGAGAACTCAATTAGTTAAGGATAAAGAAGATAGAGAACGGATATCAAAACAAGGGTATTCTTGCGAGCGTACACCTAGACGTTGGACGAGCAGTTAGAGAAGGAAAGGAATCATTTAGAAGGTACCGTGAACCCCCTGGTGAAGGGGAAGATACATCTGGGGGTGAGACAACAATTGAAAAAGCCAAGATAGATCTTGATATGACCAAAAGTATGAAAACTAAACAAACAACTCTTAGACAGTTCCCTATAAGGGAAATGCTTAATCCTTCTTTTGATCCAGCCAATGCAGTGAGTGAAAACAATCCCCGTACAATTTGAATCTATTCCCCCATGGAAGCCTAACAAGATGATGGCTATTTTAAGTCAAATACCCGATCGTAGAAAATCACCCGCTTTCTGTATGGATCACTTAAGAACTACAATGTGTGTTTACCACGCAGACTCCCAATATTTATGGGCGGTGATCCAGCAAATAATTACCCCAAGTGAGCACACCAGATTCCTAACGAATTTAGGGCAACCGTTGCATGAAGCTCTCACAAATATAATAGCAGACAATGGTGCAAGGGAAGAGGCTGTTTTAACAGCCCTTGCAAACACCCTTCAAAAACCAATCGATTTAGCCAGAATACTAGGTGTAAGACCAAAGAAGGGAGAGGGAGTGGATGAATTGTTAGAGTGATTCTCTGAATTATATATGGATCAATTGGGTGACTTAAATTACAGAAATTGAGTAAATTCCCCTCAATATTGTGCCATCTTATTGAATTGCCTTCCCACCAATGTAGCATAATCCATTAAGACTAATAACATGGACTGGACAGAAAATAGTGCCAGTCAAATGGCTAGAGCTGTAAGATATCACTGGAGAGACATAAAGAAGCAGGATAGCCCGCCTGCAGCAAAACAAAAAACTGAATATGTGATCAGAAAAGAAGTGCCAAAAATCGATCCTGAACCATGGATCCCCAGAGTACCAGCAAACTATGGACTGGGAGAAATTAGTCCCAGAATATCTAGACCGATATTATAGAGAAGCATCTGCCCTAGTGCCAGTCCTCCAAACGCCAGGGTGGAGGACACATGGCCATCAGGAGTGGGCTAGTGTTATAGTCATGGAGGGGTAGGTCACTGGAGTAGGGGGTGCCCAAATAAAGAAAGGAACGAAAGAGGGGGTCACAGAATAAATTTCCAAGGTCAAAGAGAATTGAGGGATCAACGGGATCCTAGAGAGCACAGAGGGAACTGGCAGGAAAATCAAGGGCAAAGGGAACAAATCTCCTTTTCCCAGAATAACCCATTCACACGCCTATGATTAGCGAACCTAGTAGTGACTGGATGTAAGTCTAATGAAGAACCTACAGGTAGGTAAAATCTGCACCTTCCCAGTAGACACAGGCGCATCCATGTCATCTCTTCCATCAATTTATAATTTACCAGAATCAAGAGAAGTTCAGAACCTGTCCGGGTTTCAAGAACAAGTTTGCCAGTATCCCATCTCTGATCCAGTTGAAGTAGTACTGTATATGGAGGAAAAGCAATCCCACATAGAATAGTGATAACCACCGGATTAGATTGCAACCTGATGGTGAGAGATCTACTCTGTGCTTTCCAACTAAAAATAGAATGTGGCGATAGAGGCATAATAGTGACCCCTTAATGGTGGTCCTTAGATCTGGATGAAGAAACCCCACTTCACATAACACTGGCTTATGATAGGAGTGGGAAGGACAGAGAGCTGGAAACCTTCTTTAAATCATACGAAGGACAGGATTGGGAGATAGAAGTATTGGTACTAGTGGAAGGAAAGGAGGGAGCTGCTGAGTATGCTAAAATACCAGCACAGTTATGGAAAAGAACTGAAGAAGTTGCTCCTCACATTACCCGAAAGGTAATTCCATTACCTGGAAACTGAAGAGCTAACACCCTATACCAGCAAGGAGGGCGAATTTAAAATAACAAAGAAAGCACATGAGGCCTTTGAAAACTTAAAAAGATCATTGATGCAAGCCCCAGCATTGGGAAGAGCATTATACGACCGACCTTTCCAGCTCTATTGTAAAATTCTGATTGTGCAACTTTGGTGAAGCATGGGGATAGACATAGACCAGTTGCATATTGCTCCTCTAAATTAGATCCAGTAGTCAGGGGACATCCTCTTTGCACTCAAATTTTAACTGCAATCCACATTAGTTTACAATCAGCTGCTAATTTGACACTCCAACAGGAAATCGTAGTGTGCAGTTCACATTCGGTATCGGCATTGTTGGGGCAGCTTCAAACCCAGTGCTTAACAATGGCCCGCCAAAATAAGTATGAGATCTATCTGTTGAACAATCCGAAGTTGCAGTTCAAACATTGTACATTGATTAACCCAGCCTCTTTAAGTATTTCACCCTCAGAAGAACGATCAGAAGCAGGGTATGACTGTCAATTTGTTACAGAGGAAGAAACATCGGTAAGAGAGGACTTGAGGGATGCACCCATGGAGGACTCTGATATCTCATTATATGTGGACAGGAGTGCATCCATTCAACCGTGGGGTGAGAGATTGTCTGGGTCTGCAATTGTTGATCAAAAGACAGAGATTGTCGAAGCAGCTGCCTTTGAGTCACACTATTCAGTGCAAGCTGAATTATTCGCTTTAATTTGGGCTTGTATTAGCGGGGAAAATCTAAAAGTAAATATTTACACTGATTCTCGATATGCATTCGGGGTGGATGCATGATTTTGGACAATTATGGAAAAATAGGGGATTCCTAACTTCTGCTGGAACCCAAGTATCAAACAAACAATTGGTGACAGATTTATTGAAGGCCTTAATGCTACCCAGACAAATCTCAGTAATGAAATGTGGCGCCCGTACTAAAGGACAGACTCCAGGAGACATAGGGAATCGTAATTCCGACTTAGTAGCTAAAACAGTATCATGGGAATGTAAGGTGGTGGTACCTAAAATGATGAAGCAGACTAAAAGTATAACTAACATGTCCCCCTTGGAGAAACTGATGCCAACCATCCAAGAAATCGTTCGATTACAAGAAGAGGCTACAGAAGGAGATAAGGAAAGATGGAGACAACTGAGATGTGTACTGGATTGTATGACTGGGTTGTGGACCACTCCAGCAGGGCAAACTTGCATGACAGACTCATTAGCACTATGGGTTCTAGAGTGTATGCACTATGCAACCCATTGTGGTGCAAGGGCAATAGGGGACACTCTATTGGCTACTTGGTGGCATCCAAACTTACAATCATTTTCTCAGAAGGTAAGCAGTAGTTGTTTGGTCTGCCAGAAATACAATCCAGGGAAAGCAATAGGATGTGAAGGAGGGAAAACACCATTGCCTGAGGGTCATTTTGAGACATTGAAAATGGACTATGTTGAATTAGAAAGGTGTTAGGGATATAAATATGTTCTTGCCATAGTCGATGTATTCAGCCGGTGGATCGAAGCATAATTTGCCTTGGTGCTCCACCCACAAGTAACAACAAGACATGCAGTGACAGTTACGAATTACTCAGAAAACACTAAACATTAATAATAATAAAACATTAATGATAAAACACCATTGTAATGATGAGGGTTTTCATGAATGGTAAAACGGGGGAATGTTAATACAGGTCAAATTAAAGACACCATAAAATGGATGGTCCCTGCACTTGTCAGAATTGCTTAACCTGTGTCAGCTGAAATTTACAGGCTTTGGATGGGGCCAGCCAGTCTAGGCTCAGACTGGTATGCAGGATGGTGAGGGATCCAGATGTTCTCCTTGTTCCTCCTAAATAGATAAAATGTACAGCAGTTTTGCAAACAAACCCTAAATGCATCATTTTGATTGGATCGCTGCAACGGCATTGTAGATAGTATAAATAATGTTGCGAGACGGTCATCCTGTTAATTGATGATAGGGTCGAACTGTTGAGCCTTGGAGAAAACTGTTTGAATCACCGGGCACATGTTTCAGTGTTCATTCTTGTTTGCTTCCTTCTAGAAGTTTCTTTCAAATACAATGTATTCAAGATTGTATTATTGGGTTAGGGAACTGTCAATTTTACTTCGGAGTCACGTGAGTGATTCCGTGAAGAAACCCGCCAGTCCGCATGCGCGTCATTATGTCTGACGCATGGCGCAGCGACCGGCTGGGGAGGCACATCGCTCCTCCAGCGGTAAGTTTAAAAACCCTCAGGTAAGTGTAAAACTTATTCAGAGGTCGTTTTCTGCGCTTGGTAATTCTTGTTTCAGGAGCAAAGTCGAGTATGGAGAAAGCGTCGAAAGTGAAGTCATGGCGAACCGCCGGGAGAATAGCTGTGGAAGACCGTGGGAGTGCGGGTAGTGGGCGGCCACCTATCTCACCTACCTAGTCGCTGGCGGTACGATTTGAGAGCACTGTGGCTGCACCATTGGGGCGGAAAACCACTAAAAAGTCTGCACGGCCCATAGACTCAGATGAGTCGGGCCGGGAGAGTTCCCCTCCGATAATGGATAACGTCTTTGGACGGTTGTCCAGGATGGAGCTCCTAATGGCGAGGATGCTCCACCAAGATACACTCCAACAGGAGGAGTTGTGTCAGCGAGTGTCTCCTCGGGGCCCCACGCCAGCGGCACCTGCATCAGGGCTGCTCAATGTCTCCCTCTTGGAAGAGGAGCGCATGCGGGGCCAGTTTTATTCTGACGCCGAGTCCGTGGGTATAGCCGTGGAGCATACCTCAAGGCATGAAGGGCACGAGCCAGAGGAGCCAGTCCTGGCAGCAAGATTTGCTATCCCCACAGAAACAGGAGACCCGCTGGGTGAAGAGTTGGCCACAAGTAAAAAAATTACCTGGCCTCACACCAGCTTCAAGAGCATATTATGGAGGAAACATCCAAAAAATATGAGACCCCTGCTAACTGTGTACTGCTCAAAGTGCCGGCTGTTAACCATGCCATCTGGGGTCACATGGGCATAGGTATCAGAGCTCATGAAATGAGGCTTCAGAGGATACTGAAGCTGCTCGCCTCGGGCAGGTCAGTGGATGGAGGGCACCTGTCTGATGTACAGCAGGATGCCCTGGCCCTCATGTGCAATGCACATTTTGAGATAAATTGCCTGAGAAAGAGTTCCATCCGCACTACTATCAACCCTAAGTTCACGGCTCTGTGCAAACCTAGCAATATCCAGCCACCGAATCTGCTGTTCGGTGAAGATCTCTCAAAAAGAGTCAAGGAGCTGGACGACGAGGCAAGAACGGTTGGACTAATCAAAACCTCTCTTCGGTGGCAGTACCCCTACAAACGGTTTGCTGAAACGGGTTCAGGTCAAGGACCAAGCCGGTCATTCACAAATATGCGCAGCTGGCGCACTCCAACATGGGCACGAGCCTTACCCCTCAAAAACCGGGGACAGAAAATTCCACCAGTAACCATGGAGGTAGGTGGGTCTGGTTCTTGTCGGAACATATTAAGTGGGAATCACCTACAAGTTGGGGGGAGATTGCACTTGTTCTTGAAGGAATGGTATGGGATAACATCAGATTTGTTTATACTGCACAGTATACAAGGGTTTCAAATTGAATTCCTTCCCAATTTGCGTCCACCCACACAGCATACACCAAGCTGGACATTGTTTTTTTCACAACAAGCGAATTTGGAGGTACAAGCTGAAATTGAAAAGTTATACAAAAAAGGGGTAATTGAAAGGCCGTTCACCAATCTCACCAATTCGTGTCTAATATTTTACCTAGGCCAAAGAAGGATGGGGGATGTCGAAACATCCTTGACTTGATGAGCCTTAATCCTTTTGTGCAGTATAAACATTTCAAAATGGAAACCTTTGTTATTGCCAAACAACTGATTTCCAGAGGATGTTATATGGCATGTATAGATCTTAAAGATGCATATTATTCAGTGCCTGTTCATAAGGATCATCGGAGATATTTGAAGTTTAGCTAGATGAGGCAATTATGGCAATTTAAAGCATTGCCTAATGGTTTAACCTCGGCCCCTAGATTATTTACAAAACTGTTAAAATCAGAGCTGGGGCAACTCCGGGCTCAGAGTCATATTCTAATGGCTTATTTGGATGATATTTTAATCATAGAGAAGACTCGGAAGGCAGCTGAATTATCTGTTTCAGCTGTTAAACTTATGTTTCAGAGATTGGGGTTTCTCATCCATCCAGTTAAATCCAAATTAATACCAGTTAGAGTTATTGATTATTTGGGATTCACCATTAACTCAACTCACATGTCTGTGACTGCCCAGGGGCAGGAGATTAGACTTAATTGAAGGCTGTAACAAGCTCATGGTGGAGCAGCAACCTTCAATTAGACATGTGGCCAGCATGATTGGCAAATTAGTGGCTGCCTTTCCAGCTGCACAGTTTGGACCGTTGCATTACCAAAATTTACAACGTGCAAAGGATCAGGCACTCGGGATACATGCAGGTCATTTTGACAGGCCCATACAATTTCCAGCTGAAGCCATTGCTGAAGTGCAGTGGTGGATAGTGAACATTTCAAGTTGCTCCAGTAAAGTTCTGATTGAGAAACCTTCAGTTGCTTTACATAGAAACATAGAAAAATAGGTGCAGGAGTAGGCCATTTGGCCCTTCAAGCCTGCACCGCCATTCAATGTGATAATGGCTGATCATCCAACTCAGTATCCTGTACCTGCCTTCTCTCCATACCCCCTGATCCCTTTAGCCACAAGTGCCACATGTAACGCCCTCTTAAATATAGCCAATGAACTGGCCTCAACTACCTTCTGTGGCAGAGAATTCCAGAGACTCACCACTCTCTGTGTAAAGAATGTTTTCCTCATCTCGGTCCTAAAGGAATTCCCCCTTATCCTTAGACTGTGACCCCTTGTTCTGGACTCCCCCAACATCGGGAACAATCTTCTAGCATCTAGCTTGTCCAACCCCTTAAGAATTTTGTAAGTTTCTATAAGATCCCCCCTCAATCTTCTAAATTCCAGCAAGTATAAGCCGAGTCTATCCAATCTTTCCTCATATGAAAGTTCTGACATCCCAGGAATCAGTCTGGTGAATCTTCTCTGTACCCCCTCTATGGCAAGGATGTCTTTCCTCAGATTTTATCGGCCTTCAATCCGTTCAATTTACCCAACACCACCTACCGGCTAACCTGGATTTCACTCAGTTCCTCCATCTTATTTGACCCCCGTTCCACTGCTATTTCCGGCAGATTATTTATGTCTTCCTTAGTGAAGACAGAACCAAAGTAGCTATTCAATTGGTCTGCCATGTCCTTGTTCCCCATGATCAATTCACCTGTTTCTGACTGCAAGGGACCAACATTTGTTTTAACTAGTCTCTTTCTCTTCACATATCTATAAAAACTTTTGCAGTCAGTTTTTATGTTCCCTGCCAGTTTCCTTTCATAATCTATTTTCCCTTTCCTAATTAAGCCCTTTGTCCTCCTCTGCAGACTGATGTTAGTGCCCTAGGATGGGGTGCTACTGATACTATCTCTAGCTGTGGAGGCAGATGGAATATGCATGAGGCATTTATTCTTCAATCACATGGGATTAACTAATTAGAACTGTTGGGAGCATTCTATGGTCTTAAGGCTTATTGTACTAGTATGCGTCACTTGCATGTTCAGCTTCAGATTGACAACACTACGCCAGTGGCGTATGTTAATTACATGGGTGGAATCAAGTCGGAATCTAGTGATAGATTGGCTAACCTTATTTGGCACTGGTGTATTACAAGAAACATTTGGGTTTCAGCTATCTACCTACCAGGTAGATTCAACATGGTGGCAGACACCAGGTCACGCAAATTCAATGACAACACAGAATGGATATTGAATCATAATGTATTTAATTATATTGTTGCTTCGTATGGGATGCCAGATATCGATTTGTTTGCATCCAGACTCAATCACCAGTTACCGAAGTATGTTTCATGGGAACCAGACCCAGGGGCAGTAGCGGTGGATGCATTCTCGCTACACTGGGGTGGAATGTTTTTATATGCATTTCCCCCATTTTGCCTCATCAGTCGGTGCTTGCTCAAGATCAAGCAGGACTCCGCCTCAGGAGTTTTGGTGGTATCCGATGGCCTACACAGCCATGGTTCCCACTAGTTTTGGGAATGATAACACAGCCTCTTATGACTGTTCCGAAACGTAGTAACCTACTGGTGCACCCTGTAACTGGGGAGCAACATCCATTATATGCCCGTATTGATCTATTGATTTGCAGATTCCAAGGAGGCCATACCTGGGGCTTGGACTATCCGATCTCATATCTGGAAATGGGAGGTGTTCTGCTTACGGGGCAACATAACATATCACACGGCACGCATCTCAGACGTGCTAGAGTTTCTGTCAACGCTATATTTTGATTAAGGGTTGAGCTATAGTGACATCAATAGTGCCAGGAGTGCCCTATCATCTTACTTATGGCTGGGGTCAGAACAACATTCTGTTGGATCTCACCCTTTAATATCCCGGTTCATGAAGGGTATTTTTAATTCCAATCTCCCCAGGCCCAGCTACTCTGAAATCTGGGATGTGAGCGTGGTACTCACGCTGCTTCGCCAGTGGCTCCAGCCACATCCCTGTCTTTGCCCAAAATTACCCTAAAGGTGGTCATGCTCATGGCGCTGGTTTCAGCGCAACGGGTCCAGACATTGCAGAATCTGCGACTGGACAGGATGGTGTCATCTGGAAATAACATAATGTTTTACATTAATGATTTAGTTAAACAGAGCAGACCAGGGGTGTCAGTGTTCATGCTTAATTTTTCGGCATACCCCACGGATTTACGATTGTGTGTAGTTTTGCACTTGCAACATTATATCAAGGTCACCAAGAGCTTCAGAGGCTCGGAATCAGCATTATTTATCAGCCACAAAAAGCCGCATAAGAAAGTGTCGGTACAGACCATTTCAAGATGGCTGAAACAGGTTCTGGTTTATGCAGGAGTGGACACTGACAATTTTAAATCTCATTCCACCAGGGCGGCATCAACGTTAGCAGCAAGGGCAATGGACATCCCTCTTGACCATATCCTCGCGGCCGCAGGATGGTCAAATGAACTGACTTTTCAAAGGTTCTATAACAAACCGCTTACTAGACCGGGGGTATTCGCACAGTCTATTTTAGGTTCTGTTTCATAGCTTCCCCCGGGGAGAGAGGGGTCGCTATTGTTTTTTCTTTGTTAAATAAACCATTCACATGTTTAAATCAATGCCATGGTTCAGTGCATTGTTTATTATTCACTCATCCTGGGTCAATTGATGCAGTGAGACGCCTGGATTCGTATCTATGTCATGAAATCACAGAGCTTTGAAATCTTCACGGAATCACTCACGTGACTCCGAAGTAAAATAGTAAGATTAAACGAGAACTTACCAGTTTGAATTTTGATATTTATTTTATGAGGAGTTACGATGTGCGATAACATGCCCATCACTCCCAACCCTCATATCACAAAGGTCATCTGGTAGCTCTAGGTTTCTAATCTGACTATGTTACTTCAATTACTGTTACCTGTGATTTCACACCGCTGCTTTGAAGATTGACGCGCATGCGGACTGGCGGGATTCTTCACGTAATCGCTCATCGTAACTTCTCATAAAATAAAGATCAAACTTCAAACTGGTAAGTTCTCATTTAATCTTACTATTATATGCAGTTATTATGAATATGTATAATTGGTTTATAAAGCTACCAATATAAAGAGAAGGACTGGACAATATAAAGAGAAGAACTGGACAAGCTAGATGCAGGAAAAATGTTCCCAATGTTGGGTGAGTCTAGAACCAGGGGCCACAGTCTTAGAATAAAGGTGAGGTCATTTAAGACTGAGGTGAGAAAAAACTTTTTTATGCAGAGAGTTGTGAATTTATGGAATTCCCTGCCACAGAGGACAGTGGAGGCCAAATCACTGGATGGATTTAAGAGAGAGTTGGATAGAGCTCTAGGGGCTAGTGGAGTCAAGGGATATGGGGGAGAAGGCAGGCACGGGTTATTGATAGCGGACGATCAGCCATGATCACAATGAATGGCGGTGCTGGCTCGAAGGGCCGGATGGCCTCCTCCTGCACCTATTTTCCATGTTTCTATACCTCCACGTGGTTCGGCCCCTCAAGGTTCGGGGACCTATAATATATAGCTCCCACGAGGTCCAATGTCGATCTTCTGGAAGAACGCTTGGGACTGCGTGACCTTTTGGAGTGTCTCTGCTTGCACAAGGCTAGAAGGGCTTGGCCAAGCAGATACAAGGATCAAACCCGCGGTAGTTAGGTATTGTATAGGGGAATTTGTGTTGTGTTATCCAAAATAAATTTTAGTTGCGCAAGTGCTTCATTCAGTATTTTATTGACTGAAACTAGACTGGGGGGAACTTAGAACAAGCTATTTACACTTAGCCATGCTGACCATGATGTTCCATCAACACTAATCCCACCTGTCCATGTTTGGCCATATTCCCCAAAACCTTTCCAATCCATGTACCTGTCCAAATGTATTTTAAATGTTGTTATACTATCTACCTCAATTACCTCCTCTGGCAGCCCATTCCAAATACCCACCAACCTTTGTATGAAAAAGTTGCCCCTGAGATCCCCCATACATCTTTTCCTCTTCAACTTAAACCTAAGCCCTCTGGTTCTCGATTCCCCTACTTTGGGCAAAAGACTCGATGCATTTTCCCGATCTATTCCTCTCATGAATTTGTACACCTCTATAAGATCACCCCTCATCTTCGTACACGCCAAGGAATAGATTCCTAGCCCGCCCAACCACTCCCTATAGCTCAGGCTCTCAAGTCGTAGCAACATCCTTGTAATTCTTCTCTGTACTAACGTATGGCATCTCTGTGTGGTATCTCAGCTGCACGGAGGCGGAGAGGAGAGCTCTTCAGCGCGTCGTCCACAGAGCGCAGAAGATTATTGGGACACAGCTACCAGCCTTGGAGGGCATCTACCACACACGGTGCCTCAGGAAGGCCGTCAGCATTCATAAAGACTCCTCACACCCTTGGAATGGACTTTTCGAACTCCTACCTTCCGGCAGACTCAGGAACAGCTTAATCCCCAGAGCTTTAGCTGCTCTGAACCGGCCCTGCTGAGTGCCCCCCACCCCCATGAACTGTCTCCCTCGGATGGTCACGTCGTACAGACACATCTGCACTTTAGTCTGTTTTGACTGTTTTACTGTCTTACTGTTCTTTTTATAAACCTTGTTCTCGGGGTATCTAAACCTAAATTTTATTAGTTGTTTAAGTCGTGACATCGGATGGAAGCTGCAAACCAAATCTTATTGCACATATGTGCTATGACAATAAGATATATTATTATTATTATTATTATTATTATTATTATTATTATTTCAGCATAGCAACATCTTTCCTGGAGCTGGGTGACCAAAACTGAACACAATGCTGCAACTGTGACCTCAACAGCGCCTTGTACAGCTGTAACATAATATCCCAGCTTATATACTCAATACCCTGACCGATGAAGGCCAGTGTGCCAAAAGCCTTTGTTACCACACTATCTACGTGTGACGCCATATTTATCAATGGAATTTATTTCAGAAAGGCTTCAGAACCGTTACTGATACCAACTAGTAAAAATAACATAAAAGGATTATAAGAGTTTTTCCCCCTAAATTGACCAACACATTTTTAAATATTGAATCACAAGCGGAATCAATGAAACTGAAGTGCTATATCAGTAAATAGGTCATTTAGATTACTGCCTCTGTTGAAGAACGTAAATAAAAGATTTTGTGAACTGATAAGCTCTGAACTGCAAAATACTATATTATTATTGCACTATTTGTTATTTATTAAAGTTTTTTTTCTCTTTCCCCATTATGTACTATGTTTACATATTCACATATTCTGTGGTGCTGCAGCAAGTAAGAATGTCATTGTCCCATCCGGGACATATGACAATAAAACACTTTTGACTTATCCAAAGACACCAATTTAAGTGAAAAAGACAGCAACTTTGAGAAATGACAGTAGTGAGCTACATAGCAGTAGAAAATAGACAATAGACAATAGGTGCAGGAGTAGGCCATTCGGCCCTTCGAGCCAGCACTGTCATTCATTATGATCATGGCTGATTATCCACAATCAGTACACCGTTCCTGCCTTCTCCCCATATCCCTTGACTCCACTATCCTTAAGAGCTCTATCTAACTCACTCTTCAAAGCATCCAGAGAATTGGCCTCCACTGCCTTCTGAGGCAGAGAATTCCACAGATTCACAACTCAAGGTTTTTCCTCATCTCCGTTCTAAATGGCCTACCCCTTATTCTTAAACTGTGGCCTCGGGTTCTGGACCCCCAACATCGGGAACTTGTTTCCTGCCTCCAGAAAGTCCAATCCCTTAATAATCTTATATGTGTCAATAAGATCCCCCCTCATCCTTCTAAATTCTAGAGTTCACAAGCTCAGTCGCTCCATTCTTTCAACATTTGACTGTCCCGCCATGCTGGGAATTAATCTTGTGAACCTACTCTGCACTCCCTCAATAGCAAGAATGTCTTTCCTCAAATTTGGAGACCAAAACTGCACATAATACTCCAGGTGTGGTCTCACTAGGGCCCTGTACAACTGCAGAAGGACCTTTTTGCTCCTATACCTAACTCCTCTTGTTATGAAGGCCAACATGCCATTAGTTTTCTTCACTGCCTGCTGTACTTGCATGCTTACTTTCAGTGACTGATTCAGATTCAGATTCAGATTCAGAAAACTTTATTGTCTGTCGTAACAGAAAATCTTCTTTGACGTGGCTCAACATACAACAAGACAATATACAACAGTCATCATACAACACAGCCTTCTGCGGGCACACTCAGTGTGTATAGGTCTTAAAAACAAGTATAAAGATTAGAAACTGTAAAACTAGACAAGATAAAAGTTAAAAGTTGTGGATACGTGTAAAGTGACAGTGTGTCAGGGTTAATTTGTCCATTGATCATGTATTATTTAAACCACTTATGGCAATGGGTATGAATGAGTTTTTGTGGATGTTTTTCTTGGATAGGGGGACTTTATATCGGCGGCCTGATGGCAGAAGTTGGAAGGACTTGTGCAGGGGGTGGGTGGGATCCTGTGTAATGAGGTTGGCTTTCCTTTTAACTGCCTGGGTGTGAAGTACTGACAATTGAATTTGAGTTTTGCCAGTTATTTTGCTTGCTTGATTGATGATCCGGGAAAGCTTTGATTTGTCTTTGACAGAGGTAAGGGTGAACCAGGATGTGATGTTAAAGGTGAGTACAGATTCTATAAGTGATTTATATACAGCTGTTAAAATGTCCTGTCTGACATCAAAGCTCCTGAGTTTCCTCATCAGGAACAGGCGTTGCTGTGCCTTCTTGTACACAGAGTCTGTGTGCTGGGAGAAGGACAGGCAAGTGTCATTCTCTGTGCCCAGGTATCTAAAGGCCTCTACCTGCTCGACTGTCTGCCCATTCAGCCTCAGAGGTTCAAAGAGAGGTTGGGGGGAAGATGTTCGCCTTCCCCCACAACACAGCTCCTTGGTCTTGGAGATGTTAAGCTCCAGAGAGCTCTCTTTGATCCACAGCATCAAGATGTTGACCTGCTGATAGTAGGCAGCCAGAGAAGTGTGATCCTTGATGTGGTCTGCATACTTAAAAAGGGGAATGTCACTGTTATTGTTTGTTACATTGTTCGTGTAGATGGAAAATAAAATCGGTGATAAAACACAACCCTGGGGGACACCAGTGTTTAAAATCATGTTCTTGGATTTAAAACCATTTACCACCACATGCTGTGGCCGGTCCTGCAGGAAGTCTTTTATCCACAGGATAAGTGATGGGTTGACTTGTAGATCCAGAAGGCGGTTGCAGAGGGTGACTGTGTTGACTGTGTTAAAAGCGGAAGAAAAATCCATAAATAAAATCCGTGTGTGGGGGTGTGGGGAGTCCAGCTGTCTGCTAACTGCTGACTGATGAACAAGGACACCCAGATCTCATTGTACTTCCCCTTTTCCGAACTTGACACCATTCAGATAATAATCAGCCATTCTGTTCTTGCCACCAAAGTGGATAACCTCACATTTATCCACATTAAACTGCATCTGCCATGCATCTGCCCACTCACCCAACCTGTCCTAGTCACTCTGCATCCTCATAGCATCCTCCTCACAGTTCACACTGCCACCCAGCTTCGTATCATCTGCAAATTTGCTAATGTTACTTTTAATCCCTTCATCTAAATCATTGATGTATATTGTAAATAGCTGCGGTCCCAGCAGTACCCCACTAGTCACTGCCTGCCATTCTGAAAGGGACCCGTTAATTCCTACTCTTTGTTTCCTGTCTGCCAACCAATTTTCTATCCATGTCAGTACCCTACCCCCAATGCCATGTGCTCTAATTTTGTTCACTAATCTCCTATGTGGGACCTTAATCAAGAGCTTTATGACAGTCCAGCTACACTATTTCCACTGGCTCTCCCTTGTCCATTTTCCTAGTTACATCGGCAAAAAAGTCCAGAGGATTAGTCAAGCATGATTTCCCCTTCGTAAATCCTGTTACAGCTATCCATGATTTCTAGAGCCACTTCCTTAAGTACCCTGGAATGCAGACCATCAGGCCTTGGGGATTTATCAGCCTTCATTACCATCAGTCTACCCAACACCATTCCCTGCCTAATGTGAATTTCCTTCAGTTCCTCCATCACCCTAGGTCCTCTGGCCACTAGTACATCTGGGAGATTGTTTGTGTCTTCCTTAGTGAAGACAGATCCAAAGTACCTGTTCAACCTGTCTGCCATTTCCTTGTTCCCCATAATAAATTCAACTATTTCTGTCTTCAAGGGACCCACATTTGTCCTAACTATTTTTTTCCTCTTCACATAACTAAATAAACTTTTACTATCCTCCTTTATATTATTGGCTAGCTTACCTTCGTACTCATCTTTTCTCCCCGTATCGCCTTTATAGTTATCTTCTGTTGCTCTTTAAAAATTTCCCAATCCTCTGGCTTCCCACTCATCTTTGCTATATTATACTTCTCTTTTTATAATGTCATCAAGAGCCACAGTCGCCTCTTACTCCCCTTAGAATCTTTCTTCCTCTTTGGAATGAACTGATCCTGCACCTTCTGTATTATTCCCAGAAATACCTGCCAATGTTGTTCTACTGTCATCCCTGATATGGTCTCTTTCCAGTCAACTTTAGCCAGCTCCTCCCTCATGTCTCCATAGCCCCCTTTGTTCATCTGTGATACTGACCCTTCCGATTTTCCCCTTCTCCCTCTCAATTTGTAATGAAAACTTATCATATTATGGTCACTACCCCCGAATGGCCCTTTTACCATGAGTTCCCATATCAAATCTGGTTCATTACACAACACTAAATCCAGAATTGCCTTCACCCTGGTAGGCTCCAGTACAAGCTGCTCTAAGAACACATCTCGAGGGCACTCCACAAACTCCCTTTCTTAGGGTCCAGCACCAATCTAATTTTCCCAGTCGACCTGCATGTTCAAACTTCCCATAACCACTGCAAAATGTCCTTTGGAGCTCATTTGAAAGATGTGCTGAAGAATAATATAAAACTGCTATTAGTTAGACTCAGTTCAGATAAGCTTTATGCTACAATGGTACAATGTGTTGTCAACATCATGGAAACATTGTATGATACATTAAACTAAAATCAAAATCTTTTACTCAGTGAAAGTCAACACATAAGTATGCTGAATTGGAACAGTGTTCCTTCATAGACACTAAATTAATCAAAACATGAATAAAAAAAGGTGACAAAATGAAAAATTGTAGTATTTCAGGATGGTGTGTGATTTGGAGGTGACATGATTCTCATGCACCTGTTGCACTGGACTCAAATGGATGTATTGATAGAGTCACAGAGGCATGGAGTCATACAGCATGGAAATAGGCCCTCGAGCCCAACTTGCCAAAAAGATGCCCCATCAAAATGAGTCCCATTTTCCTGTGTTTGACCTATATCCCTCTGGACTTTAGACTGTAGAGATACAACGTGGAAACAGGCCTTTCAGCCCATCGAATCCACGCCGATCAGCGATCACCCCACACACTAGCATTCTCCTACACACTCGGGACAATTGACAATTTTACCATGTAGCCAATTACCCTACAAACCTGTACATCTTTGAAGTGAAAACCAGAGCACTGGGAGAAAACCCACAGGAAGAACATACAAACTCCGTACAGACAGAACCTGGGTCTCTGGCCACGCCAGTGTGCTGCCTAGACATTTAACAGGTACATGGATAAGATAGATTTGGAGGGATATGGGCCAAGTGCAGGTGGGCAGGTGGGACTAGTGTGGATGGGGCCTGTTGGTCAGTGTGGGCAAGTTGGGCCGAAGAGCCTGTTTGCACACCGTATGACTCTATGACTCTAATTTATAAATGCAGGAACTTTATTTTACCACACTGGTTCACATTGTAGCAGTGTACATTTACTGGGGAAATTAACTACTGAATGGAATGAGATGCACTTGACTAACCATTTTGCAGGATGAATGGCATTTAGATATTTTCGGCACATTCTTTTCAGAAACACTTCCTGGACACAATGATTTGTAAAGTGCATTATTCTGCAAAAGAAGGAGGGTGTTTAATGTGGACCATTTTAGTTGATTTATGGCTTGCAGACATTTGAACAAAGGAGCTAGGGAGAGGTTGAGAGACAAGAAAAGAGAGAAGATAATAAATACTTCTTGCAGAGGGCTCTACTTCATAACATTAAAAGATTTCAGTATCTCCAAAACTTAGTTTTTCACTTCATAGGTTAGCCAATAATAAGAGCACACAATTAATTCCATGATGAAATTTTAAGCCAGTTCTGTAGTTTATTGAACAAAGATTCAAGGGAACTGCGTTAAGATCATAAGACATAGGAGCATCAAATCTACTCTACCATTCAATCATGGCTGATCTATTTTTCTCTATCACCCCATTCTCCTGCCTTCTCCCCATAACCTTTGACATCCTTACTAATCAAGAACTTGTCAATCTCAGCTTTAAATACTCTAAATGACTCGGCCTCCACAGCCACCTGTGGCAATGGATTCCACAGATTCACCACCCTCTGGCTAAAGAAATTCCTCCTCATCTCCATTCTAAAGGTACGTCCTTTTATTCTGATGCACAGAATTGTTTGGTCCAAGACCCTCTCAATTTTCTATCATCCAAATGTGTTGGAAGGGTGGGTTAAAGCTATGGTCATGTGGAGCTCTAGACAAGCAAAGTATCTGTACTCATGCATGTCATCATAAAATAATGGTGGTGCTATTTTACCCACCCCCCACCCCCCTACTTTCCAAAGTCCATTCAGTGTGCCAGCCATCCCACCACTCAAAATGTTACTTCATTAGAAAAAAAGATTTAGCTTAGTTTGTTTTTGTTAGTTTGTTATTGTCACGTGTGCGAGATACAGTGAAAATCTTTTGTTGTGTACTATCCTGTAAGCAAAAAGACTATACATGATTAAAAGCATTCCTGTACAGATACTGGATAAAGGGTATCATGTTTAGTGCCAGATAAAGTCAGAATAAAGATAGTTCAAGGGCCTCCAATGTAGATTGGAGGTTAGGACCACACTCTCGTTGGTGAGAGGAAGATTCAGTTGCCTGATAACAGCTGGGAAGAAACTGTCATTGAATCTGGAGGTGTGTGTTTTCACACTTCTATAAGCTCTTTGTGGGAGAGGGGAGAAAAGGGGGTGACCGGGGTGAGACTCGTCCTTGAGTATGCTGCTGGCCTTGTTGACGCAGCTTGAAGTGTAGATGGAGTCAATGGAAGGGAGGCTGGTTTGTGTGATGGTCTGGTCTAAGACCACAATTCTCTGCATCTGATTGCACCTTCGTCCTGGCCTGCCCACACTGCACTATCTCTTTGGAAACACTTCTCTGCCGAAAATTCTGCCAGCCATTTTCACCCAGAGACCAATAATATATTTGCCAGATAGAAGTGGGAAACTGTGCCCTTTTTTTGCCAACATCCAGGAATCAATTAGTAAATTACCTCAAGGAGTTGCTTTCCGCACCGCACTAGGTATAGGTTGAGTACTACATGTTGCCTAACATGTACGCCTAGGAACACAGATATGCTCACTGTGTGCAGATTCACGATCTGTGGGGCAGCACAGTGGTGCAGCGGTAGAATTGCTACCTTGCAGTGTCAGAGACCCGAGTTCGATCCTGACTATGGGTGCTGTCTGCACTAAGTTTTTACGTTCTCCGGATGCTCTGATCACCTCCAAAGATATGTGGGTTTATAGGTTAACTGGCTGCTACAAATTGTCCTTAATGTGCACAGGATAGAACTAGTGTACAGGTGATCGCTGGTCAGCGCAGACTCGGTGGGCTGAGTGGCCCGTTTCCATGCTGTATCTCTAAACTAACCTAAACAATTCTGAACTGAGTTCAATTCAACTCAGCTCAACTGAACTAAAATGGGAATTCCTCTGATCGATCACCACTAGGCATTTGTGTCTTCAGCAAGACTCAGAGGTGAGGAGGAATTTCTTTAGCCAGTGGGTGGTGAATCTGTGGAATTCATTGCCACAGACGGCTGTCGTTGGGTTTTTTTTTAAGTTGAGAAAGATATGTTTATTGATTAGTAAGGGTGTCAAAAGTTAAGGAGAGAAGGCAGGGAAATGGGCTTGAGAGGAAAATGTCTTATGATCTTAATGTGATAATCAATGCTGCTTGCATGGAATATGATTGTGCAAAAGATGAGGAGAATTGATGCACAACAGTTTTTGTCAATTTTGTTTGACGCAACAAAATGCAAACTTCGATACTGCTCAAATACTTATCTTGATCCACAGTGACATGATCACTTTGTCAAGTCAGCACTGGAAATGGATGATACAAGAGTAGACAGACACATGTAAGAGGAGCGATCAGAACTCATGGTCCACATTGAATGACAGGTAGAGATTCACCATGTAGAAAGGAGCGGAGAATAAAATTAAAGAACAAGACCCCATCGATGTGAAGATGAGGGTGACTGCAATGGCACATGTTATTGAGGACAGCAAGAGGAAAATGGTGAAGTTACCTGGCTGGAGTGAAGACAATAAAAGTCCAGGGCTGAGGGCTTCGGATTACTGAGGTACTGGGACCAGTTCTGGAGCAAGAAGAAGAGTGCAAGCTGAACGGGGTGCTACCAAACAGAATTGGGGTTCAATGTCCCCACAGATAGATTAACAAGAGCTGTGGAAGTGTGTTTAAAGGACTCAGCAGAATGAAAACACCACACTCATAGAAGACTGGGCGGGTCAACCTCCAAGTGATAACTTAGCCGGAAGAACATACAGAAGAGAAAAAGCAACTGACCAACTTACAATGCAGATATGTCAAGACTGTTCGACGGCTCTGGACTTGTACTCACTGGAGTTTAGAACGATGAGGAGATGAAGGGATGATGAAGATGGAAACTTACTGAACAGTGAAAGGCCTGTGATAGAGTGGATGTGGAGAGAATAGTTCCACTAGTGGGAGAGTCTAGGACCAGAGGGCGCAGCCTCAGAATAAAAGGACGTACCTTTAGAAAGGAGATGAGGAGGAATTTCTTTAGCCAGAGGGTGATGAACCAGTGGAATTCATTGCCACAGACGGCTGTGGAGGTCATGTCTTCAGGCATTTTTAAAGGGGAAATTGACAGGTTCTGATTAATAATTTCTACGAGTGTCAAAGGTTGAACTTAAAATGTCCTTCTGACCATCCATTTTTTCAAACTAGGGAATACATGTCAGTCTTACCAGCTATTGCTCCCTAAGCTGAAAAAGTGAGAAGGCAGGAGAAGAGGTTTGAGGTGGAAAGATAGGTCAGCCATGGTTGAATGGCGGAGTAGACTAGATGAACCAATTGGCCTAATTCTGCTCCTATGAATTATGAACGTATGAGCTTATGATGAGTATACAAAATTATAAGATGCACGTGCAGGCAACCACAATGAATGTGAACTAGAAGCTACTATGGAGACCTCCTACATACAACACTGAAGAATTCCTAAATTGTGGATTTCTTTAAATCAATATGTTTAAAGCACCTTTCAAACATATTTTTGATCAATAACACGCAGAAGAAGACATGGTTATAAGAAAAGTTTTCAAAATGTTATAGTTTATAAGCATAACTGACCAGACTAACATTCATTCCTTAGCATGATATAAGTAAATGGTCAGTGGACTACTTTGGAGACAATTAAAGTTCAACAATATTGTTAAACAAGTCTGCTTTGAAAATAGCAATAGATTTCTACTCTAAATTATACATCTGTGGAAAAAGACACAACGTACTGGAGTGACTCAGCAAGTCAGGCAGCGTCTCTGGAGTAATACAACAGGGCTCTGCTCTAAAAAGAAACACAAAGTGATGGAATAACTCAGGGTTAGGCAGCATCTTTGGAGAAGAAGGATGGGTGTCATTTCAAGTAAGAACCCTTCTTTCAGTCTGAAGATGGGTCCCGACCTGAAACGTCACCCATCCTTATTCTCTAGAGATGCTGCCTGACCTGCTGAGCTACTCCAGCACTTTATGTCTATCTTTGGTATAAACCAACATCTATAGTACTTTTTATCTATGTTCCTACTCTAAAATGTACATTTGTGCAAAAGGAGATGGTGCTAGAGTGCAGTCACACATCTGTTCCCCTCCTGAATTCATATCATTAGATCACAGCTCCCAAAAAACACCTTTACCTTGTAAAAATGCTGCCCAAAGTTGTCACTTTTCTGCCAGAGTGTTCTTTGGAGATACAGAATGGAAACAAACCCTTTGGCTCACTGAGTCCACGCCGACCATCAACCTGTTCACACTATTTCTGTGTTAATCCTACTTTCTCAACCACACTACAGACTCGGGGCTACGTCCAATGGCCAATTGACCTACAAACCCACATGTCTTTGGGATGTGGAAGAAAACCGGAGCACTTGGAGAAAACTTGGAGATAGAGTCATACAGTGTGAAAACAGGCCTTTCGGCCCAACTTTCCCACACTGACCAACAGGTCCCATCTAATCTAATTCCACCTGCCTGTGTTTGGCCCATGTCCTTCTAAACTAGTTCCATCCATGTAACTGTCCAAATGTTTCTTAAACGCTGTGATACCACCTGTCTCAACTACCTCCTCCGGCAGCTCGTTCCATACACCCACCACTCTCAGTGTAATAACATTACCCCTCAGGTTCCTATGAAACTTATTTTCCTTATTCCTATGATGAATCTTTCCCAGCTTAACAGCTCCAAATATTTTTCTTTTATCCGTAAGCTAAAACTGCATAATTTGTTATATTTGATAATTGAGATATTTTGATTTGATATTTGGACAGGGCTGACTATTATTTACTACTATCATTATGTGCATTTTTGGTATTTTCATGACAAACAAAAATTGCTATTATCGGTATGATGGAAAGTAAAAGACAAAACGTGTTTATAATGTTTTTTCACAGTTTTCTGTTCTTCAGATTGATATTCCCTTCTTTTGAGCCTGCCTAATGACGTTGGGAGACAGCAAATATTTATATGTGTATGCCAGTTAGAATATAACACCTCAATGAAAATGCTCAGCACTTATCAAGACTTTTATCTTGCATGTTTAGCGTAAATGCAGTAAGCTGTTCTCTGGTGAAAGCAGTCAGTACCGGAAAAAACAGATGTGTTGATGTGCATGGAAATTAGATATACTGGCGAAACACAAAAGGGTCCCCCCCCATGTTTTATCTAAATGATTGAGCAAATATAACAGGGGCCATGAAATAGGGCATATTAAAATCCACATGGCATAATTGCCTATGTTGAAACAAGGCCATCATATGGCACTATACAAAAGATCAGATTCAAATAGTTAACAGTAGAAAAAGCAAGTGATTTTATATGCATCATGTTTCAATTATATTAATGAACTGAATTACATAATGGTTCAAATGTTCCGTTCAAGAGTTGAAAATTTTATTCCTATATCTTATATTCCATTCATACATCTAATTTTAAAACTGTAGTTCATTCTGGCAGCAGTTTCTTTTGATTCAAGATCACCAAGAACATGCTTTAATTGCAGCAGGCTAAATAGGATCAATATTTTGCCAAGAATTTGCACAATAGTACAATTTACAGTCTAATCACTCATCTGATTAACTTTGTGTCAGCTGAATTATGAATAATGTGACATAAATGGTCTAAATAGATTGTAACACAAAATATAAATTAGCAAATTTTATTTGCAAGTTATACAAACACCAAAACAAATTCAGAATTTGAATTGCTTATTTGAATTGCATGTTTGCAGATTCTAGGTTACTATTTTACAAATGTTAGAGTTGGTGTTAGCAAACATATTAACTCCACATTAAATCATGAAAAATATTTTACCAGAGACCTGCAGAACTCATTTCACCTCAACTATTTTAGTTTTGTTTAAAGATACAGCGACCATCGATCACCATCGTACACCATGTCCTAAACACTAGGAACAATTTACATTTTACACAAAGCCAATTAACCTACAAACCAGCACGTCTTTGGAGTGTGGGAGGAAACCGGACACTGGGACAAACCCATGCGGTCACAAGGAGAACATACAAACTCCACACATACAGCACCCATAGTTGGGATCGAACCCAGGCTGCAGCTCTAGTGCTGCGCCACTGTGTTAAACTTGCTTTAAACCCTCCCAACCAAATGCTAACAGTAAATAAGTAATTATTATCAGCAGCCTTGAGTGATCTGGAGCAAAGAAAGATGAATTCAAAATGAGGTTCATCTTTTACTTCATTACATGCCATGAACTAATAACTGAACTCTGTGTTGAGTTGTGTGGGATGGCAGAAGCTTCTGATGAGTCATGGCCACACCTCGACAGCAGGCCTGGATCGCCCACCGCCGAACTGGAACCTACTTAGAGTCATCTGAGGCACATCTCCTGCTCGACCCTATCAAGCAGGAGGGGATTGGTGCCACCTGGACAACTGGGCTTTAAGGCCAAGATAAGACTACGCTCTTAATAACTTTGAAGCTTTGTGGGCACCACGACTCTTTGTGTACTGTCTCAGTGAGGTCTACTGTTGCATTACAATCGTTGCACTGTTATACTTATCTATAGTATGATCATACTGGATTGCATACAAAACAAAAAACCTCACTACCTAGGTACATAGGTACGTGTGACAAAAAAGTATTATCTTCAATATTGGTTAATTACAAAGGAAACACACATAAATGTGAGAAAGAGAGGCGCGTTAGTCAATGGAAAAATATACAAGAAGTTAAAACTGTTATCATCGCTGCTTTTTGCAAACTGCAGCTTCCATGCGAGTACATCATTTTACATTAAGATACAGCTGCCCATTCAATTCACAGGAATGATAAATTACGGAAGGTGTTTGTGTATTATCCATAATGGACACTGGGTGTCCCTAAGGCAGGTTTAAACATGAAGACATGCACTTTGGGCCCTATTTGCGGGGAGGATGGGCTGGCATTGGAGAGGGTCTCGAGGAGGTTTACGAGAATTATCTCAGGAATGATTTGGTTAAGATATGATGAGCTTTTGACTGGGACTAATACTCGCTGGAATTTAGAAGGATGTGGAGGATGTGGACCTAATTGACATTTACCAAACAGTGAAAGGCCTGGATAGAGTGGATGTGGAAAGGATGTTTCTAGTGGGAATGTCTGGGACGAGAGGCCACACTCCAATGTGTACACATTTGTAGGTTAATCTACTTTTGAAAAGATTGTAAAGATTGTAAATTGTCCCGAGTGTGTAGGACAGTACAGGCAGACGAGGATCGATGGTTGGAGCGGATTCGTAAGCCGAAGGGCTTGTTTCTGCACTGTATCTTTGAACTAAACTAAACTAAACTAAAGTGATGGGTGGTTGCATGACATTGAAGGTGATGGAAATTATTGAGGATGAGCAGTGAGGATGAGGATAAGTGGCAGGGTGCAAGGCATGGGCAGTTTCTGAACAAGCTCTCAAGCTACCTGCTACAGTTCACCCATTTAATGGTAACCGTAGATGTTGTCAGTGTTTCGTTTAGAGGTACAGTGTGAAACCAGGCCCTTCGGCCCACTGACCAACAATCACCCCATACCCTATTCTACACACTAGGGGCAAATTACCAAAGCAAATTAACCTACAAACCTGCACGTCTTTGGAATCTGGCAGGAAAAAGGAGCACCCGGAGAAAACTCACGTGGTCACAGGGAGAAGGTACAAACTCCGTATAGACAGCCCCCGTGGTCAGCGTTGTACTCGGGTTTCCGGGACTATAAGGTGTCAACACTACTACTGTGCCACTGTGCAGCTGTCCCCTCTTCATCTCTCACCTTTGTCCACCCATCTGCCCATCAATCCCCCCTCACCTGTATGCACCTATAAGAAGGGTCTCGACCTGAAACGTCGCCTATCTCCTTCGCTCCTTAGATGCTGCTGCACCCGCTGAGTTTCTCCAGCTTTTTGTGTAACCCTGCACCTATCACTTACCTGGCTTTGTCCTGCCCCCATCTCTCTTCCAGCTTTCTTCCCCTCCTCCCCCACTATAATCAGTCAGAAGAAGGGCCCCGACCAAAAACGTGGCCTGTCCATGATCTCCATAGATGCTGCCTGACCCTTTGAAATACTTTTTTGCACCTGACTCATTGTTATTTGTCTGTATACTGATAAGATCTTGCAATGGAATTATTCCCATATCACACAGCAGATGGATTTTTTTTCTTTCCAAGCATGGAATAGTTTACACTCAAGATCTGGAATAAAGCCCATGTTTGGAACAAAGAATGGACTAAGGAAACAAGACACCATACACGATTCCCATTTATGGAGAAACACTGTAACTAAAGCTTACTATGTATAAATATGGTATGTGGCTGATTTTTATCTTTGTACATTTTTAGTCATATTTGATTAAATGACCATGAAATGCCAACTCTAATGGATAGTTTACTATACAGTACTGGTAAATATTGTAAAAAATAACTTTTTAAAAAAATTATATGGGGATTTTTGACATAAGCAAGAGTATAAAAAACACAGGCATCCTAAACTTGTTCATTTTCAGCATGACTTAGTTCACTTTAAACATTTATTATGCAAACATGGTATTGTATGTTTAAGAAGGAACTGCAGATGCTGGAAAAATCGAAAGTAGACAAAAAATGCTGGAGAAACTCAGCGGGAGAGGCAGCAAAAGTGAAGCTACCTCACCCGCTGAGTTTCTCCAGCATTTTCTGACTACTTATGGTATTGTATGTACCCTGTTATGGGCAGCACGGTGGTGCATTGTTAGAGTTACTGCCTCACAGCACCAGAGACCCAGGTTTGATCGTGACCAAGGGTGCTGTCTATACAGAGTTTATATGTTCTCTCTGTGACCGCATGGATTTTTTACGGGTACTCCAGTTTCCTCCCTCACTCCAAAGATGTACAGGTTTGAAGGTTCATTGGCTTCTGATAGCTGTAAAATTGTTCCTGGTGTGTGTAGGTTAGTGTACTGGTCCGCTGGTCAGAACGGACTCGGTGGGCCGAAGGGCCTGTATCCACGTTGTACCTCTAAAAGGCTAAAAAGTCTATCGCAAAGAGAAAATGCCTCTTTGATCTGCTTGACAGTCCAGAGGAGTGATATTTACAATAACAGATCAAAAGAGTGATAAATTATGATTGATTTCTTATGGAAGTACTGAAGTTTGGCTTCCAAACAAAGCCTTTGCGAAGAGCAATCAGAGGGAAACTTAAAATAAACCATCTTTTCTACAGGGAATGTGGAATTCTGCAAGGAGTCATTGTGCACATTCAAACAGAATTTAGTTATTTGTAAAAACAAGACATCTAAGGTTAATACAAACAGATAGTATGATTACATTTGCCTTTTCTTCAGGGTTCCATTTGGTTATGAGTGAAATGTGGATGTGGAGAGGATATTTCCACTAGTGGGAGTGTCTAGGGCCAGAGACTATAGCCTCAGAATAAAAATGATGTAACTTTAGACAGTAGATGAGGAGAAATTTATTTTGTCAGAGGGTGGTGAATCTGTGGAATTCATTGCCGCAGATGGCTGTGGAGGCCAAGTCAATGGATATATTTTAGGGCGGAGATTGACAGATTCTTAATTAGTAAGGGTGTCAGGGGTGATGGGGAGGAGGCAAGAGAATGGGGTTGAAAGGGAAAGATAGATTAGCCATGATTGAATGGCAGAGCAGACTTGATTGGCCGAATGGCCTCATTCTACTCCTATGATTTATGAACTTATTCTTCATTAAACTTATTTTCATAATGGAGAATACCAAATTACCCCATTCATTTGGACCATGCTGTCAGCTGCAGAGCACATGAGTTACATACAGTACCTAATCATTGACCAGCTTAAGAAACACAACAAAAGATCCCAGTGAAGGGTGCATTGAGTTTAATTCTCCTGATGCTTCACAAAAGTTAGAGGAGGAATATGAATTGCAAGACCATGCCAGAGGAAATATTGCCACACTTTCAATAGTTTCAGCAGTCACTCCAAACTATTATCGCACAATTAGCCACAAATGCAAACTTTGAAGCAAACAAGCCTTGGAAGGGTTCAATGAAGAAGAAAGGAACTGCAGATGCTGGTTTGCACAAAAAAAAGACTAAAACTGCTGGGATAACTCAGCAGGTCAGGCAGCATCTCTGGAGAACATTGATAGGTGACATTTCCTCAAGGAAAGCCCATTTTGAAGAAGTTCTCCTCCTCTCTCCAATGGGAGTTTTGTGAGACCCTCTCTCAATGCCTCTGTGATTCCTGTTGTTGAGACTGAAGAAGGGTTCCGAATCAAAATGTCACCTGTCCATGTTCTCCAGTGATGCTGCCTGACCCACTGAGTTACTCCAGCACTCTGTGCCCTTTAAAGACTTGTGATTAAAAAGACGACAAAAGGGCACAGAGTGCTGGAATAACTCAGCGGGTCAGGCAGCATCTCTGGTGAACATGGATAGGTGACGTTCCGGCTCGGAACCCTTCTTCAGACTATCCAGGGATGCTACCTGACCCACTGAGTTACTCCAGCACTTTGGGTGTCTTATTTTCTTGGAAGTGTGTGTTTGATGTAATGAGTTATGTTTTATCCCTTTTTTCCGTTGAAACACGTCGAGGTATGTTTTACAACAGCGCCCCAATGTAATTGAAGAAGGGTCCCGATCCAAAATGTCACTATCCATGTTCTCCAGAGATGCTGCCTGACCTGCTGTACCCTGTGTCCTTTAAGGCCTTGTAATGGTCAATTGAAGCTGGTTCCACAACAACGCCTGCATATATTCCTGTAAAAGGATGATTGATGGAGTAGCGCAAAGAATACATCCAGAGATGTGTAAAACATTCCAAAATTCCTTTGGCACCTCGGAAGCCAGCAGGCAAATCTGGATGGCATCCATCATCACAAGCGTCATCTCAGCATGAAGCATTCCAAGGGCTTGGCGACATATAAAGGTCGTTACCATCGTTGAGTCTGGCAAACCAACAGACAACCGGAAAACGTATTGGCCAACCTCCCCCCATGCACTGTATTTAATCCACACATGAGGCTTTGATCGCCCAAGAACCAAACATTTTCTGGAGTATTAAGAAACGGACATAGCCTAGTGATTTCATTCCATTCACGTGCAAATTGACAGACAAAACTGTTGAAAGTTTCTGCAAACATTTTAGTTTAGTTTAGAGATACAGCGCGGAATCAGGCCCTTCGGCCCACCGAGTCCACGACAACCAGTGATCACGGCACATTAACACTATTCCACATGCTAGGGACAATTTACAATTTTACCGAAGCCAACGAACCTGGATATCTTTGGAATGTGGGAGGAAACTGGAGCACCCAGAGAAACTCCATGTGGTCACAGGGAAAGCGTACAAACTCCATACAGACAGCACCTGTAGTCAGGCTCAAACCCGGGTGTCTGGTGCTGTAAGGAAGCAACTCTACCACTGCGCCACTATGCTGCCACTTTGCTCTTTATCATAAGGTATCATAAAGTATTTGAATCGAATAAAAATATATAACAATCCTTTAAAAAATAATCATTTTAATTAGTCGAACAATTCAGAACAGGAAGGGATAATTTGCAAACTAAGCAATGCAAGGGTGAAACAAAATCATTGTATGTAAAGTTAACAGTAAACATCTCGAATATGCTTTCTAAATTGCTGCGTGTTCTCAGTCGAAATAATCAAGAACAAAATGGATAGACATTTGCTTGTTCTGAGTTATCAAGGCATATTGAAGAACAACAAGTATAAATAAGAGTTAACGTACGAGTCGGCGTGATCTAATTGAACGGCAGAACAGGCTGAATTGAAAATGAAATAAAGCAATTAGATATTGAAAATGCTATATCCCCATCTAGGGTGATATATAATAAAATTGCAACATTAAAATATAAGCTAAATGAGATACATTCAAATTATGTTATTAAACTTTTCCAACAGACTAAACAAGTATATTTTGAATTCGGGGATAAACCACAAAAACTTTTGTCACGCCAACTTGGAAAATTAGATGAAGAAAAAATGATACATAAAGTCAGATCTGAACAAGGAGAAATACTAACTTTACCAAAAGATATTAATGATAGATTCCAGCATTACTATCAAAACCTTTACTCAACCAAACTAACGGGTCAATCTGATGGAATGGAAACATTCCTACATGAATGTCATATTAAAGATTTGGATCAGGAAGGAAGAGACTTGCTAGACGCTGAAATATCAGTAAAAGATATTGAGGAATCAATCAGATCATTGAAAAATGGAAAAGCTGCTGGCCCTGACGGTTTAGGTGTTGAATTTTACAAGACGTTTCACGATTTGATTTCCCCACATTTACAAACAATATATAAATATGCCTATGAACAAGGAAAGTTACCAGAAACTTTAAATGAGTCCACAATTACACTCATTCCTAAAGCAGATAAGGATCTGGAAGATCCAGGATCATATAGCGCAATTGCTCTTCTAAATACTGATCAAAAAATATTAACTAAATTTCTATCTCAAAGGTTAAGTTTAGTGATTAATAAATTAATACATCATGATCAAACAGGCTTTATCCCCAAACGTTACTCATAATTTGAGACGTCTATTCAATATCATATATTCAAAAAGTTAATGATATTGAATTAGCTGTCATATCACTTGATGCGGAAAAAGCATTCGACGAGGTTAAATGGACTTATTTATTTAGGATCATGCAGAAATTTCAATTGGGGGACAGATTTTGTAAATAGGTTAGAATTTTATATTATAACCCAACAGGAAGAATATTAACAAATCAAATGTTATCAGCCAAATTTAATCTCTCTAGGGGTTGTAGACAAGGATGTCCTTTATCATCTTTATTATTTGCTCTTGCAATAGAACCATTAGCCGAAAAGATTAGATCAGACCCAGAAATATATGGATATAATACCAATACCACAACGAATAAAATATCTTTATACGCAGATGACGTCTTAATATATATTACAAAACCAGAGATTAGTATTCCTAATTTACTTAATGTCATAACTGAATTTAGTACATTTTCAGGATATAGAATTAATTGGAATAAAAGTGAAATTATGCCTATAACTGGAATAAAATCAAATATATTACAAAAATTTCCATTTAAAATAGTTACGGACAAAATTAAATATCTAGGAATTAATGTATCTAAATCTTACAATTCTCTATTTAAATCAAATTATCCCCAATTATTGAATAAACTAAAAAATAATATTCTATACTGGAAAACATTACCAATATCAATGATCGGCAGAATAAATGCCATTAAAATGATTTTTTTTACCACAACTATTATATTTATTTCAAGCTATCCCTCTATACCTCCCTAAAACTTTTTTTTTTAATTGATTCTATTGTTAATAGCTTTATTTGGGATTATAAAAGTCATAGAATAAGTAAAAAACATTTATGTAAATCTAAGATAAATGGAGGATTAGCACTACCTAATTTTTTATATTATTTCTAGGCGGTTCAGATTAATAATATGAATTTTTGGTTGGTAAATATGGATCAGGAACCAGCTTGGTTAAAAATGGAAAAGGAAGACCGTTTACCTTTCGATATAAGTTCAATGCTCCTTGCCCCAAGGGTGGTACAAAAAAAAATTTATAGGGAAAATCCTATAATTTATAGCAATAGGCGTATTTGGAAACAAATAGTTAAGACTCTATATTTGGATAATATGTCGCTTTGCTTACCAATTATAAATAACCCTTTGTTTAAGCCCTCTATATTGAATAGGGGGTTTGGACAATGGAAAAACTTTGGAATTATAAGGATAGAACAGCTTTATAGGAAAGGGAAATTTCTTTCATTTCACGAGTTAAAAGATATCTACGGATTGCATCCAAATAACTTGTTTAGGTATTTACAAATTAGAGATTATATCAAATCAAACATGCAAGATTATAAAAATAGAGAACTAGGATTATTGGATGAAGTGCTCAACAAGCACCCAAATACAGAAAAACTAATAGCATACATATATAATACCCTTTTGGATAGGGAAATTCCAACAACAGAATCATACCGACAAATATGGGAAAATGAAACAGGTTTATCTATATTAAAAGACACCTGGGAAGAAAGTCTACACCGTTGTTCGTTAAATGCCAGACATACCTTGATACAATTCAAAGTATTACATAGATTACATTACTCAAAAACGAAATTAAATAGAATTTTTCCTAACATTTCTCCTATTTGTGATAAATGTCAGTACTCAGAAGCAAATTTAACGCAGTTTTGTAACATGTACAAAACTTAATAGTTATTGGACTGAATTTTTTAAAATCATTTTGATAGTTCTTAAGATTAAATTGGATCCTGACCCAAAGCTAATAATATTAGGTGTTTCAGATTCAAATCAAATATTTACAGTAAATCAAATAAATTTTCTTGATTACTGTTTAACAATTGGAAAAAAATTAATATTAAAATTCTGGAAGGGACCATTATCCCCTACAATTAAAATGTGGACAGTGGAAATGTTGGAGACGCTGCATTTGGAGAGAATCAGGTTTGTCCTAATGGACAAATATGAACTTTTTGAACAAATATGGTCTCCATTCACTGACTATATGAAGGGGTAGCTGAGCTCAGCATTGTAACTCAATAAGTACCCGGTGGTAGGATTAGATGAAAAGGTCTATTCTGAGATTTGTATACACGTCTCTGTAGATATTGTTATGTGAAATTGTTCCATTGATTGTTAAGATGTATACTTCAATTTTTTTTTTAAGTATAATAATTGTTTGTATTATTTTTAATTTTTATTATTTTTATTATTTTTTATTTTTTTATTTTTTTTTACTGTGTTTTTTATTTATTTTTATTTTTTATTCATTTTTTGTTATATATAATCATAATCAATATTATTTAATCACACTCCTCTTTGATTAAACACCTATTATTTTACCTCTTTACTTTCTTTACTCTCTTAAAGAAATAGAAGCTTATATATATCATTCTGTAATACTTGTATAACTTTTGAAACAAGTTAAATGTGTATTTGAAAAACTGTTATATCATTGGCAATATGTATGGCTTCTAATAAAAACATTAACCACAGAACAGGCTGAATTATTTGAATGGCCTATTTGTGTTGCTATGCAGCATTCAGGGACCTCTCAAAGTTTCTAATTTATTTACTGTAGAAACTTATTTTTGCCTATGTTAATCTTTTCCTTTCTCAAAACTTTTAATGGACAAAATGTTTGTTGTTATGCCCAAAACTGAACCAGCCCATTCTCAGATGTTGTTGTGGTTATATTCCACTTTACTTTCTGATTTCATGATGTAAACAGAGGCTTATTATTGAAGAGAATAATGTGCTGCTTTCCCAAGCCCTCAAAGCCTCGATTACATAACATGACAGTCGACAATATGTCAATTATTCAGCACATCTCATCCCCTGGAGCCGTGGTGCCTGTGTTCATAATTACTTTAACAATGCCGACAAGATAAATTTCTCTTTATGTGAAGACTTTTACTCAATTGCTTGTTTTAAGCATCACCTCTGCATTTGAAAAAAAAAAATCACTTACAACTAAAGACCAATTTTTCAACAATTTAAACATTGCTAAGTTTCCCAGTTCCACTGGGAGTTTTCACTTTTCATGTATTTCATTTTGTCCAAACAGTAACAGAAATAAATAAAGAGATAGGGCTTGGAAACAGACCCTTCGGCCCACCGAGCATGCTGACCATCGATCACCCGGGCACACTAGTTCTACTGCATGTTATCCCACTCTCGCAACCTACACACTAGGGTCAATTTACAGAAGCTAATTAATCTGCACATATTTGAACATCCTAGAGAACTCCTAAAACCATCGGTTTAAATAAATGAATGAAGGAATAAGTTTATTTGCCAAGTATTCACATACAAGGAATTTGCCTTGGTGCTCCGCCCGCAAGTGACAACATGACATACAGTGACAGTTAACAATGATACATAAAACATTAAACATTAATAATAAAACATTATTGATTAAACATGTGAATTAAATGAAATACCAGAGCAAAATGAGGCTACAGATTTTTGGTTATTAAGTAGAGCTACTACTCGTGGAAAAAAGCTGTTTTTATATCTGGCTGTGGCAGCTTTGACATAGGGAAGTGATTCAAAGAGTTTGTGGCCAGGATGCGAGGAGTCAGAGGTGATCTTAAACGGAACAATTATCTCACGTTGCAGTTAGAATCTTGTGAAGGATTTATTTGTAAAATGCTGCTACGAGCCAAGGTACATACTCAACCTATCAACAATTAAGAAAAAACGCTTTCAGGTTCCAAACTCCTAAATTGTAATCATGAGGTACTTCAGTAGTGTCAAAACCACAGTTCGTGCTGACATATATTTTTGTAATACTTTTAACTAAAGCAAACTTTATTTAGTTTAGTTTAGTTCGGAGATACAGCATGGAAAAAGGGCCGTCAATCGCCTTTCCACACTATGTTCTCTCTCTTTCTCATCCACATTTTACACACCAGGAGCAATGTACGGAGGGCCAATTAACTTACAAACCCACACGTCTTTGAGTTGTGGGAGAAAACCAGAGCACCCGAAGGAAACCCGCGTGGTTTCATAGAAACATAGAAACATAGAAATTAGGTGCAGGAGTAGGCCATTCGGCCCTTCGAGCCTGCACCGCCATTCAATATGATCATGGCTGATCATCCAACTCAGTATCCCGTACCTGCCTTCTCTCCATACCCTCTGATCCCCTTAGCCACAAGTGCCACATCTAACTCCCTCTTAAATATAGCCAATGAACTGGCCTCAACTATCCTCTGTGGCAGAGAGTTCCAGAGACCCACCACTCTCTGTGTGAAAAAATTCCTTCTCATCTCGGTCCTAAAGGATTTCCCCCTTATCCTTAAGCTGTGACCCCTTGTCCTGGACCTCCCCAACATCGGGAACAATCTTCCTGCATCTAGCCTGTCCAACCCCTTAAGAATCTTGTAAGTTTCTATAAGATCCCCTCTCAATCTCCTAAATTCTAGAGAGTATAAACCGAGTCTATGCAGTCTTTGTTCATAAGACAGTCCTGACATCCCAGGAATCAGTCTGGTGAACCTTCGCTGCACTTCCTCTATGGCAATAATGTCCTTCCTCAGATTTGGAGACCAGAACTGTACATAATACTCCAGGTGTGGCCTCACCAAGACCCTATACAACTGAAGTAGAACCTCCCTGCTCCTATACTCAAATCCTTTTGCTATGAAAGCGAACATACCATTGGCTTTCTTCACTGCCTGCTGTACCTGCATGCCTACTTTCAATGACTGGTGTACCATGACACCCAGGTCGCGCTGCATCTCCCCTTTTCCTAATCGGCCACCATTTAGATAGTAGTCGGTTTTCCTATTTTTGCCACCAAAGTGGATAACCTCACATTTATCCACATTATACTGCATCTGCCAAACATTTGCCCACTCACCCAGCCTATCCAAGTCACCTTGCATTCTCCTAGCATCCTCCTCACAGCTAACACTGCCCCCCAGCTTAGTGTAATCCGCAAACTTGGAGATATTGCCTTCAATTCCCTCATCCAGATCATTTATGTATATTGTAAATAGCTGGGGTCCCAGCACTGAGCCTTGCGGTACCCCACTAGTCACTGCCTGCCATTGTGAAAACGACCCGTTTACTCCTACTCTTTGCTTCCTGTTTGCCAGCCAGTTCTCTATCCACATCAATACTGAAGTATTTGAATACTGAAATACTGAAGTATCCACATCAATACTGAAGGTTTCACATTCATAACCCACACAAAAGGTAAAAAACTAAGCAGAAAGGCAGGAAGAGGCGTTTTAGGCCATCATGTAGAGTCATACTGCATGGAAACAGGTCCTTCAGCACAACTTCCCCTGACCAGCCAACATTTTAGAGATACAGCATGGAAACAGGCCCTTCAGCCCATCGGGTCAGCGCCAACCAGCAATCACCCCAAACACTAGCACTATCCTACACAATAGTAGGGACAATTTACAATTTACAGAAGCCAGTTACCCTGGAAACCTGCACGTCTTTGGAGTGAGGGAGGAAACTGGAGTGTCCAGAGAAAACCCATGCGGTCACCCATAGTCACGATCAAACATGGGTCTCTGGCGCTGTAAGGCAGGAACTTTACCATTGTGCCACTGTGTCGCCGACTAGTGCAGATCTTGTTCGGCATGGGCAAGTTGGGCCGATGGGCTTGTTTCTGCGCTGTCTCACTCTATGGCTCCAAGAAGCATTAGAAACGGGGTGGGTAACCTCCAGCCTATGCATCAGGAGCCGACAAAAGTTCTCCATGTAAGCATCAAAGAGATAGACCAGGTCACCCAATGGCAGTCCCCATCTACCACCTCCTGTCCTGTCTGGGCGAATGCCTGAGGTTCCAATAGAGTCCTCATCAACCACCGTTCTTCCTTGGACCCGAAGAACGAGAGACGGCACGGTAGCGCAGTGGTAGAGTTGCTGCCTCTATCCTACACGGACACGGGTCCGATCCCGACTAAGGATGCTGTCTGTATGGAGTTTTCACGTTCTCATTGTGACCAAACGGGTTTTCACACCCCAAAGACATGCAGGTTTGTAGGTTAATTGGCTTAATAAATTGTCCCAAGTGTATAGGATAGAACTAGTGCAGGGGAGATTGTTGGTCAGAGTGGACTCGATGGGTCGATGGGCCTGTTTCCATGCTGTTTCTCTAAAACTCTAAAAATATGATGTAAAGGTTGTTAATGAAACAGCGTTACTCGGTGGGGCCTAGGATAGCGCCCTGAGAAAGTCCTGCAAGAGTCCTGGAACCGGAAGGGATGACCTCAGACAATCTCAATCATCTCTTGTACAAAGTATCACTTTACCCATTGGAATGCTTTACCTTTGATATTTATTTCCTTCAGTTTTACTAGAGTACCATGATATCACACTCTGTAAAATGCTCTATGCTGTCCTCAGCAGTTCTTCTCAAGTCTAAATTTCAACTCTTATGTCCATGTTTGAGTCGAGCCAGGGCTCCAGACGTGAATTCCTGATCGTCTGCCCTCTCTCCTTGTTTTTGTTGTTGCAATGATGTTCTCTGGGCAATGCCAAAACAAATTTTACTCAGAATAACAACTGTAATATGATAAGATAGATCCTATTACCATTACAATTGACCAACACAATGATACACTTAAAGATTTGGCTGATTTTGCTGTAAAAAGTGCCAAGGAAACTGAGAAGTTACTTGCCGAGAATAAACGCCTCTCAGAACTACTTCGCAAAATAAATGAGAAATGTATTGATTTGGAGGGCCGACAAAGACGTAAGAATTTGCGAATTGTAGGATTGACTGAAGGTTGTGAAGGAAATCAAGACCCACGAAAATTTGCTGCAAAACTCCTAAAAGACATTTTGGAATTGGATGAAGAACCACTGTTGGGCCGTGCCCACAGGGCTTTAAGACGGGTCCCTGGGAGAGGTGCACCACCCAGACAAATGATTGTAAAGGTGGTGTATGATCACGTCTTTGAAGATATGATGAAGATAATAATGAGAAAGAGAAATTTGAAATACGAAGGAAATAACATTAGTATCTTCAGAGATTACCCAGCGGAAGTTGCTAAGAGAAGATCCTTATTCACTGAAACAAGAGGCATTCTACGGAATTTAAAGAATACAGTGGATCTCAGATATGGCTTGATGTACCCAGCAACACTGAGAGTGACCTATGACAACAAGGAACACCGCTTCGTTAAGCATACTGATGCATTGAAGTTCGCAAAAGGCATACAGAAGAAGGCAGAAGAGGAGGAAACAGACGATGAATCACGGGAGGAAGAAGACGACGACTGAACATTTTGGACTTTTATCATTAACCTGCGGTTATGAATTATTCATTGAGAAAGAGGGAAAATAATGGGAATGTAGTAGTGGTTTGGTATCAATTTGTAGAATTTCAATAATTCCCCTAACATAGTATTATTTATTATAATACTAATTACAATAGAATAGTAATTAATAAATAGTTTCATGAATAATAGAAATAATTACTAAACCCTTAAAGTTAGTACCCCACCCCAATATACACAGTATTCTAGTTGGGAGCTGGAATATTTAACATCTTTTTTAAACACGGAAGTCATTAGATTAATCGCCACGTTAGTGTGGCGTTCACTAACACACACTACACAATCTATCAGTGTAGTCTTTTTTTTCTTTGGGCACCCTTTTAACACTCTTTTTTCTTTTTTCGCTTATATTTTCTATTTTTTTTATATATTAAGTATTTGAATTTATGTGATATATTATATGAATGTAATTATGAGCAATACCGTATAGTTATTTTAGATAGACATGGATATGGATTATTGAGATTGGTAATTTTCGTCGGATTGACGTTTGGGTGCTTTGTTGAGCTGGAGGGGCCGAGAGGGCTACTCCAAAAAAAACCACCCTAATACTAAAATGCAAGATATGAATTTGAAGACTGGGGATGATGGAATCACTTTTTGTAGTTGGAATGTTAAGGGAATTAATGAACCAATTAAAAGGGGTAAGGTGTTAGCGCAGCTGAATAGATTGAAATCAGACGTTATTTTCCTCCAAGAGACGCATCTCAAAAGAGATGATCAATATAGATTAACAGCTAAATGGATGTCAAAGGTATATCACTCTTCATTTATACATAAATCTAGGGGAGTCGCAATAATTATTCGTAAAGGTATACCTTTTAAACAAAGTTCTATAATAGAAGATAAAGAGGGCAGATATGTAATAATTACAGGGGAATTATACTCAAAAAAAGTAATTCTTATGAATATATATGCTCCTAATTTCGATAACCCATTATTTTTCAAGAAAATATTCAATAATATTCCTATATCCACTCAACATAATTTAATAATTGGGGGCGATTTAAATTGCACTTTGGATAACTACTTAGACAGATCCTCAACAAAAAGGAAAGCTATTTCTAACTCAAGTAAACTTATAAATTCTTTCATTAACTCAACTAACGTTAAGGATATTTGGAGATTAGAGAACCCTTCCGGACGAGAATATTCTTTTTTCTCGCCCGTATTCGGAACCTACTCGAGGATAGATTACTTTTTAATAGACTCAAAACTGCTTCCCTATGCATACAATGCAAAATATCACAATATTATTATTTCAGATCATGCACCATTAACATTTAAGATAAAACTAAAAGATATATCTAATAAAACTATGACTTGGAGATTTAATCCTCAGATACTGAAGGACAAGGATTGTTGTAATCATGTGACAGAACAGATTAAATTATTCTTTGAGACAAACGACACACCTGAAATTTCACCATTGTTACTTTGGGATACATTTAAGGCATTCATGCGTGGTGCAATAATATCGGCACAAGCATATTTTAATAAAGAAAACCGAAAGAGGGAACAGAAGTTAGAAATGGAGATAAAACAACTAGACAATGAGAATATAAAACACCCCTCTAAGGAGTTAAGTAATAAAATTGCAATAGCAAAGTATAGACTAAACGAAATATACTCTAATCAAGTCATCAAACTTTATCAACAAACCAAACAAGTGCATTTTGAATTTGGAGATAAACCGCATAAATTGCTAGCACGACAATTAAGAAAATTAGACGATGAAAAAACGATACATGGAATCAGATCAATGCAAGGAAATATACTGACCATACCAAAAGATATTAATGATAGATTTTTACAATATTACCAAAATCTTTACTCATCAAAATTAACAGGACAAACAGATGGAATGGAAACATTTCTAAAAGAATGTCAAATTAAGAGTTTAGATCAGGAAGGGAGACATTTGTTAAATGCTGAAATATCAGTGAAAGATATCGCAGAATCAATTGGTTCGTTAAAGAATGGAAAAGCTGCGGGGCCTGACGGCCTGAGTGCAGAATTTTATAAAAAATTTCAAGATCTGATCTCTCCAAGACTACATACAGTGTATAGACATGCATACGAACAAGGAAAATTACCAGACTCTTTAAATGAATCCACAATTACACTTATACCTAAGGTAGATAAAGATCTGGAAGATCCTGGTTCATATAGAGCGATTGCCCTTCTAAATACAGACCAAAAAATATTAGCTAAAGTTTTATCTAGGAGACTAAGTTTGGTGATCTCTAAATTAATACATTATGATCAAACAGGTTTTATTCCAAAACGCTATTCGTCTCATAATTTAAGACGCCTGTTTAATATTATATATTCTAAAAGAATACGAGATACGGAATTAGCAGTCATATCGTTAGACGCAGAAAAAGCATTTGACCAGGTGGAATGGTTATATCTATTTAATATAATGGAAAAGTTTCAATTGGGGGATCAATTTTGTAAATGGGTAAGAATCCTATACTCAGATCCTACTGCAAGAATTCTAACTAATCAAATACTATCAGTTAAATTTAAACTCTTTAGGGGATGTAGACAAGGATGTCCGTTATCGCCTTTATTATTTGCCTTGGCGATAGAGCCTTTGGCGGAAAGAATTAGGTCAGAACCTGAAATATACGGTTATAATACTGACAGAACAACTAATAAAATATCCTTATATGCAGATGATGTTTTGATTTACATCACAAAACCTGAAATTAGTATTCCAATGTTGTTTGATGTTATAAATAAATTTAGTACATTTTCTGGATATAGGATTAATTGGAATAAAAGTGATATTATGCCAATAACTAATATAAATTTAAACATATTACAACAATATCCATTATCAATAGTTACTGACAAAATTAAATATTTAGGAATTAATGTATCTAAATCACATAACTCATTAATTAGATCGAATTATCCTCAATTATTAGATAAACTTTAAAAAAATATTTTATATTGGAAAACACTGCCTATATCTTTGATTGGTAGAATAAATGCTATAAAGATGTTTTTTCTACCACAATTATTATATCTGTTTCAAGCTATCCCTTTTTTCCTTCCGAAAACCTTTTTAAAAAAAATTGATAATATTGTTAATAGTTTTATTTGGGATTATAAAAATCATAGAATAAGTAAAAAACATTTATGTAAGTCAAAGATAAATGGAGGATTAGCACTTCCAAATTTTTTATACTACTTCTGGGCAGTACAGATTAAGAATATGAATTTTTGGTGGGTAAATACGGACCTGGAACCAACGTGGCTAAAGATAGAAAAGGAAGATTGTTTGCCTTTCAACGTAGATTCAATTATTTTTGCCCCAAAGGAAGTTCAAAAAAAAACTTATAGGGACAATCCAATCATTTATAATAATAGACGTATTTGGAAACAAATAGTCAAGACTTTACAATTAGACAACCTTTCATTTAGATTACCAATTATGAATAACCCATTATTTAAGCCCTCCACATTGGATGGAGGGTTCAGACATTGGGATAATTTAGGAATTACAAGGGTAGAGCACCTTTATAGAAATGGAAAATTTCTTTCATTTCAGGAATTACAAGATATCTACGGATTGTCTTCACAGCATTTGTTTAGGTATTTCCAAATTAGAGATTATATTAAATCTAATACACAGGATTTTAAAAATAAGGAACCAGGATTATTAGATGAATCGTTTAACTGGCATCCAACCACAGAAAAATTAATAGCTTATATATATAACATCATTATGGATAATGAGAATCCAATAACTGAAACATATCGTCAAGCATGGGAAAATGAAATTGGATCACCTATAACCAAAGAAAATTGGGGAGAAAGTCTACAACGAATACACCGGTGCTCGTTAAATGCTAGACATATATTAATACAATTTAAAGTATTATATAGATTACATTATTCAAAAGCCAAATTAAATAGTATATTTCCTAATCTCTCCTCTATTTGTGATAAATGTAAGAATTTAGAAGCAAATTTAACACACAGTTTTGTTACATGTCCTAAATTGAATTATTATTGGACAGAAATTTTTAAAGTAATTTCTGAAGTTCTTAAGGTTAAATTAGAACCTGACCCAAAGCTAATAATACTGGGAATTCCAGAGGCTAATTTGATATTTACACCAGACCAAAGAAATTTCCTTGATTATTGTTTGATATTGGGGAAAAAAATAAGATTGAAATTTTGGAAGGGAACATTATCCCCAACAATTAAAATGTGGGCATCAGAGATGTTGGAGACGTTGCAGTTGGAAAGAATCAGATTTGTCCTTTTGGACAAGTATAATTCTTTTCAACAGATATGGTCTCCATATATACAGTATTTAGAGAAGTAGCTGTTCTTGGCATCACGGCTCGACTGACACCCTGCGGGATTTGATGAAAATAATGTATTGGTATACCAGGATATATGCATGTCTTTACTGATATTATTATTTGTAGTTGTTTCATTTATAATATATTTTGTGGCTTTTAATTGATATATATACATAATATGTCTTTTTTCTTTTTCTTCATTTTTTCTTTTTCTTTTATACCAAATAATTATTAAGGAATTATAATTTTATTGATTAATAATGGTATTTCTCTATACCCACTTTTATTTTCAAAAAAAAAAAAAAAGATAATAATCATTAGAGTACAAATATTGATTTAAGTGGATGTTTATAACTCAGTTTTAAACATTGAGAATTGTTTATTGCTAATAAAAAAATTATTCAAAAAAGAATAACAACTGTAATATTAAAATACTAGTTCCTTTCCCTGCATTAATGTACGAGGCAGGCATTACGCATGACCATGTGTCCTGAGTTAATGTGCCCTGCTGGTTGTTTAGTTTAGGTTAGTTTAGAGGCACAACATGGAAACAGAGCATTGGGCCCACTCAGTCCACGCTGACCATCGATCACCCATTCACACTAGTTATCCCACTATTGTCATCCACTCCCTGCACACCGAAAATTTACAGAGGCCAATTAACCTACAAACCCACATGTCTTTTTGAATGTGGGAGGAAACTTGAGCACCCGGGGAAATCCACATGGTCACAGGGAGAACATGCAAACTCCACGCAGAGAGAACCGGTAGTCCCTAAGCTGTAAGGTAGCTGTGTCACTGTGCCGATACGATGAATAATTAGTAGTGGTGTTCGCTGTTCAATTGCAAATTTCAAAACATGGTTTTGATAATTCCTACTGAGTAAGAGTCCAAGTGCCACATGTTTTACACAGGGTTTACATCTCTGCCCTACAGTCACCGAATTGTGAGGACGAACATTTATCCAACAACAGTGTCACTTCTCAGAAATGAATTGAATGACTGAACTTTGTGTTGAAAGCACAGTTCCGTGAGGAGTCACAAGGATCTGCCCATGTTGGAATCTGGAAATACAATTGGATCCTGCAATAAATCTCAAGGGAGTCCTTACATACAATACAAGGAAACTGTAATCGCACCTAATAAGATAATTTCTGTGGGAAGGATGTGTGGACATGTTTCAATGAACCAGATGGATGGAGCAATAGCGGTGCAGCAGTAGAGCTGCTGCTTCACAGTGCCAGATACCCAGGTTCGATCCATACTACAGAATTTGTATCTCCCTGTGACCACATGATTTTTTCTCCAGGTGCTGCGGTTTCCTCCTGCACCCCAAAGACATGTTGGTTTGTACATTGACTGTCACCTGTAAATTGCCCCTCGGTGTAAAAGTGGGATTACATAAAACTAATGTAAATGGGTGATCTATGGTCGGTGTGGACTCGGTGGGCCGAAGAGCCTGATTTCACGCTGTATATCCAAACTTAACCAAATAGATGGTAATGAAAGAGAAGAGATGGCTATGAATGAAAGGAGTAAATATAATAAATAGGGGAGCAGAAAGGCTGATCAGAGCAGAAACAATTGAAATAAAGAGATAAGTAGAAAGCAATGAAAACATGGACCCTATTCCATGTGGAAAAGCCACAGCACTGCATATATGTGGCAAACAGATGTCAGCCTGAATTCAGAAAGAAAAGATTTGTTGAAGCCACTCCCTGACTTTGTTACAAAACTGATAACCAAGTGACTTATGGAAAACCTCATGTTGTACGTCCAAAATAAATGTAACGATGTTCCCAATAAAAATTATCCAACTCTACGGTATAGGGATTCAGTAAAATAACCAGAAATGGCAAAAAAAATTGCAGGAAAGTAGGAAATAATGAGTCGAATTTTTAGAATCAAATAACTGCAGGTGCTGTTTTACCAAGAAACGACACAAAGTGCTGGAGTAGCTCAGTAGGTCAGGCAACATCTCTGGAGAAAAAGAATAGGTGACGTTTCAGGATGAGACCCTTCTACAGCCTGTCACCTATCCATGTTCTCCACAGATGTTGCCGGACCTTCTGAGTTACTCCACATTTTCTGTCTAGCTTTTGTATTTTTAGATTTTTCGGAATCAGATGCAAGAAACAAGGAATTTCACTTTTCTTAGGTTCATTTAAGAATAAAATAACATTGAATTGACTATTAATCATGAGGATATATGATAAACTACTTTGAGGCCAAAACGCTCATGAAATATCTGGATCCTAGTGAAGAGGATTGCCGGATATATCAGGATAGTTGAGAAAACAAAGACTGATGGCTGGTTTAACCATAATTAGCACATGATCTCGTGAACACATTTCCTCAAAGACAATCTAGTAACGCCATCGAATAGTTCCTAATAGTAAAGTCCTTCAAGAATGTAACCTTTCAAGAAGGTAATTCCCAGAAGCACTTGCATTAGCATAAAAGGTATGAACAGCATTTAGGGGTAGCACGGTGGCACAACAGTAGAGTTTCTGCCGGGTTCGTCGTGACTATGGGTGCTGTCTGTATAGAGTTTGTATGTTCTCCCTGTGACAATGTGAGTTTTCTCTGGGTGCACCAGTTTCCTCCCACACTCCAAAGCCATACAGTTTGTATGTTAATTGGCTCTGGTAAGTGACTAGTGTGTAGGACAGTGCTAGTGCACGGGGTGATTGCTAGTCAGTGTGGAAGAGGTACACGGTTTGTAGATTAATTGGTGTCTGTAAATTGTCTCCAGTGTGTAGAATAGTGTTTGTGTATGGGGTGATTGCTGGTCGGCGTGGACTCAGTGGACCAAAGGGCCTGTATCTGCACTGTATCTCTGAAGTCTAAAGATCATGAATCTTTTGATGAAACTGAAATCAAATTATATTGCCAAATCAGACTCCAAGCAAAGGCAAGTGAAAGCCACAACATAGATTACCTGAGAGGACAACTTCAATCAAATCTCCTTCCTGAATATCAGTAGCAGCCTTCACCAACTGGAGGATGTTCTCCGAGTTAGGTTCATGACGGAACAAGAGGATCTTATCATACATCCCGTAGAACCCACATTCAGGAAACTGAAATTAAAGAGATTAAAAGTTTTAGTAAGATCTAATATTGCGAAAGAACATTAAATCAGCACAAAATAGGTAATGCGTTATACTTAGCAGGTTACCAATGTACAGTAATTAATTTAAAGTCAGGTCTGTGAACCCTTATCAAAATAATGCATGCTGCATTTTAGAGAGTTTCATCAGAGAATTTGATGTTTAGCTGAAATTTCCATGAACCAATCATCATTTGTGACCTTGTTCTTGTACAAATATATTTAAGTTGTAATCCATTGGATTTTAAGTTGTTACAAATCTAATGGGATAGTTTAAGCCTCAAACTATCCCATTAGATTTTTAACAACTTAAAATCAAACGGGTTACAACTTAAATATACGTACAAGAATGAGGTCACAAATATATATATATATATATATATATTTATACACTCAAACATAGCGCCAGACCCACAGGTTCAATTCCAATCTGGGGTGCTGAATGTGTGGACTTTCCTCATTCTTCCTGCTGCAAACCAGCCTGGGTTTCCTCTCGGTGCTCTGGCTTCCTCCCACATTCCAAATACGTGCAAGTTTGTAGGTTAATTGGACCTCTGTAAATTTCGCATAGAAGCAGTAAAGATGGGAATACATAGAACTAGTGTGAATGGGTGATCGTTGGATGACATGGACTCTCGGTGGGCGGAAGGGCCCGTTTCCATGCTATCTCTAAACTAAACTCAATTCCTTTGCTGTAATTGTAATCCAATTAGTTCAACAGCCAATGAAGACTGAATACAATGGCATCGGGGTATGTTAAAAGCCAGAGGGTTTTTTTGCCCCAGATTCATTTGTACTCTTTAGACTTTAGAGATACAGCGCGGATGCAGGTCCTCGCCTACTGAGTCTTCGCCGACCAGCGATTACCCCATAAACTAGCACTATCCTACACACTCGGGCCAATTTAAGAGAAGCCAATTAACCTACAAACACGCATGTCTTTGGAGTGTGGAAGAAAACCGGAGTACCCAGAGAAAACCCACGCAGCCACAGGGTGAATGCACAAATTCCACGTACAGCGAGCCCAGGACTCTGGCACTGTAAGGCAGCAACTCTACCACTGTGCCACTTTAGATTTTGCTAGCAAGAGCTAGGATCAGTTTGAAACAAGCCTCTCAAGTATGACACCAGCAACACAAAACCAAGCCATGTACTCCCGTTTGTGACTGTCAATAGTAATTCCTTAAAAATAGGATTTCACACTGTTCTGGAGATTAGAGCCATTGTACAAAATCTACTTCACAGAGCTGTGTGTGAAATTGTGGTTCTTAGTCTCAACGTAACAGATAATATGAAGTATTCATTCATCCATTTATAATCAGTATGCAACACTGTATTAAATTAAATGCTACAGCTTGAAGCATGGATTTATTTTCACCCAGCATTTCACATTTACTTCCCTGCAGCCGTGACCTGCTGAACCATTTTAGTCTCATGCCAGGGGAATAAAATCTAACATTGATAATCTGCCTTCCATATGCCTCACTTATGCTGCAGCCAAGCTTTGTAGAGGATGCTCAATTGCATTGGGCAGAAGCGGCTTTTAAATCTGCACACCAGTCAGCCTGCTGTTGAGTGGTAAAAATGAGCAGTCTGTAGCAATATTTCAATGTTGCTTTTATTGTCACATGTTCAAAGGCACAGTGAAATTATTTTCTTACAACCACTTATTCCACATCCCCAATTTGCAAATTTACCGAAATAGGCCACTGATCCCGCATGCAAGAGGCGTTATAATTTAACGGCATTTTCAAAATCCAGTCTTCTTTTGAGTGGTTCCTGATCCTAGCAAGCCCCAGGCTGCTGCAGGGCCTCCAGCCATTGCCTTCTGTTGGAGGTCGACCTGCAAACCGATGTCCGTCTCCTCGCCCATCCACCTTTGCTCCCCGGGGGTACCTCCCAAAGACAACCTCAAACATTCAATTGTTAATTAGATCTTTTTCTTCTTTCGTGTGGCGTGCACAGCCTAAAGCTGTAGGACAACTTGTTCTATTTGATCTTCCGTTTGTGCACGTCGAGTTGATTGCATTAGTCAAAACAGCGCAGACCATGTGAAGGTTGCAATCTTCCACCCCGTTAATGAGATGCAATCTTTTCTTAGATCACAATTATCCTTATTCAACTCTAACTTTCCGAATGATCATTTATAGTGGCACCATGACATTTTTCCAACAACCATTTAACCATTGATATTAGACTGAACCACTTACAACAATTAAATGTATCCTCTTAAAATAATGGTACCAATTTAGCAGTCCACCCAAACTCTGTCATCATCTCGATGATTATAGGCGACGGGAGGAAGATGGCTGGAGTCTCTACCATTTTGTCCCTTACTTTAACAAACAGCCCAGGATACACTTCATAGAAACAAAGGAACTGGTTTACAAACAAAAAACACAACACAAAGCTGCTGGAGGAGGTAGTTGAGGCATGTACTATAACAACGTGTAAGAAACATTTAGACAGGTACGAGGATAGCACAGGTTTAGAGGGATATAGGCCAAACACGGGCAGGTGGGAGAAGTTGGCTGACATGGGCAAGTTGAGCCGAAGGGCCTGTTTCCACGCTGTATGACTTCATGACTATAAGTGCTGGAGTAACTCAGAGGGTCAGGCACCATCTCAGGAGAACATGGATAGGTGACATTTCGGGTCAGGACACTTCTTCAAGCTCATTACCTGCCACGCTTTGTCCTGCCTATCCTCTCTTGCAGATTTTTCCCCTTTCCCTCAATCTTCCCTACGATCAATCTGAAGGAAATCTAACATCTCGCAGGCAAGCCCATGAGCACATTTTTTGGAAGTTGATGGCAAGCTGCTCACGATCTTCACCACTGATTGCAAAAGCAAATATTGTCATTCCAGCAGTCAAACTTCAATGGTTACATTTATGGCCACAAAAGCAACAGATGACAATGATCTGGCACGGATTTATCAGCAATTAAACGTTTCCAGTCTATTTTTGGTAAATCATATCTCAAAGAAAGAAAAATTGGCCCGAGGGGAGACAAGGAGCTGCAGATGCTGGAATCTTGAGCAACTTAGCAAGTCGGGCAGCATCTGTGGAGGGCACGCATCCGGAACGTTTCGGGTCGGAACCCTTCTTCAGATTGACCTTCCCCCAAGTAGAGAACTTCTGCTCCTGTTCTCTGCAGAATCTAATCACCGGCACAGTGGCGCAGTAGTAGAGTTGCTGCCTTACAGTCCTTGCAGCGCCAAAGGGCTGACTACGGGTGCTGTCGGTACAGAGTTTGTAAGTTTCCTCGTGACCTGCGTGGGTTTTCTCCAATTTCTTCCGTTTCCTCCCCCACTCCAAAGACGTACAGGTATGTAGGTTAATTGGATTGGTAAAAATGAAAATTGCCTTTAATGTGTGTAGAATAGTGTTAATGTGCGGGGATCACAGGTGGGCTCGGTGGGCTGATGGACCTGTTCCCACGCTGTATCCCTAAACTAAACTAAACTAAACTAAACTAAATTGGGATTATCACTACCAAAAAGGGACTTCCAGCAATGCTCACTCATTGTCCCTTCTCTTGTCGAGCTTCCTACACATTAATGTTTGAAAATAAAGTTCTCGAACATTCCACCATTGATTATGCAAGGGAGTTTGAGCAATGTAATAACTCCCAAATTAGGTGGAGCTTTTAGGAAAAGCCAACATGCAGAGGTGAGTTATACAGGCCAAATTGGTGGAGATTACCACCAACATTTCTAGTATTCCTCTTGGAATTTCCGATGAGGTCAGGATCGGCTGCCTCACCTGGCCTAGGTGCCACATTTTCAGGGGACTCCCAGCGGTGATTTCAAATGCTCTCTCATAATTTTGTTCGAATTAAAGGAAGTGCCGGACCACTAGTTCCCAGAATATCTGTGGTGGACCTATACATCATAATAACATTAAAACTTATTCTGCTCATTAAATGTGAAATCTGTGCATGTAATCTTCCTAGTGTAATTAGAAATCAACAGAAACCTCTCGCGCTTTCAGAACCTAATGTGCCACTATCTGTTATCTGTCAGTAGTCAATTTATTACTGATTCCATTTATAATTTTCCACCTGATTCTTTTGAATAAATCAATCATGGATTACTGCTGTTCCTTATATATTTTAGAAGAAAGAATCTCATCTTTCTTCTTTTTTATGTACATTTTTATGTACATTTTTATATACTTAACATAAGTGTTGTTTTACAGTTCCAATAAGCACAAGACACTTGCATATTGAAATAATGAAGTGAGCATCAAGGTCACCATGACAGCAAATCAAGTGTAGTAGTGCAGTTGTCATGACAGCAATACCCAAGGCACTTTTCTAATTGAAACACTGTTTTCCGTGCCATGTGTCTTTGTTAGCAGCAACCGAGGAGCAGGACGAACCGTATGAGGGGAAGAGGTGGTCGGGGCGAGAATGGACCAAGGAGAGGAGGTCAAACTGCCAAGAACAAAGGTGGTCATAAGGTCATCAGTGATAGGAGTAGAATTAGGCCATTCGGCCCATCAAGTCTACTTTCTACATTCAATCATGGCTTATCTACCTCTCCCACCTAACCCCGTTCTCCAGCCTTCTCCCCATAACCTCTGACATCTGTACTAATCAAGAACCCATCTATCTCTACCTTAAAAATATCCACTGACCTGACCTCCACAACCTTCTGTGGCAAAGAATTCCACAGATTTACCACCCTTTGACGAAATAAATTCCTCATCGCCTTTCTAAAAGAACATCCTTTAATTCTGCAGCTGTGACCTCTAGTCCTAGACTCTCCCACCAGCGGAAACATCCTCTCCACATTCATTCTATACAAGCCTTTCACTACTCTGTATGTTTCAATCAGATCCCCCATCATTCTTCTAAACTGCAGCGAGTACAGGCCAGCGGTGGGGGCGGAGGGGCGTTGGGAACAAAGGGGGACCCATCGGCGGGGGAGGGGGAGGGTGCCAAGACCAAAAGGGGAATGGGGGGATGGCAAGAACAAAAATGGACTGACAAGACGCTAATAAGTATATTGCAACTTTGTCCGCGGGGGTACGTGGCGACTCTTTGTGTACTTTGTGGATTGTATGCAAAAACAAAATATTTCACTGGACCTATCATTGAATTGTTGAATAAAATATGGAAAGGTTCACTTTTCCATGAGCACAACATCATTGAACCCGAGCATTTTTTTTCTAACAAGGACACAAAGTGCTGGAATAGAACACAAAGTGGTGGAATAACTCAGCGGGTCAGGCATCGACACTAGAGAACACGGACAGGTGACATGTTTGGGTCAGGACCCTTCTTCAGATGTTCTCCAGAGATGCTGAGTTACTCCAGCACTGTGTGTCCTTTTGTGTATTAACCAGCATCTGCAGTTCTTTGTTTCAACAAAGTGTTGGAGTAACTCAGCAGGTCAGGCAGCATTTCTGGAGAAATAGATAGGTGGCGTTTCTTACGGGTAGGAGGAGAACTTCTTCAGTCAAAATGTAGAACAAAGAACTGCAGATGCTGGTTTCATTTGATACATATTGAATTCATGCCAATTATATGATAGCTTCAATTTGCTCAAAAAAGTAGGCTATCTTGTCATACACCTCACCAAAAATTGATTGTTTTAGTTTTCAACAGGTCAGGCAGCATCTCTGGAGAACATGGAGAACATCAGTTAAACTTGAGTTTAGGATGAGGTGGGACCTCATTGAAATTTACCAAATAGTGAAAGGCCTGGATAGAGTGGATGTGGAGAGGATATTTCCACTGGTGCGAGAGTCTAGGACCAGAAGCCATAGCTTCAGAATTAGAGGACTTGCCTTTAGAAAGGAGATGAGGTGGAATTTCTTTCATTAGAGGGTGGAGAATCTGTGGAATTCATTGCCATGGACGGCTGTGGAGGCCAAGTCAATGGATATCTTTAAGGCGGGGATTGACAGTTCTTGAATAGTATGGGTGTAAGGATTATGGGGAGAAGGTGGGTGAAAGTGCTTGACCGGCAGATCAAAAACTTAGATAAACCAGGAGGAAATGAAAAAAACAAGCAAAATCTAACTGTGCAACGTGATTATAATGTTATAATTATCAATAAAAAGAAAACAAGATAAAGGTAATAGCTCCAATTATTAGGTAACTCACAGATCGAGCATAATAATTTCTGCTTACTGATTATTTAACTCATTGAATAAAAATGTTCATAGAATTGAAATCATTTGAAGATATTTCATTGGTATGTATTACATATTCTATTAATTGTCAATATTGTTCTTTGTGTTCAGTTTTGCAAAATACCTGAGTTTTATTTAGAGTTCAGAGTTACAGCAATGAAACAGCGCCTTCGGCCCTCTAAGTCAACGCCAACCATTCACACCAGTTCTATGTTAACCTACTTTCACATCCTATACACTAAGGGAAATTTACAGAGGCCAATTGACCTACAAACCTACACGACTTTGGAATGTGGGAGGACTTGCGCCATTGTGCTGCCTTATTAATGGGGCACTGGCTTATATTTTGACTTCGCCACCGGGTACTGTTTGTACAGAGTTTGTACATGCTCCCTGTGACCGCGTGTGTTTTCTCCAGGTGCTCTGGTTTCCTCCCACATTTAATATTTAAGGCAGTTAGACTGACATCTGAGGTTGGTTATATTTTAGAGTCTATTATTAAGGGTGAGGTTTTGAGATATTTGGAAGCACATAATAAAATACGCCTAATTCAGCATTGTTTTGTTGCCGCAGAGATAGATTCTTGATTAGTATGGGCATCAAAGATTATGGGAAGAAGGCAGGAGAATGGAGAGGAAAAGATAGATGAGTCACGATTAAATGGTAGAGCAGACTTGATGGGCTGTGTAGTCTATGTCTGTTCCTATGTCTTATGATCGTGTTCTTTCCCAATGAATGAATTAATAAGAGCCAAGTAAAAGCTCTTCAAACTGATAACTCGCGCTGAAACACTCAAAAACAAGACTATTTTGCAAGTCAAAGTCAGCACACATACCAAGGCAATTTCCGTCTACTCTCCTCCAGGTGTCAACATTTCTACATCGGCAAGAAAAAGCGCAGGCTCGGTGATCGTTTCGCTGAACACTCAGTCCGTCTTAACTTACCTGATCTCCGGCTTGCTCAGCACTTCACGTCCCCCTCCCATTCCGAATCTGACCTTTCTGTCCTGGGCCTCCTCCATTGTTAGAGTGAGGCCCAGCGCAAATTGAAGGAATAGCACCTCATATTTCGCTTGGCTACCCCAGCGGTATGAACATTTATTTTTCTAACTTCAAATAACCCTTGGTTTCCCTCTCTATCCCCTCCACCTTCCTAGTTCTCCCACCAGTCTTACTGTCTCCGACTACATTCTATCTTTGTCCCGCCCACTCCCCTGACATCAGTCTGAAGAAGGGTCTTGACCCGAATTGTCACCCATTCCTTCTCTCCAGAGATGCTGCCAGTCCCGCTGAGTTATTGCAGCTTTTTGTGTCTACCTTCAATTTAAACCGGCATCTGCAATTCTTTCTTACAAATAGTGTTAAATATGTGTCTGTCTTCCCTATGATTTGGGCAGTTTCTCACACCCTGATACCAGATTTCTTCATTCCGAAGAACATAATGACAATCTACTGCAAGCGATGTTAAATTGCAGTGTTAAATGAATTGATTTAGACTTTTAGACTTTTTAGATAGGAATGGAAACAGGCCCTTCGACCCATCGAGTCCACGCTGACCAGCGATCGCCTGTAACACTCGCACCATCCTACACACTAGGAACAATTTGCGATCTTACCAAAGCCAATTAATCTACAAACCTGCACGTCTTTGGTGTGTGAGAGGAAGCCATAGCACCCGGAGAAAACCCACGCGGTCACAGGGAGAAGGTACAAACTCTGTACAGACAGCACCCATGGTCATGATGTCCATGTCCCTGGCACTGAGAGGCAGTAATTCTTCCACTGCGCCGCTGTGCCAGCCCGTATCTGAGATCAATATACAACGGGGATGGAAACAATTGGCCATGAATCACGAGTACACAGAGGAAAGAAACTAGCAGCATTCTAGGCGGAAGGGAAGGGGATTGGCTGCAAGTGCGAGAGAGTGAAGCTCCCACTTCACAGCCCTGATCCTGGTGTTCTCAGCAGTGAAAGGAACATCAGCCACCATCCTGCCAGTCAATGACAAGTCTCCACGAGAGTTGCAAAGCCTGTAATTAAATATTTTCCTTCTATTGCTTCAGTGCCAGCGAAATTACAAGCAGCTATGACGTTTGTTTCATATCGCTTAATGCCTTAAATTTGTATCGCTCTCAGTAGATTGTCATTCTGTTCTTCAGAATGAAGAAATCTGGTTTCAGGGTGTCACAAACTGCCCAAATCATTGGGAAGCCGGACACAAAGTGCTGGAGTAACTCAGCGGGTCAGGCTGCGTCTCTGGAGAAAAAGCAATAGCAATAGTAATAGCAAAGACATGGCTCAAAGAGGAGGAGGAGGATTTGGAATTGAATATTCAAGTTCACAAGGCACTTGAGAAGGGAAAACAAAGAGTGTAGGTGGCAGCAAGGTTTCATGGTTTCAAGGTCAGTTTATTGTCACGTGCACCAATTAAGGTACAGTGAAATATGAATTACCATACAGCCATACTAAAAAAAGCAACAAGACACACAACTACATAAAGGTTAACATAATCATCCACAACAGCGGATTCGCCACGGATTCCCCACGTTCTTCACTGTGATGGAAGGCAATAAAGTCCAATCTTCTCCCTCTTTTATTCTCCCACTAGACAAAGATTCCATTCTAATGGTGAGGAACGATAATGTAATGTAACGATAATGTCAGTTCAAACACAGCACCGTTGGAAAGCTAAAGGAACATCAGAGGAGATCTTTTGTTTGTGGGTATCTAACAATTGCCGAACAATTGCCCACCAAAACGTAGGATTATGGTAGAGGCAGAATCTGCAATGTGCAAGAGCTACAGAATACTGGTGATGGGGACTTTAAGCATATTAATGCAGCAATTGAAAAAAAGTAGGAATGCTTTCAACCCCTGCATTCCCTCTTTCTCCATCCCTCCCACACCCTTGTTGGCCTGCTAGTTTCACTGTCCGTATCCCTTCTTTATCATCTCTTCCACTACCTTTCCTGGCTCATCGGTGCTAGCTCTGAACCTTTTCATACCTCTAGTTTCCCTCTCCGCTGACTTTCAGTTTGAAGAAGGCTCTTGACCCAAAACATCACCTATTCCCTTTCTCTGGAGATGCTACCTGACCCACTGAGTTACTCCAGCATTTTGTGTCTATCTTTGGTGTAAACCAGCATCTTCAGTTCCTTCCTATGCACGATTTCAATAAGTATGATCAGCGGCGGAGCACTTAACAACAACTTGTTGGGACTTGAAAATGGCGCCAAATCTGGCAACTCTGTACACTGTCTCAGTGTACTACTGCTGTACACTTGTACTGTATAACATTCACAAGTTCAAGAGTAGTAGGAGCAGAATTAGGCCATTCCGCCCATCAAGTCTACTCTGCCATTCAATCATGGCTGATCGATCTTTCCCTCTCAACCCCATTCCCCTGCCTTCTCTTGACACCCTTACTAATAAAGAATCTGCCAATCTTTACCATTAAAATATCCATTGACTTAGGCTCCACAGTCCTTCATGGCAATGAATTCCACTGATATACCACCCTCTGACCAAATAAATTCCTGCTTATCTCCCCTCTAAACATGCGTCCTTTATTCTGAGGATGTGCACTATGGTTTTAGACTCTCCCACTAGTAAAAAAACCCTCTCTGCATCTACTCTATCCAGACCTGGATTGTTCTGGGATGCTTATCTAAGAGGTATCTAAGTGCTTATGTATAGTGGTACCTGTACTGAACTGTATACAAAAATGAATTTCACTGTACCTCGCCGACCCATTTTTCTTGCTAACAAAACAGTAAAGGAACTGGAACTACTTGTGGTGAATGAATGAACAAAGCATATTTCAGCCAAAGAGCATCGGAGTGCAGTGGCCATGATCACAAGGAGTTTGCAGCTGGACTGAGAGTATTCCAGGCCACCATGACCACAAGAAAATTTAGTTTAGTTTAGTTTAGTGATACAGCGCATCTGGCCCTTCAGCCCACCCAGTCCGCACCGACCAGCGAATCCCACACATTAACACTATCCTGCACACGAGGGACAATTTACTATCATACCAAGCCAATTAACCTACAATCCTGTGCATCTGTGGAGTGTGGGACGAAACCAGAGATCCTGGAGAAAACCCACACAGGTCACAGGGAGAATGTACAAACTCCGTACAGACAGCACCTATAGTCGGGATTGAACCTAGGTCCCTGGCGCTGTAAGGCAGCAACTCTACCGCTGCGCCACCTTGTCGCCCTGACAGCGAAATCTGGTGTTTGCCTGCACACGGTCACCAGAGGCCATCACGCTTAATGGGGAATCTCTCGTGCTTCATCGTTTCAGATTTTCATTATCTCCAGAGTCTTTCTCTCAGTTGCCAAGCATTTTAATTTCCCTTCCCATTCCCACACTGACCTCTCCGTCCTGGGCCTCCTCCATTGTCAGAGTGTGGCCTCACGCAAATTGGAGGTACAGCAACTCATATTTCGCTTGGGCAGCTTACAATCCAGTGGTATAAATATTGAATTTTCTAACTTCAAGTAACCCTTGCATTCCCTCTCTCTCCGTCGCCCACCCGAGTTAACCTGTTTGTTTTGCTGTCCGTATCAACTTCGTTAACACCTGACCCACAGCCATTGTGGGCTCCTTGGCCATCTTTGATTTGGTGCCGGTTCTTCTTCGTTCTGTACCATTTCATATCTCTAGTTTCCTTCTCCCCGCACTCTCAGACTGAAAGGGTCTCGACCTGAAACGTCACCTATTCCTTTCTTCCAGAGATGCTGCCTAACCCGCTGAGTTATGACAGCATCTTGTGTCTATCTTTCTTAAACATACTGTCTTCCCTTGGCACACGAACACAAATGATGCCAATACTGACTGTACAAGCTAAATGTAAGAGGTCTAACTTTTCACGCCCTCAACGTTGGCTGCGGGAAGGCGCCCCTGGGGCACAAAGGCTGAATAGTGGCCAGGCGAGGAGAGGGTCAATGGTTCGCTGGACGATCCAGATCGATGGGACGGCTGCAAGGGGCCTTTATGGCCAGCTGCTGTTGGGACGTTGAAAATGCCGCCAAAACCTGGCGACTCTTGTGGGCTATTTCTACACATTTTGTACTTAATCTGGGATTGTATTTATGCATAGTAATAATTTACTAAACTGCGTGGAAAAAAGAGAAATAATTTCACTGTTCCTTGGTTACACACAGCTTTAAATGTACTTCAATGGTTCATCCTTCCCTCAAAATCTGTAGGTGTTTAACTTGTCAAAAACAGATCCACAGTAATTGTAAATGTTCATGGTCGATTTCACTTTGTTTTAATTTGCATCCACTGTACATTAGCAGCAACTACTTTCACATCGAAAAATGTGCCCAGACAGGCAGCTGTTGTTACCTTGGTCCCACATTTGTTTCACAAAACAAAACATGAATCGGTGATGTAGAAAACAGATCTCACCAGTGAACCCAAATAGCAATTGCTTTGCTCTTTTTCTTTAAAGTTTTCATTTTCTTTTCTGCCTTTTAATTTTAGTTTTAGAGATACAGCACAGAAACAGGCCCTTCGGCACAATGAGTCCGCGTCGACCAGCGATCACTGCACATTAACGCTACCCTATACACACTGGGGACAATTTTACACTCAGCAAATTAATCTACAAACCTGTATGTCTTTGGAGTGTGGCAGGAAACCGAAGATCTCGGAGAAAACCCACGCGGTCACGGGGAGACCGTACAAACGGTGTATAGACAGCACCCATAGCCAGGATTGAACCCGGGTCTCCAGCGTCACAAGCGCTGTAAGGCAGCAACTCGACCGCTACGCCACCGTGCTTCTTATGTGAGGTTGAGTTTACTGTCACGTGTACAGAGGTACAGTGAAAAGCTTTTGTTGCGTGCTAACCAGTCAGTGGAAAAACAATACGTGATTACAATTGGGCCATCCACAGTGTACAGATACATGATAAAAGGAATAACGTGAATAGTGTTTAGTGGAAAAGAAAGCAAGTAAAGTCCGATCTAAGATAGTCCGAAAGTCTGCAATGAGGTAGATAGTAGTTCAGGATTGTTCTCTAGTTGTGGCAGGATGGTTTAGTTGGGAAGAACTGGGAAGCTGGGAAGAACTGTCCCTGAATCTGCAGTTTCATATTTCTCTCCCTTTTGCCCGATGGGAGAGGGGCGAAGAGGGAGTGGCCAGGGTGTGACTGGTCCTTGATTATGCTGCTGGCCTTCCCGTGGCAGCGTGAAGCATAAATGGAGTCAATGGAAGGGAAGTTGGTTTGTGTGATGGTCTGGGCTGCATCCACGATTCTCCTCTATTTCTCGCAGAGAATTCTTATTCATCAGAACTGCACAACTCATCACGATAGCAGCTTTACTGTGATGGATAAGTTGAAAGTAGCTTGAAACTAATGGTTAGCTAATGTGGCTCCTATCAAAGTGCTGGAGTAACTCAGCAGATCAGGCAGCATCTCTGGGTCTGAAGAAAGTTGTCGACCCAAAAGGTCACCTATTCAGTTTCTCCAGAAATGCTGCCTGACTCGCTGAGTTACTCCAGTTTTGTGTGTAACCCAGCATCTGCACTTCCTTCCTTCACATCTCTGGAGAACATGGATAGGTGACGTTTCAGATCAGGATCCTTCTTCAGCCCATTGTTCAACAGCCTGAAGAAGGGTCTCAACCTGAAATGTCATATATCCATCTTTTCCAGAAATGCTTGGAGCACTTTCGATCTTTTATTGAAACCTAATGTCTGTAGGTCCTTGTTTCAACATCAGCTGCTCCTTGGTTCTCCATTTTCGTGCTCCACTGTAATATCTCCTCATGGTATGCTTACTTTGAAGACGTTTTCATGCCTATCCATGTTCTCCAGAGATACTGCTTGACCCGCTGATGTCTCCAGCACTTTGTGTCTGTGTATGTATTAACCAGCATCAGCACTTCCTTCGGCAATTTAGGACAAAACCTCTTCACCCAGAGACTTGTGAATCTGTGGAATTCTCTGTCAAGAAGGCAGTGGAGGCCAATTCATTGGATGTTTTCAAGTGAGAGTTAGATTTAGCTCTAAAGACTAAGGGAATCAAAGGATATGGGGGAATGGCCGGAACAGGGTACTGATTTTGGATGATCAGCCGTGATCATATTGAATGGCGGTGATGGCTCGAAGGGCCGAAGCACCTATTTTCTATGTTTCTATGTTTCTACATCTGGCTTCCAAACAAGTTGGCCGTGTGAAGGTCTGAGCTGCCAGAGGAGGTAGCTGAGGCAGAGACTATTTCCATGTTTAAGAAACAATAAGACAAGTACATGGAAAGGACAGGTTTAGAAGGATATGGGCCAAACGCAGGCAGGTGGGACCACTGTAGATGGGACATATTGGTCAGTGTGGGCAAGTTGTGGCCAAAGGGCCTGTTTCCACACTGTATGTCTATGACTCTCTAATGTTAGCATTTTCACAGCCTAAAATACTCTCAAGAATGTCGAACTCCAGCTCTGAATTCTCTGCACTCATATCATGCACTGAACAAAGTAAAGTGTAATGTGCTTATAATACATACACGTGAATGTGCACTGAAACACACAGCAATGTAACTCTAGAACTTGTGTTTAGCGGTACGTGTTAGCGTAGTTCACAAGAAATTAATGGATACTATTTAACACATTTGTGATTTAGCATTTTTTGACACACGCACTACACCTATGACTGTGATTATGTGGGAGCTCACAGAATGACTAATTACTTGTTATTTACAGAGTCATTGTTGAATTGTGTTTACTTCTATTTTCTTAGTGGTTTTGCAAAAGAAAAGGTGCAAAAACTAAATAAACAACTCGCACTTCATCGCTGCCAGGAACTTTTGTTTTTAGATCTGCCATGGACTCAACCATAAAGACAAGTTACTACAGTGTGAGCCAACCCAAAGAAAAAATATAAAGGATGTGCGTTCAGAAGAACATGTCCTCCAAATGTGCAGTGGACAGAGGTTTGGGTCATTCATACTAAACTGCATCTTTTCGAGGAACCTATACAGAAAGCAATCCCAAGTTTAGATTGAAAATTAAAATTGGAGATCGCAGCCATCAGGTATTTTGAGGCAGTTTTATATCTTTTACAATGAATGGCATCTGCAAATGATGAAATACCATGATAACAGTACACTTTGTAAAAGCGAGTCGAGTGTTTTATTGTCATATTTGACAAAAACGGAACAATTAAATTCTTACTTGCAGCAACACATATATAACCGGCCCACCGAAGATCACAGCCGCACCCGCCTCACCTTACATCGCCGCCGGACCGGGGCCCCCCGAACATCGCCGCCGCACCGCACCCCACTCTTCTCACCGCCTCACCGGGCGGGCTGAACCTTGCCGCCCCACCGCCCACCCGCCCACCGGGACCTCCCACGCATCGCCCGCCGACCCCGACAAACCATTTCCGACATTTCCCTACCATTCCTTGACCTCACCATCTCTATTGCAGGTGATACACTCCTGACCGACATCCACTAGAAACCAACTGACTCCCACAGCTACCTGGACTACTCTTCCTCCCACCCTGCTTCCTGTAAGGACTCCATCCCCTATTCCATCCCCTGAGCACAAAGCTGCCGGCCCCGATGGCATCCCCGGGCGGGTGCTCAGGGCATGTGCCGGACAACTATCCCTGGTCCTCACTGACATTTTCAATCTGTCACTGGCCCAGGGTGTCGTCCCCACTTGCCTCAAGACATCTACCATTGTGCCAGTGCCCAAACAATCAGCGACAGGGAGTCTCAACGACTACCGGCCAGTGGCACTCACCCCTGTCATCGCTAAGTGCTTTGAGCGGCTGATCCTGGCTCACCTCAAAGCCAGCCTCCCCCCCACACTGGACTCCCACCAATTTGCCTACCGGTCAAACAGGTCTACAGAGGACGCCATATCGACGGCCCTACACTCTGCACTGACCCACCTGGACAGCAACAACACCTACATCAGGCTGCTGTTTATTGACTTCAGCTCTGCCTTTAACACTGTCATACCCGCTAGCTTGATCACCAAACTCAGCGGTCTTGGCATCTCCACCTCCCTCTGCAATTGGACACTGGATTTCCTCACTAACAGACCACAGTCTGTTAGGGTCAACAACCTTACCTCCTCCACTATAACACTGAACACCGGCGTGCCACAGGGCTGTGTGCTCAGCCCTCTCCTCTACTCCCTATTCACGCATGACTGCATCCCCAAGTATGGCTCCAACGCCATCATAAAATTTGCCGATGACACCACGGTGGTAGGACTGATCAGTGATAATGACGAATCAGCCTACAGGGAGGAGGTCCAGCAACTGACTACCTGGTGTGCCAACAATAACCTCGTCCTCAACTCCCAGAAGACGAAGGAAATAATTGTTGACTTTCGGAAGAACAGAGGGGGCAGACACACCCCTATCCATATAAACGGGACTGAGGTGGAGCGGGTCTCCAACTACAAATTCCTCGGGGTACACATCTCGGAGGATCTGTCCTGGTCCCTCAACACCTCAAAGCTAATCAAAAAGGCACAGCAGCGCCTTTACTTTCTGAGGAGGCTCAAAAAAGCCCACCTGTCCCCCCAGATCCTGACGAACTTCTACCGCTGCACCATCGAAAGCATCCTGACCACCTGCTTTACGGTATGGTACAGCAGTTGCACCGTGGCAGACAGGAAGGCACTTCAACGGGTGGTGAAAACCGCCCAGTACATCATCGGTGCCCCGCTCCCTGCCTTGGATGCCCTCCACCGAAAACGGTGCCTGAAGCGGGCCGGGAAGATCATCAAGGACCCCTCACACCCTAATCATGGACTGTTTGCCCTCCTCCCATCAGGGAGGCGGTACAGGAGCCTCAGGTCCCGCACCAGTAGGACGAAGAACAGCTTCTTCAACTACACCATCCGACTGCTGAACTCGGAGCCCAGTTGATAGACTTGTCTGTACCCTGTATTTATTTATTTTCCATATTGCTACCACTGCACTCTGTATTTATTTTTCTATATCGCTATCACTAAGAACGACGCTAAACTGCATTTCGTTGTACCTATACTTGTATTTGTGCAATGACATTAAACTTGAATTGAATTGAATTCCCAATTCCTCCGTCTATGCCGCATCTGCTCCCAGGATGAGGTGTTCCACACCAGGTCATCACAAATGTCCTCATTCTTCAGAGAACGGGGATTCCCCTCCTCCACTATAGATGAGGCTCGCACCAGGGTCTCCTCCATACCTAGCAACACTGCCCTCTCTCCCCATTCCCCCACTCACAACAAGGGCAGAGTCCCCCTGGTCCTCACCTTTCACCCCACCAGCCGGCACATACAACACATAGTCCTCCGCCAGTTTCGCCACCTCCAACGTGACCCCTCCACTCGCCACATCTTCCCATCTCCCCCCCATCTGTCTTCCGCAAAGACCGCTCACTCAGCAACTCCCTTGTCAATTCTTCCCTTTCCTCCCGCTCCACCCCTTCCCCGGGCACTTTCCCTTGCAACCGCAAGAGATGCTACACTTGTCCCTTCACCTCCCCCCTCCACTCCTTTCAGGGACTCAAGCAGTCCTTCCAGGTCTGACAGAGGTTCACCTGCACCTCCTCCAACCTCATCTACTGCTCCGTTATTCCAGATGCCAGCTGATCTATATCAGTGAGACCAAGCGGAGGCTTGGCGATCGTTTCGCCGAACACCTCCGCTCGGTCCGCAATAACCAACCCGACCTCCCGGTGGCTCAGCACTCCAACTCCCCCTCCCATTCCGTATCCGACCTCTCAGTCCTGGGCCTCCTCCAAGGCCAGACTGAGCAACACCGCAAGTTGGAGGAACAGCACCTCATATTCCGCTTGGGGAGTCTCCATCCTCTGGGCTTAAACATTGAATGTTCTCAATTCTGTTAACCCTTGCTGTCTCCTCTCCTTCCCACCTCTCCCTCAGCCCTCGGGCCCTGGCATTCCTTCTCTCTCTATCTCTCCCCCATCCAAGTCGCACTAGCTTCTCATTTTCACACTACAAACAGCTTACAATGGCCTTTTTCCTTTATCATCGATACTTTTTTGCATATCTTTCATTCATTGTTCTTTATCTGACCACATCACCGTCTATAGCTCTCGTTTCCCTGATCCCTAACCAGTCTGAAGAAGGGTCTCGACCAGAAACGTCGCCTATCTCCTTCGCTCCCTAGATGCTGCTGCACCCGCTGAGTTTCTCCAGCCTTTTGTGTACCCTTGATTCCCCAGCATCTGCAGTTCCTTCTTTAACACATATATAACTGCGGATGCTGGTTAATACACAAAAGTAAGTAGGCACTGGAGGAACTTCACAGATCAGGCAGCATCTCTGGAGAACATGGATAGGGGATGTTTCAGGTCGGGACTCTTCTTCAGACTGATTGAATGGTGGGGGAAGTAGAAAGCTGGAAAAGGGGAGAGGCAGGACAAAACGTGGCAGTTAATAGGTTGACATAGGCGAGGGGGGGGGGGGATGGTTGATAGGTAAATGGTTGGAACAAAGGTCAGAGATAAGAAAGAGAGGTGTGAATTATGTTTGAAGATTTGTGGATCATTAAGCCAGAGGAAGATAGCGGATGGTGGGGAGTATGGAGGGGAGAAATCGGTGCAAGTCCAGGTGGGGTGCAGGGCAAGCAAGAGAAGGGGAGTTAAGGTTCAACAAAGAGTCCTTCTGAAGAACGGCTCTGACCCAAAACATCATCTATTCCTTTTCTCCAGAGATGCTGCCTGACCCACTAAGTTACTCTAGTATTTTGTGGCTATCTTTGGTATAAACCAGCATCTGCAGTTCCTTCCTACACAGAAGGTTATGAGTCATGCCTTCAATTATACCATTCCATATTTCTTTGTCACGTCTAATTTCTTCAACACTCTTCACCAAAAAAACTTAGGTGGTCATTAAAACTGCCTCCATTAAGATCAAACTCAAACACAAATTTATACTGTAAGGCAGTTTTCTCAACTTTATCTCTTAAATAAACAAGAAAATTATAGCAGTAAAACTGACAAGAAGGTTGGAAAGAAGCATTATAAATCAAATTCAGTCATAATTTACCAAGTGACAAGAAGCTGTCTAAAATCTGGTTGCCTTCAATTTGTATATTTTTTGGATGCAAGATAAAAAACAGTGAAGTCTGTTATGAACTTCTGAACTTATGGTCAAGTTTCCTTCTTTCTCAGAAAACAAATATGCAAATTATAACTTGAAATATGAACTTGAAATATGTTTAATGCAATTTCACAGTTGCAATCATCGATGGCAATTAATCATTTTTGATTTCCTTTCCATTATTTTTGGAAAAGTAGTTAATACCCTAAAATTAAAATATTTGAAGACACAGAGTGCATAATATGCTGCATCCCTGACTTCCCATTATCAGTTAGAATTGAAGTGTTACTTATTAATTAAAGTCCATCAAGGTATTTTCTTGAAATTATTGGAATGTCGGTTAACTGGGGAGAGGAATGGGGTGGAATATACTTTTTTGTCATTTGGAGGTTTAGATTATTTACGGCAATGCCTCACATCTAGCATTTTGTTCACACACTCTGTTTTCCACTTTTTAATTACTTTGGTTGCTTTTGAAATGTCAAGAAAGTGGCCAAAGCAGCCCAGACAAGGTGCAAAAATAGTTGTGGGTAAATTTAATTGGAAACCAACAAAATAAAGCCCCTCGTCTTGCACAAACGGGCGTTTGTGCTACATCCCATTAATTTTTCTCCCTTAAATAAATCTTCAGCTTCACAATTTATCTTCCTCTGTGGGAGGGATAAGGCCACAGCAAATGCAACATCTGGGGATTTGCTGAACATCTGAAACAACCAATTCCTTACACACAGAGATAGTTAACAGAAGGAGCAGGAATAGCGGAAGGAAATAAGGGGAAATAAGAATAAATCAACAAAGAAAAACGGATAAAAGAAAGAGTATTAAACTGGCTTGTGAGAGAAGAACAAAAGAGAAAATGTATTTATTAGCAAGAAAGAGTATTGAGGGATGAAGCAGGAATAGTTGGTTCCTGGTAGACAAAAATGCTGGAGAAACTCAGCAGGTGAGGCAGCATCTATCAAGCGAAGGAAATAGGCAATGTTTCGGGCCAAAACCCTTTTTCAGTCTGAAGGAGGGTTTTGGCCCAAAACGTTACCTATTTCCTTCGCTCCATAGATGCTGCCTCACCCGCTGAGTTTCTCCAGCATTTTTGTCTACCTTCGATATTCCAGCATCTGTAAATCCTTCTTTAACATAGTTGGTTCCTCGTCTGTTAATATGATGATGATGATGAACTCCTATGAAAAAGTACAGTTATTAATCTATGATTTCCGTGAGTACATTTTAGCATAAGAACGCCAATATAATGACCTGCTACTGTTAATTCTGGCCAAATTGGAGATGCCATGCCACTAAAATTGAGTAAAGGCTTCTGTGTTGCTAGGCCATTTGGTTAATTTAAATGTGCCTTCTGCAGAAATGGGACCAGCTGCAGAATGGTGCCAGCTTGTCTAGAGCCTAGATAACAGTTGCATGAAGAGAATGGAAAAACTGCAGATTCTGACAATTAGGTGTAAATTGCATGGAACAGATTGGGTGAATGCAAACCAGACATACACATTGTAACTATTGTTGCAAAGCTTTACTTTGATAGATGTTGATTGGGTTAAGTGTTGAGTCTTGTCTGGGTTTCTTGAATATCCAGGCACATGTTGCATAATTCATCGCTTTTAACTTGCATCTAGAAGTCTAACACTCACAACAAGCCAAATAAACTTTCTAGACTACAGTATAATAACTGGGAAGAAATTAATATTACAATTTTGGAAAGGCCCTATAACCCCCACAATTAAAATGTGGATTATGGAAATGTCAGAGATCCTACACCTGGAAAGAATCAGATTTGTCTTAATGGACAAACAAGAACTTTTTGTTAGAATATGGTCTTCATTCATCGATTATTTGAAGGGGTAGATTGGATCGGCTCGGAAACCTAAATAAAACTTGAATTCAGGATTAGATGAAAAGTTATACTTTATAATCTTCAAACCTTTCTCCAATGATGTATTATTAGTAAATCAGTCCATTCTTTTTTTTTATCTTGACATTTGTGTTTTTACTTTTTTCTTTCTTTCTTTCTTACTTTCTATCTATAAAAAAATAGAAGCAGAATAAATCCACAATTGATAATATTAATAATGTATGATTGATACATATGAAATGTTTTTACCATAATATGTGTTTGCTTCTAATAAAAATATATTTTTAAAAAACTTGCATCTAGAAACTTCGTCAGATACATTGTATTAGGCACTGTATTATTGAGTTAGGGAAGTGTCCATCATGTACTGTGTTAATCAATATCTGTTATTGGACTGTATAGAGACCACCCCCATGTGGTTCGGCCCCTCAAGGTTCGGGGACCTATAAAAGGCTGCTCCCACGAGGTCCTGTGTCGATCTTCTGGGAGAATTCTTAGGACTGCGTGACCAATAGAATGTGGCTGCTTGCATGAGGCTGGTAGGGCTTGGCCAAGCAGATACAAGGATCAAACCCACGGAGGTTAGGTATAGCAGTGGGAACTGCTATTGTGTTTTTCCAAAATAAAGTTTAGATGCGGAAATACTTAATTCTGTATTTTATTGACTGAAACTGGACTGGGGGGAAGCTAAGATCAAGCTATTTACACTGTTGCTGAGGTGAATATTCAACTAGTTCATCTTCTGTTACCAGAAAATAATTTTATTATTATTAACCATAGGTTGTTCTGTCTATCTGGATTTCAACAAATAGTGGTACATTTGCTGCCTCACAGTGCTAGAAAACCGGGGTTCAGATCCTGACTACGGGTGCTGTCTGTATGGAGTTTGTACGTTCTCCCTATTAACGCATAGGTTTTCTCCAGGTGCTTCAGTTCCTCCCACACTCCAAAGACGTACAGGTTTGTATGTTAATTGCCTTGGTAACATTGTAAATTGTACCGGGTGTGTAGGATAGTGCTAGTATACAGGGATCTCCTGTCAGCACAGACGCAGTGGGCTGAAGGGCCTGTTTCCATGCTGTTTCTCTAAACTAAACTAAGATATCGCAAACATTTGAACATTGAATTTATGCAGAGCTAATAAAATTTAAAACCTAATTCAAGATAGCACAGATAGACATAAAGTGCTGAGGTAATTCAGCGGGTCAGTCGGCATCTCTGGAGAAAAATGATGTGTGACATTTCAGGTCAGAACCCCTTCTTCAGAACGTGATTGCACTTTCTGCATAGCTTCTCGGTGTTAAATAGCAAATGGCTCCAACTTTGCACAAAACAAATGAGATTTTTGTATTTGTCTGTAACTGAAGCCTGGGGTGTTCATAAATTAATGGAAACTTGAATTGGTTCATGACCGGTTGCAACAATGGGAATGTCATGTAGATAGAAGCCTGATCTCCTTGGATATGATATCCAATTAGAACGGCTCACTGCTCCATTATATAACACAGTGTCCCTGACGTTAGTTTTGTTTAATTTAGTTCAGAGATACAGCATGGAAACAGGCCCTTCAGCCCACTGAGTCCGCACTGACAAGTGATTACCCATTCACAGTAGTTCTATTCTACAGACTAAGGACAATTTACAGAATCTGGTCTCGACCTGAAACGTCACCCATTCCTTCTCTCCAGAGATGCTGCCTGTCCTGCTGAATTACTCCAGCACTTTGTGTCTTCCTCCAATTTACAGAAGCCAATGAATCTACAAACCCTTACGACGTTGGAATGTGAGAGGAAACCGTAGCATCTGGAGAAAACCCATAAGGTCACAGGGAGAATGTACAAACTCGCACAGACAGCACCCATGGTCAGGATCGAACGAGGGTCTCTGGCACTGTGAGGCTGCAGCTCTACTGCTGCGCCACTGTTCCGCCAGAGTGGGCTAGATTGCTTCAGCAGTGGAGAAAGTGTAAAAGAGTAAATGGTTAATGAGTACATGTTTAAAGGTAGGCCTGTCCACAAGTTGACAGATACCTCACATGTGTAGAAAGGAACAGTAGATGCTGGTTTACACTAAAGACAGACTCAAAGTGCTGGAGTAACTCAGCGGGTCAGGCTGTAACGCTTGAGAAAATAGATAGGTGATGTTGTGGGTCGGGACCCTTCTTCATACCTCACATACCACAGTACCAGAACAGGATGGTCTGGTCTCCTATTATCTCTCCAGTTAAACCCTTTAGTGTGGATCTCAATTGTACTGCTTAATATTCCTTTTCTCCAGAGATACAACCAGACCTGCTGAGTTACTCCAGCTTTTGTATCTATATCTTCAGCTTGATAATAATATTGTTCATTAACGGTCCATCTCTTTTTGCATGGTACTTCACATGGGAATATGTATGGTATACAGTAAATAGCCCCTTGCACCGTTGAACGTGATAATGCAGTTTAATGATCTATTCTACATTTCCTTCATATTTCTGTGGCAATATCAAAATTAAGGACTGCTGATAACAGCCACTATCTGATACCTGCATTACCATGTCCGCTGTCATGCTTCATACAAGTAAATGCAAATACTGGTTTACAAAAAAATACACCATGCTGGAGTAGATAGGCCGAATCGTTACCCATCCATTTTCTCCAGAGATGCTGCCTGACACACTGAGTTTTTCCAACATTTAGTGTCTATCTTCTCTATAAACCAGCATCTGCAGTTCCTATCTACACATAACCTCTAACCTGTTTTTTTCTCCAGCTTAAAACATTCAATGCTTGAATCTTCCTAGTTGTTCTTCCTGGGTCTAAATATATTATTTGTTTCTCAGTGATCAGAACTGGACACTTTGTTCTAGGTCTAGTTTGTCTGAAGAACATGGATAGACGATGTAGAAACAAGGAATTGCATGTGCTGTTTTACCAAGAAAAGGCATAAAATGCTGGACTAACTCAGTGGGTCAGGCAGCATCCTTGGAGAACATCTTCAGACTAGAGAAGGGTCACCTATCCTTGTTCTCCATAGAAGCTGCTTGATCCGTTGAGTTACCCCAGCACTTTGTGCCTTTCCCAGGCACATTAGCTTCAGTTAGAGACCTCTTCCACGCAGATGTTTGAGTGTGGATTACAGTAGCCTAGTGGTCAAGTTACTAGACTAACATCCAAGGGCCTGTGCTATTGATCCCATTCAGAGGCTGGAATTCAAATCCCATCATGCGGCTGGGGTTATTTTGTTTGGAACAAAAGCGACCAAGGGGGAATTTAATTGAGTTGTACAAAAATATGAGAGCCTGAGACTAAACAGGAGGAACCTATTTTCCTTGGCAACAAGCGAATAATCGGGCAACACAGGTTCAAATTCATTGGTGTGAGGAATTGATGGGGCATCAGGAAAAATATTTTCACCCAAGTGGGTGTCTGGAACTCTGTGCCTGAAAGAGACAGCAAGCAAACCACACGCTCAGGATCTCGGCATTGGCAGCCAAAAGTGATACAGCTAAAATTGGGAGGAAGCCAAACAGTTGGCTGTTTTCATTTTGCCAACACGGTGGATTGATGTCATTGTTCAGGCCAATGCGTTTTTATGACTTGACCAAGGCACGGTGTGATCTGCCCTGAAGATCACTCCTTCCACAGGACCAAGATCTTCATCTGTGGCATGCAAGACCTGTGTCCCGGAAAGAGTGAATGTTCACAAAGCAAAGACCCCCCCCAGAAAAAGCCCTTCTTGGAAGAGTCATTGTGGAAACAGGCCCTTCGGCCCAACTTGGCCAAACCAACCAACATGCCCCATCTATACTAGTCCCATCTGCCTGCACGGCCCACATCCTCTAAACCTGTCCTATACATGCACCTGTCTAAATGTTTATTAAACATTGTGAAACTACCTGCCTCAACTACCTCCTCCAGCAGCTCGTTCCATTCCCCCACAACCTTTTGTGTGAAAAAGTTACCCCTCAGGGTCCTATTAAATCTTTCCCCTCTCACCATAAACCTTTGTCCTCTGGTTCTTGATTCCCCTACTCTGGGCAAGAGACTGTGCATCTACCAGATCTATGCCAGGCAGGGGTTCCACCTTGCCTGGCATGTAGATGCCCCAGAGACCACCCACTTCCTGAACTAGGGCTCAGGCTCAACGAGGTCAAGAGTCTGTGAGAAGGGAAGAGCTAGAAGGCTGTGGATGTAGAGAGGAGATTGATGTTTAGACATAGGAAACTGAAGCAATGGGTAACGTCAACCACAGTTAATATCACTTGCAGTGGTGGCCCCATAGCAGAAGCGTCCACGTCACGGGGCTGGAAACTGGGAGTTTCCTGAGCTAATTCTGTTACCACCATCATCTATTGCAACAAGTGATGGCTCCCACTGATTGTCACTGGAAGATTGCATCCAGAGTTCCAGACACCCCTTTAGTGTGGATCTCAATTGTACTGCTTAATATTCCTTTTCTCCAGAGATACAGCCAGACCTGCTGAGTTACTCCAGCTTTTGTATCTATATCTTCAGCTTGATAATAATATTGTTCATTAATGGTCCATCTCTTTTTGCATGGTACTTCACATGGGAATATGTATGGTATACAGTAAATAGCCCCTTGCACCGTTGAACGTGATAATGCAGTTTAATGATCTTTTCTACATTTCCTTCATATTTCTGTGGCAATATCAAAATTAAGGACTGCTGATGACAGCCACTATCTGATACCTGCATTACCATGCATTGCATCCCTTTCTGAATGGACGATGACAGCGATGTCAACACTTGAAATATGGAAGATGGACACGAAATAAGAGAACTTGCAGTGATTTATATGCCCAGTGGTTTCCTTGAGAATGTGCCTCGTACACCTGCCTTCTAGGTGGCGCAGTGTTAGAGTTGTTGCCTTACAGCGCCAGAGACCTAAGTTCGATCCCGATTATGGTTAATGTCTATACGGAGTTTGTACATTCACCCTGTGACCACGCAGATTTTCTCTGGCTGCTCCCGTTTCCTCCCACACTCCAAAGACGTGCAGGTTTGTAAGTTAATTGGCTTCTATACATTGTCCCTAGTGCATAGAATAGAACAAATGTTGGTCAGCGCGAACGCAGTGGGCCGAAGGGCCTGTTTCCATGCTGTATCGCTAAACTAAGAAGATTACTTTTCTGAAAGTACAATATGTATGTACAAAGGTGCAAGAACGAACTGCAGATGCTAGTTTACACCGAAGATAGACACAGAATGCTGGAGTAACTCAGCGGGTCAGGCAGCATCTCTGGACAAAAGGAGGAGGTGACATTTTGGATTACATAGAAACATAGAAACATAGAAAATAGGTGCAGGAGTAGGCCATTCGGCCCTTCGAGCCTGCACCGCCATTCAATGTGATCATGGCTGATCATCCAACTCAGTATCCCGTACCTGCCTTCTCTCCATACCCCCTGATCCCTTTAGCCACAAGTGCCACATCTAACGCCCTCTTAAATATAGCCAATGAACTGGCCTCAACTACCTTCTGTGGCAGAGAATTCCAGAGACTCACCACTCTCTGTGTAAAGAATGTTTTCCTCATTTCGGTCCTAAAGGAATTCCCCCTTATCCTTAGACTGTGACCCCTTGTTCTGGACTCCCCCAACATCGGGAACAATCTTCCAGCATCTAGCTTGTCCAACCCCTTAAGAATTTTGTAAGTTTCTATAAGATCCCCCCTCAATCTTCTAAATTCCAGCGAGTACAAGCCAAGTCTATCCAATCTTTCCTCATATGAAAGTCCTGACATCCCAGGAATCTGGTGAATCTTCTCTGTACCCCCTCTATGGCAAGGATGTCTTTCCTCAGATTTGGAGACCAAAACTGTACGCAATACTCCAGGTGTGGCCTCACCAAAACCCTGTACAACTGCAGTAGAACCTCCCTGCTCCTATACTCAAATCCTTTCGCTATGAATGCTAACATACCATTTGCTTTCTTCACTGCCTGCTGCACCTGCATGCCTACTTTCAATGACTGGTGTACCATGACACCCAGGTCTCGTTGCATGTCCCCCTTTCCTAATCTGCCACCATTCAGATAATAGTCTACCCTCATGTTTTTGCCACCAAAGTGGATAACCTCACATTTATCCACATTATACTGCATCTGCCATGCATCTGCCCATTCACTCAGCCTATCCAAATCACCCTGCAGCCTCCAAGCATCCTCCTCACACCTAACTATACCCCCCAGCTTGGTATCATCTGCAAATTTGGAGATGTTGCATTGAATTCCCTCGTCCAAATCATTAATATATATTGTAAATAGCTGGGGTCCCAGCACTGAGCCTTGCGGCACCCCACTAGTCACTGCCTGCCATTCTGAAAAGGACCCGTTTACTCCTACCCTTTGCCTCCCGTCTGCTAGCCAGTTCTCTATCCACATCAATACTGAACGCCCAATACCGTGTGCTTTAAGTTTGTATGCTAATCTCTTATGCGGGACCTTGTCGAAAGCCTTCTGAAAGTCTAGATATAACACATCCACTGGTTCTCCCTTATCCACTCTACTAGTTACATCCTCGAAAAATTCTATCAGATTTGTCAGACATGATTTACCTTTCGTAAATCCATGCTGACTTTGTCCAATGATTTCACCACTTTCCAAATGCGCTGCTATCCCATCTTTACTAACCGACTCTAGCAGTTTCCCCACTACCGATGTTAGACTAACTGGTCTGTAATTCCCCGCTTTCTCTCTCCCTCCTTTTTTAAAAAGTGGGGTTAAATTAGTTACCCTCCAATCCTCAGGAACTACTCCAGAATCTAAGGAATTTTGAAAAATTATCACTAATGCATCCACTATTTCTGTGGCTACCTCCTTGAGTACTCTGGAATGCAGACTATCTGGCCCTGGGGATTTATCGGCCTTCAATCCGTTCAATTTACCCAACACCACCTCCCGGCTAACCTGGATTTCACTCAGTTCCTCCATCTTATTTGACCCCCGTTCCACTGCTATTTCCGGCAGATTATTTATGTCTTCCTTAGTGAAGACAGAACCAAAGTAGTTATTCAATTGGTCTGCCATGTCCTTGTTCCCCATGATCAATTCACCTGTTTCTGACTGCAAGGGACCAACATTTGTTTTAACTAGTCTCTTTCTCTTCACATATCTATAAAAACTTTTGCAGTCAGTTTTTATGTTCCCTGCCCGTTTCCTTTCATAATCTATTTTCCCTTTCCTAATTAAGCCCTTTGTCCTCCTCTGCTGGATTCTGAATTTCTCCCAGTCCTCCGATAGGCTGCTTTTTCTGGCAAATTTGTATGCCTCATCTTTTGTTTTTATACTATCCCTGATTTCCCTTGTTATCCATGGATGCACCACCTTCCCTGATTTATTTTTTTGCCAAACTGGTATGAACAACTTTTGTACTTCATCCATGCAGTCTTTTAATACCTTCCATTGCACATCCACTGTCAACCCTTTAAGAATCACCTGCCAGTCTATCTTGGCAAATTCACATCTCATACCTTCAAAGTTACCTTTGTTCAAGTTCAGAACCCTTGTTTCTGACTTAATTTTGTCACTCTCCATCCTAATGAAGAACTCAACCATATTATGGTCACTCTTGCCCAAGGGGCTACGCACAACAAGACTGCTAACTAACCCTTCCTCATTACTCAATACCCAGTCTAGAATAGCCTGCTCTCTCGTTGGTTCCTCCACATGTTGGTTGAGAAAACTATCCCGCATACATTCCAGGAAATCCTCTTCCTCAGCACCCCTGCCAATTTGATTCACCCAATCTACATGCAGATTGAAGTCACCCATTATAACCGTGTTACCCTTGTTGCACGCATTTCTAATTTCCTGTTTGATGCCATCCCCAACTCCAATACTACTGTTAGGTGGCCTGTACACAGCTCCCATTAGCGTTTTCTGCCCCTTAGAGTTTCGCAGCTCTACCCATATCGATTCCACATCCTCCACGCTAATGTCCTTCCTTTCTATTGCATTAATCTCCTCTCTCACCAGCAACGCTACCCCACCTCCTTTTCCTTTTCGTCTATCCCTCCTGAATATTAAATATCCCTGGATGTTCAGCTCCCAGCCTTGGTCATCCTGGAGCCATGTCTCCGTGATCCCAACTATAGCATAGTCATTAATCGCTATCTGCACCTTCAACTCATCCACCTTATTACGAATGCTCCTCGCATTGAGACACAAAGCCTTCAGGCTTGTTTTTACAACACTCTTACTCCTTATACAATACGATTGAGACCCTTCTTCAGACTGAGAGTCATGGAGGAGGAAACTAAAGATATGGGAAGGTACAGAACAAAGCAGAGCCTGCATTGATGACTCAGGAAAGGTGGAGCCCACAATACATACAAAGGATTGGATTGCGTTCAGGTATCAGGTTCTAGATAAAATGCATCTGAATTGTGTTAAAAAATATTGCATTTCTCCAAAACCCCCCCCACCCACCATCTTTAATGCAAAGTGATTCTTTTGATTTGGCAGATCCTGAATATGTCAAATCAGCTAAGCCGCACTTTTGTGTGGAAAACAGATTCAATCATACATATGGAATACTTAGGCCAAGCATTAATTAATTATATTGTCTAAAAATTAACATAATAAGCAAGTGGTTTGATGCTCGTCCTACCTAATAATTCAAGCAGCCACCCACATGCACAGAAAATCCAGTTTTATTCTCGAAAATAATGTACCTCTGGGAATTAACTCTTTACAAACTCGATTTAGTACTCACATCAACACTGCGACGCATTTATGGTGCTTTATTGTCACATGTGCAAAACACAATGAAATTATTTTCCCAGTCGCCATTTCCAAAGTGCAGCCTGCGCTCTAGGTCTTATGGAGAGGCACCAAATCCAGGCGAGCCCCAGGCTGCTACAGGGCCTCCAGCGTCACCTTTGTCTGGATCGTTCAGTGAGCCGTCGACCCTCTTTTCACCCGGCCACCTTTATGCCCTGAAGGGCGACTCACGCAGCCAATCTTGAGGGTGTGGGAGGCCAGACCCTGTTCACATTCCTTACTCCTTACTCCTCACGACCATCTTCAACAGCTCCCTCTTCTTCAAGATGAAGACAAGTAAGAAAATGTCTCTCTCTCTCTAAACTATTATCTTCAATAATACAACAGATACCAGTAGAGTTGCTGCCTTACAGCACCAGGGATCCGGGTTGGATCCTGACTACATGCGCTGTCAGTATGGAGTTTGTACGTTCTCTCTGTGACGGTATGGGCTTTCTCCTCATGCTCCGATTTCCTCCGAAATTCCAAAGATGTGCAGGTTCGTAGGTTAATTGACTTTGGTAAAATTGTAAATGGACCCTAGTATGTAGGATAATGTTAGTGCATGGGGTGATCGCTAGTCGGTGCAGACTTGGGGATCCTGTATCTCTAATGAGTAGACACGCTGAATTTCTAAACTTACGTAACTTAACTGGTCCTATGGCCCATGGTATCTGTACCGAACATGATGCTAAGCTAAACTAATCTCATCTGCCTGCACATGATCCATATCTTTCCTTTCCCTGCATATCCACACACACATCACAAAGCCACTATCAAATCCTCCACCACCACCATCCCCAGTAGCACATTCCAGGTAAAAACCACACTGTGTGAAAAAAAAACTTTACTCGCTCATCTCCTTTTTAAAAACTTTGCCCCTATCACCTACGAGCATGCCTTTTAAGTCTGTGACATTTCTACCCTGGGAAATAACTTGGAAAATAAAGTCACGAAAGCTTGATGTAGCATTGAAAATGTAAAGAAAGACAAACTCCATCACTAATCCCATATGAGTTTGGCAAAAGAAAAACTTTTTTATACACACATTCCTAGCTCTGATAAAGATAATCACCTTCCTCTGGGATTAGTATTATGATTCTAATATCCAATCTTTGAGATTTTTTAGTTACATGATCAATTTGATAATTTACCTGTATATTTTCTAGGTAAATTATTAGATAGAAAAAATATAGGTAAATTATTAAATTCATCAAAAGGCAAGCAGGATTAGGTGGGGATTTACTATGACATTCCCAGCTTTAAGAGACCAAAAAAAATCCCAAGGTCTTCAATTTTCAATGTACAGTATATCTGAGTTGTTTTGGGCCTTATTGTTCATTTGTTGTAATTATGGTGAGAGATTTATTTTCTACAACACGCCCAGTAAGGATTTTGTGCAAAATACATCATTCTGCTCTATTATGACAGTAGCTACTGAATCTAAACCATCATGCCTTCAACAGTCATATCATGCAGGATTTAAATTACGTCTGAAATTCAGAATCAGAATCAGATTTTATTCGCCAAGTATGTTTTGCAACATACGAGGAATTTCACATTTTTTTGGCATATATACATCCCTCAGAATTTTATTTATAGTAATTTAATTGTTTTTGTTTAAAGCAGTGGGACAAATCTTTCTGTACATACATGTCAGTATGAAATGATGCAGTAGTTGTGTGCAGTGACTTGATTGTGATGTTAACAGTTGGCTCTCTTCCATGTAAAGCACTCACGTCTAAGTCTGCCAGAGAGAGGCAAGCATCATAAAACATAAAAATGAGAAACTGCTGATGCTAGTTAACAAAAAAAAGTGCAGGATTAACTCAGCAGGTCAGGCAGTATCTCTGGAGAACATGGATAGGTGACATTTTGGGTTGGCGGAGTAGACCGAATAGGCCGAATGGCCTAATACTGCTCCATGTATGAACATAAGGGAATTGATGGTGTGGGGATTAGGCAGCAACATGGAACTGAACCCAGTGATAAGATCACCCATAGTTTTATTGAATGGCAGAGTAGGGTCTACGGGCCACATTGTCTACTTCTATTGTTCTTATGTTCATGAGTCAAGAGTGTTTTATTGTCATTTGTCCCACAACAGAACAATGAACTTCTTGTGCAGCAGCACATCAGATATGTAAACATAATACTCCACTCCTCATCCTGGGGAAAAAAAAAGTTTTAAAACTTAAAATAAAAAGAGATTGTCATTGGTTAATTATACAATTACAACATTATAAATAACGTGAATCATCTAAAGTATATTTTATCATGTATCTCTGCAGAAGTTGTACATATATGGAAATTGCTGGTGAACAAATTAAAATTCCAGAACTTTTTTTAAACAAGTTTCAGTTGAAGAAAAGTCCTGACAAAACAGTGTGAGTCTGGAAAATGAATTACAACTTGACACGAATAATCATGTTCCCGGCCATGTGTCAGAAATAATACTTTTATCTCAATGATTGAAATCCATTTAAAAAAGAAAACATCATAATGTAAACTGTGAGCCCTAATTGTCTTTAAACAACACAAAGGGAAAAATATCTGCTTCCCTTTCCTTTTAGTCAGGCATCCTTTCCTAAGAGGTTCATCCTCTGCATTTCTGTCCCTTCGAACTGAGGTAAATTAAGAATCAAGAGTGTTTTACATATACAAGTTCTAGTAACAGAATTAGGCCCATCAAGTCTGCTCTGCCATTCAATCAGTGCTGGTCTACACATACAGTGCCCTCTATAATGTTTGGGACAAAGCCCCATCATTTATTTATTTGCCTCTGTACTCCACAATTTGAGATTTATAATAGAAAAAAATCACATGAGGTTAAAGTACTCATTGTCCGATTTTAATAAAGGCCATTTTTATACATTTTGGTTTCACCATGTAGAAATTGTAGGTGTGTTTATACATAGATCCCCCCCACCCCATTTCAGGGCACAATAATGTTTGGGACACACGGTTTCACAGGTGTTTGTAATTGCTCAGGTGTGTTGAATTGTCTCCTTCATGCAGGTATAAGAGAGCTCTCAGCACCTAGTCTTTCCTCCAGTCTTTCCATCACTTTTGTAAACTTTTATTGCTGTTTATCAACACGAGGACCAAAGTTGTTCAAATGAAAGTCTAATAAGCCATTATGAATAAAACTGTTAGATACATCAGCCTAACCTTAGGCTTACCAAAATCAACTGTTTGGAACCTCATTAAGAAGATAGAGAGCACTGGTGAGCTTACTAATTGCAAAGGGACTGGCAGGCCAAGAAAGATCACAGCTGATGACAGAAGAATTATCTTTATAATAAAGAAAAATCCCCAAACACCTGTCCGACAGATCAGAAACATTCTTCAGGAGTCAGATGTGGATTTGTCAATGACCACTGTCCACAGAAGACTTCATGAACAGAAATACAGAGGCTACACTGCAAGATGCAAACCACTGGTTAGCCACAAAAATAGGATGGCCAGGTAACAGTTTTCCAAGAAGTACTTAAAAGGGCAAACACAGTTCTGGAAAAAGGTCTTGTGGACAGATGAGATGAAGATTAACTTATATCAGAGTGATGGCAAGAGCAAAGTATGAAGGAGAGAAGGAACTGCCCAAGATCCAAAGCATACTATCTCATCTGCGGAAACACGGTGGTGGGGGTGTTATGGCCTGGGTATTTATGGCTGCTGAAGGTAGTGGCTCACTTATCTTCATTGATGATACAACTGCTGATGGTAGTAGCATAATGAATTCTGAATTGTATAGACACATCCTATCTGTTCCAGTTCAAACTAATGCCTCAAAACCCATTGGCCGGCAGTTCATTCTACAGCAAGACAATGATCCCAAACATACTGCTAAGGCAACAAAGCAGTTCTTCAAAGCTAAAAAATGGTCAATTCTTGAGTGTCCAAGTCAATCACCCGATCTGAACACAATTGAGCATGCCTTTTATATGCTGAAGAGAAAACTGAAGGGGACTAGCCCCCAAAACAAGCATAAGCTAAAGATGGCTATAATACAGGCCTGGCAGAGCATCACCAGAGAAAACACCCAGCAACTGGTCCATGAATCGCAGACTTCAAGCAGTCATTGCATGCAAAGCATATGCAACAATATAATTAAAATGACTACTTTCATTTACATGACATTGCGGTGTCCCAAACATTATGGTGCCCTGAAATGGCGGGGGCTATGTATAAACACTGTTGTAATTTCTACATGGTGAAACCAAAATGTATAAAAATAGCCTTTATTAAAATCTGACAATGTGCACTTTAACCACATGCAATTTTTTCTCTTACAAATCTCAAATTGTGGAACACAGAGGCAAATAAATAAATGATGGGTCTTTGTCCCAAACATTTTGTAGGGCACTCTTGACTCTTAGCTTACCTCAGTTCAAAAGGACAGAAATATGTATATATAAACAAGCATTCTTACCTTACCCCCATTCAAAAGGACAGAAATATATTACTAGACTAGTGGGATCCGTTGGGTCCCATGTTCACACGGGAGATCCCACAACGCAATATTCCACCTCGCCACCAATTCCAATATTGGTGGCCAGTGGCGGGGGGGGGGGGGGGGGGGGTGCGGGCTTTCTGGAGCACTAGTATAGGTGTTGTGGGCTGAAGGGACTGGTACTGGTACGGACATTGTGGGCCAAATGGATTCTTGGGATGGCATCTCAGTCACGGCTGGTGGGCTGGCAGTTGACACGGCTATTCCTTGAAATTCCAATTCAAGCAGGGTGCAAGGCCACTAAATTCAAATGCAGTTTCCTACCATTTCCAGCAGGGTGCAAGGCCACCAAATTCAAGTGCAGTTTCCTACCAATTCAAGCAGGGTGCAAGGTCACCGAATTCAAGTGCAGTTTCCAACCTCTTCAAGCAGGGTGCAAGGCCACCAAATTTAATTGCAGTTTCATACCACATCAAGCAGGGTGCAAGGCCACCAAATTCAAGTGCAGTTTCCTACCAATTCAAGCTGGGTGCAAGGTCACCGAATTCAAGTGCAGTATTATACCACTTCACACAGGGTGCAGGGCCACCAAACTCAAGTGCAGTTTCTTACCACCTCAAGCAGGGTGCAAGGCAACCAAATTCAAGTGCAGTTTCATGCCATTTCAAGCAGGGCGTAAGGCCACTAAATTCAAGTGCAGTTTCATACCACTTCAAGCAGGGCGCAAGACAACCAAATTCAAGTGCAGTTTCATACTATTTCAAGCAGGGTGCAAGGCCACCAAGTTCAAGTGCAGTTTCCGACCACTTCAAGCAGGGTGCAAGGCCACCAAATACATGTGCAGTTTTGTTCCACTTCAAGCAGGGTGCAAGGCCACCAAATTCAAGTGCAGTTCCGTACCACTTCAAGCAGGTTGCAAGGCCACCAAATTCAAGTGCAGTTTCATACCACTTCAAGCAGGGTGCAAGGCCATCAAATTCAAGTGCAGTTTCCTACAACTTCACGCAGGGTGCAAGACCACCAAATTCACGCGCAGTTTCATACCACTTCAAGGAGGGTGCAAGGCCACCAAATTCAAATGCAGTTTCATACCATTTCATGCAGGGTGCCGGGTGGAAGATTGCAGCCTTCACGTGGTCTGCCCTGTTTCGACTAATGCAATCAACTCGATGTGCACAAACGGAAGATCTAATAGAACAAGTTGTCCAACAACTTTAAGTTGTGCAGGCCACCCGAAAGAAGATGCAGTTTCATACCATTTCATGCAGGGGGCAAGGCCACCAAATTCAATGCAGTTTCATACCATTTCATGAAGGGTGCAGGGCCACCACATTCAAATGCAGTTTCATACCATTTCAGGTAGAGTGAAACCACCATAAAACCACACAAAGCACCACAAAACACCACACATAGTTTAGTAGACATTCAGTGTGTTCAGTTGATTCACAGCTCAGACAGTCGTGACCTCTCCCTCCCCTATCTTGCAGGGACTGATCCACACCCACACTTCTGGGTTTTATAATTCCACCCCCCTCCCACCAGAAGGGCATGGCCTTCATGGCGTGATTGACAGGAGAGAGATTCTCAACATTTTTAAAACACTAATAACACTTTTAGTTTTCATTGATGGGAAGAATCCTCTGCACCTGATGAGTGGAGGGGGACTGAGTAAGATGGCCAAAAATCACAGCCATAAGTGGTAGCGTTTTATCTAAAATCAATATAAAGTGCAAACAGAAAGTTGTCAAGTTTAGACTTTTAATCATTTGCCATTTCAAACCAACCACCACCAACCATTTGCTGTGCATTATTTCAAACCAACCACATTTTCATTTTCAAACCACATTAACGGCACTCAAGGTCTGTAAAACCACCCTCACAGTTTAGTAGACATGTGTACAGTGCTATTCACAGCTCAGACTGAGAGACGTGACACTCTCGTTCCCCCATCTTGCAGAGACTGACTGAGGCACTCAACACTTGCGGATTTTATAGTCCCTCTGGAAGGGGCGTGGCCTTCAGGAGAGAGAATCTCAAGATTTTTTAAACACTAATAACTCTTTTATCTTTCATCGATGGAAAAAATCCTCTTGTCCTGCACAGCGGAGGGGGACTGAGTAAGATGGTCAAAAATCACAGCCGTAAGTGGCAGCGTTCTTTCTAAAATCAATACACAGAACAACAGGAAGTGGTCAAGATCAGACTTTTAGTAATATAGATAGATAACAGAGCAATAAACAAACAACAATAATGCAAAGTCTAAAAATTAAAGTTGTTCTAATATTATGCAAATCCCCACATTAATAATAGTGCCCAGAACGGCAGGCAATGTGGGCAACCCTAGAATGTTTTGTGGTTTAGTTTAGTTTAGAAGTGCAGCATGGAAATGGGTCCTTTGGCCCACAGAGTTGACACCGACCAACGATCACCCCATACACTAACTGCCACATTAATTAATTTTCGCAACCAACACACAAGGGACAATTTTACAGAGCTCAATTAACCTACAAATCTGCACGTCTTTGAAATGAGGGAGAAAACCAGAGCATCCGAAGAAAAACCAGGCAATCACAGGCAGAAAGTGCGAACTCCACACCGACATCAACCATGGTCAGGATTGAACCTTGGTGTGAGACAGAAGCTCTATCACTGCGCCACTATGTTGTCCTTGAGTTCAATTATGGCTGATCTATCTTTCCACTCAATCCCATTTTCCTGCCTTCTCCCCATAACCCCTGACAGATGATCTTTCAATCTCCACCTTAGAAATATCCACTGCCTTGGCGGGGTTATAATTACTAACATATTATAATTACTCGGCTTGTACTCGCTGGAATTTAGGAGATTGAGGGGGGATCTTATAGAGACTTCCAAAATTCTTAAGGGGTTGGACAGGCTAGATGCAGGAAGATTGTTCCCGATGTTGGGGAACTCCAGAACAAGGGGTCACAGTTTAAGGATAAGGGGGAAGTCTTTTAGGACCGAGATGAGAAGATCATTTTTCACACAGAGAGTGGTGAGTCTGTGGAATTCTCTGCCACAGAAGGTAGTTGAGGCCAGTTGATTGGCTATATTTAAGAGAGAATTAGATGTGGCCCTTGTGGCTAAAGGGATCAGGGGGTATTGAGAGAAGGCAGGTACAGCATACTGAGTTGGATGATCAGCCATGATCATATTGAATGGCGGTGCAGGCTCGAAGGGCTGAATGGGCTACTCCTGCACCTATTTTGTATGATTCTCTGATTCTATGATACTAAACATTCTAATTGGCTAACATGCTATAACCAATCTACATCACTTCTTCTATGAATGAAAACTAGATAAAGCATTATCACTAAGTTGAGTAAATAAATTGTTAAATGAAAAATGCCACATCTAATAATAATGAGGTTAAACATAGTCGCCGTATTTAACAGGCGGCTTACTAACCTGCCCGGTCCTCGTATGGTAGGGAGCTGCCTCGTCAACCTTTTCTTGTGAAAAGTTTAGGGCACGTTTGGGTGAGCCAATAGAGCTCTGGGGAGACACTGTAGGAGAAGACCGTCGCGGGGGTACTGGTGAACCGGTTACAAGGGGGGAAGGGGGTGCAGACCGACACGGGGAGTGGTGGGTTGTATCAGCTGCAGACACTGGAACGGTGATCACTTTAAAGTTCAGTGGAGGGGCGTGAGGACCCAGGAGCGCCGGACGTCGTTCCTTCACTGGAAGGAGGTGTTGACGATTGCATCTGTAGATGGTGCTGCCGACATCGACAAGGTAGGAGCGTGGCTCCTTCGTGGGGCCATGGACGAATCCCAGTTTGATCTATCTGCAAACGAAACACTTGGCCTTGGATTAATGGCTTAAGTGGTTTGCTGGTCTTGTCGTAGGCACGTTTCTGTGCATCTCGATTGGATTGTACGCGCGTCTGAACCACAGTAGGGCAAAAAACTTTAGGCTTTAAGTGATCCTGTGTCACAGGCAGAGGAGGTCTTGTTCGCCGGGACATCAGTCGTTGGGCTGGTGAACCTAAAGCACTGTCTCTGGCAATGTTCCTCAGGTTCAACAGGTCTAGGTAGACGTCAGATTTCGCCAGGAAGGAGTGTTCCATAACTTGTTTTTTTGCTGCTAACAGCGGGTTCGGCAAGTCCATTGGAGTGTGGGTACTCTGGGCTGCTGGTGACATGTTTAAAATTCCAGCGCTTGGCAAAGTCTTTGAACTTCTGGCTGGTGAATTGAGTCCCGTTCTCAGTCTGAAGGCGGGCTGGAATGCCATGTACGGAGAAGTGCTGCTGTAGTTTCTGGATAACTATTTCAGAAGAGATGGTTGGTAGAAAATCAATTTCAAACCAACTCGAGTACGAGTCCACTAGATAATGCTTCCCGTGCCAGTCGAAGATATCGGCAGCCATGGACGACCAAGGTAGGGAGGGGGCAGGTTGGGACAGCAGGGGTTGTTTTTGCTGGTGTGGCGCTTGCCTGTTACAGATCGTACATGACTCTGTTTTTTTCCGAATGTACTTGGTCATTCTGGGCCAATAGATCATTTCTTTACCGCATTTTTGGGTGGCCTCAACGCCTGGGTGGCCCCCGTGGATCTCCTCATAGTACTCATTACGCAGAGAAGGGAGGGATGACCGTCTTGTGACCCTTTACGATCACTCCGTCCTGCCCTCGTCTGCTCCTAATTGGTTTGGGGTTGGTGTAAGTCTTGTGATGATTTATGTCTAGCTGACCATTTAACATTTTGTAAAAACAGGTCAAACGGTGAGCTTCACGTCTGTCTTGGAGAGCATTCCACCCCAGAGAATTCAGAAGTTTGGTGACACTCGCTTCTCTCTCGTAGGTGTTAGTAACAAATCGAGCGGCCTGTCTTTGGACACGTTCGATGGGACCCATATCTGAGTATGGGTCCCAAGCTGCAACTGCGTAGTCCAGATTAGGTCTAACGAGGGTGAAATACAGCTTCTCCTTGACAAAAGCTGAACAATGATGGAAGTTGCGCCTCAGGATGTTTAGGACACCTGTTGCTTTCACTGTTGCATGATGAGTCTGACCATTCCAACGTAGATCATTCTGCAATTTGATGCCAAGATACTTGGTTTGTTTGGAATCTTCAAAGGTGACACCAAGTATGTTGTAAGATGTGACGCCTGGATTCCTCTTTCTGGTGACACGCATTGTTTCACATTTGGAAGGGTTGAACTGCATGCCCCATTGTTGTGACCACTCGACCATAGTATCGAGATCCTTTTGGAAAGTATCTTCATCATCAGCTGACTTAATTGGATGGTACAGCAAACAATTATCAGCGAATAGTCTGGTCGTACTTGCGACTTTTTCATGGATGTCATTGATGTAAAGCAAAAATAGGTGTGGGCCAAGTACTGTGCCCTGGGGTGTACCACTCAACACTGGGTGCCAATTGGAGCTCTTTCCATTCACACACACGCGCTGAAGACGTTTTGTCAGGAAACTGGAAATTCAGTTTCCTGATCCATGGCAATGTGTTCTGCGAGGCGACGCCGGCCGTTAGCTGGAACAAAGGAAACCTTCAGAACGGAGAATTCCTCTTGTTTGAAAGGATGTTGTTCGCTGGCAGCATGTGGTGCCCGAGATAGAATGTCTGCGATGTGCATGTCTTTACCTTTTTTGTAGACAATGCGGAAGTCGAACCGTTGTAGCTGCATCATCATGCATTGAAGTCTTGCTGGGGCAGCGTGGATCGGCTTGCTCAGGATTGTTGCCAACGGTTGGTGATCAGTTTCTACCGTGAAAGTTTTGCCGAAAATTAAGTCTTTAAATTTGGAACAGGCGAAACCCATGGCAAGCAGTTATTTTTCTATCTGGGGCATAGTCAAGTTAAAGTCAAAAGAGTTTATTGTCATGTGTCCCTGACAGGACAATGAAATTCTTTGCTTAGCACAACAGAACATAGTAGGCATGTGCATAGCGCTGTTCGGTATCCGTTAGTGTTCTTGAAGGGTAGGATGCTGGCATGACATCGCCGTTAAAAGAGGTCTGCAAACATGCAGCGCCTAGTCCATACTGGGATGTGTCGCAGATAATTGTAACTGGTAGGTTGAGATTAAAGTAGGACAGAGTGGGTGCACTGGCAAGCTGTAGTTTTAAAGTCTCAACAGCTCGCTGGTGGTTTGGGTACCAGGACCAGGTGTTGTCCTTGTGGGTTAGTTGATGCAGGGGGGCTGACAATTCGCTGAGATTGGGGATAAACATTCCCAGGTAGTTGACCATGCCTAGAAATCGTTGCAGGCTGGTGATGTCAGTTGGTACCGGCAGCTCGTTGATTGCTGCAGTCTTCAGCGGATCAGGTTTTAGCCCATTGCTAGTGAACACGTGACCTACATCGGTGACTATGGGAACCCTGAACTTGCACTTCAGTGGGTTCAGTTTTAAATGGCACGGTCCAGTACTTTATGTAGGTTTGCATCGTGCTCGGTGGCATCGTGGCCATAAACTAGAATGTCATCAACTATGATGGCACAGGGGCATTCTGCAAACAGTTGTTCCATTGCACGCTGGAAAACTTTGCAGGCAGAGTTGATGCCAAAGGGCATTCTTAGGAAACGGTAATGTCCGAACGGGGTGGCGAATGTTGTTAATGCTGATGAAGCACGGTCTAATGGGATTTGCCAGAATGAGTTTTTGGCATCCAAGACTGAGAGGACTGTTGCGTTACCGATTTGTGCTGCAATGTCTTTGATGGTCCTCATGGGGTAGTGTTGGCATTTGATTGCTGTATTTAAATCTTTAGGATTGATGCAGATGTGTAACTCCTTCTTGGCTTTCTTTGTGGTGACAACCATGGTGAAAACCCAATCAGAGGGCTCGCTGACTTTGGCGAGGACTCCAATAGGGACCATACGTTTTAGTTCATCGTGTATTTGCTCACGCGTACCATGCGGAACGCTGTGAGTGGCATGAATGATTGGGGTGACTGTATGGTTGACAATGATCTTGTATATTGTAGGTAGTTTGCCGAGTTAGTTGCCGAACAAATCTTTGTAGTTGGATAGCATCTGTCTGGTAGGTCCCCCTGTCAAACATAGTTTGTGAATGGCACGCCCGAAATAGACCAAACCCAGGTCATGGCATGCATCGATGCCTAGCAGGGTTTCAGAACTTGGCTGAATGATGTAAAATAGCAAGTCCTTGGTCTGTTCATTGATGGTACATTTGAAATCGGATTTGCCCAGTGGGTAAAGAATTTCCCCTCCGTAAGCATGTAAAGTGGAGGAGTCTTTTTTCATGAGCTCAGTGGTTCTTAGCTTGTTGAACACTTTGAGTGACATGATGTTCACGCGGGTGCCGGTATCGACTTTGGCGATCAGCGGTTTGTTATTGATTATCATGGTCACAGCAGCATCAGTGACCTGCCTGGGGTGCGCCGGTTTAGGGAAATTACGGTAGACTCAGTGTCTGTGTTATCAGAGTCATTCCCATGGGAAGATTCGTCTTCTTCATGGGAATCTGAATCTGATGGGTCTTGTTGAATCAGGTGCAGCTTCGTCCTTGGAGCTGTATTCCCACTAGATCGACAACAATGTGCAAAGTGGGTGAGTTTTTTGCAACTCAAAATTGGCGCCCCTGGGGTGGAAATAGTTACATTTTGTGCGCCTCATGTTAGGCATGTTCTGAACTTTGCAGGACGCATTGAGAAATCTTTGCGGAGAGTAACTAGCCAAATTCACATTTAACTGTTGATTAGCATTTGCACTATCAAAATCAGCCAGTGGTGCCACAGTCTCAGACATCAGACTCAGCCATGACTAGCCTGCTCTAAAGTCAGTTCAGCATTCTGCAGCAGTTCAGCTTGCAGCTTTTGGTCGCTCATTCCTCCCACAATTTTATCTCGAACTAGCTCATTTGTTATCTCACCAAATCTGCATCGAGAGCTGATGTGTCTCAGGTCACTGATGAATCTTTCCACAGGCTCATCAGACTTGCACTCGGGCAAAAAATCTTGTTCTCTCAAGGATTCTGTTAGATGGCAGGTCACACAGTTCTCTAAACTTTCTCAGCAACACCATGGAGTTGTCCACAGATTCTGCTGGTACCAATACCTGTCCACTCCCATCCAGTTGAGCAAGTGCAAATTCGAACGAGTCAGTGCGGATATCATAACCTCCGGACCCGCTAAATTGAACAGTAGTGAATCCTTCAAATCTTCGGGATCGTTGCGGTGAACGATGCGGATATAATGAGAGTAGTCCTTCTTGAACATTCGCCATCGCTCGGCGATATTAGAATCGAACACAAGCGGGCTAGGCTTTCGACAAGAGTTAGCCACATCCCCAAATCACAAAAAAACACGCAAATAAAAACTGGCAAATGAAATAAATCACGGTAAACAGACGCGGGGTAGACCCTATAATCTGACACCATGTAAAGAGCTCAAACTCATACAGGTTGAAACACAAGCATCTTTATTGTTCAGGTCATCAACTACACAGCAGATCATCACACGTTCACACTGCTACTCTGACTGGTAGATAGACAGTGGGTAGGATCTTACACTATGAATGTTATAATTAGGCTGGTTATAATTACTAAGCATTCTAATTGGCTAACATGCTATAGCCAATCTACAGTATGTTTCAATGTGGTTCCCCCCTCATCAGAGGCCCAGTGCCGTCAAACGCACATCATATGTTAATCAAATCATCCCTGGGATCATTCTCATAAACCTCCTCAGGACCCTCTCCAATGCCAACACATACTTCGTCAGATATGGAGCCCAAAACCACTCACAATGCTCCATATGCGGTCGGACCAGTGCCTTATACCACTATTTTTGTGACTACAGGGATTTTGTGGCGACTCCAGCCCTTCTCGATATAAATGCTAGTATTGCATTCGTCTTCCTTACTACCGATTCGACTTGGAAATTAACTTTGGGGAATACTGCACCAGCACTCCCAAGTCTCATTGCACCTCCGATTTCTTAACTGAGGTTTAAACTTTCATAATTACTACTGGCCCACTATTAGATTCATAGAGAGATACAGCGAAGAAACAGGCTCTTTGTCAACCTCATGCCAACATTAACCACCCATTCTTGCACTCATCCTCGGCTAACCCATTTTATTCTTAACCCATTCTGCCAACAACTCCTCCCCATTTACACACTGTGGGCAACTAACAAAGTTTTGCTAACCCATCATGTTCCACCTCTTTGGAATATAGGAGGAAACCCGAGCACATGGAGGTCACAGGGAGAACATGCAAACTCCACATAGACATCACCATAGGTCATGATCAAAACCAAGTCACTGGAGCGGTGAGGTAGCAGCTCCACTAGCCATGCCACTGAGGTGCTTGATGAAATATTAAAATTATAAATTAGAAATGTGTAAGGTGCCTTTATGTGTGGAGTTATATCAGAACTTCAGTCGTCACAAAAATATTTTTCTTTTGAGAATAGATGGCTCAGCTAAAGTTTGTGTAAGCTCTCAAAGATAATCCTTTGTGCAACGTACGTTGTAATCTAAGACTCAGTTTGAGTGATTTCACAAGGCACAACTCCTTCATTGTGTATTTTTAAGGCAGAGATTGACAGATTCTTGATTAGTAAGGGCGCAAGGGTTATGGGGAGAAGGCAGGAGAATGGGGTTGAGAAGGAAAGATAGATCAGGCATGATTGAATGGTGGAGTGAACTCGATGGGCTGAATGGCCTAATTCTGCTCCTATGACTTATCCTTCGTGGTAGTTTGAGTGATCCTTCGTGGTAGTTTGCCTCAGGGTTCCCATCTTACTTGGCACTGTCATTGCTGGTCTTCATTAGGAAGGTATGTGTAGGTTGGCCACTGATGTTTCCATGACTGCTTTAAGTGTCATGCTGCATATTTATCCTTTTATTCTTGCCATGCCATGGAAGAGGAAAGGACGTACCTTCAGTGTGGAGGTGGGGAAGAATTTGTTTAGTGCCGAATCTGTGGAATTCATTGTCACGGACGGCTGAGGAGGCCAAGACGTTGGGTGTTTTTAAATCGGAGATTCACAAGTTCTTGATTAGTAAGGGTGTCAAAGGTTATGGGAAGAAAGCAGCAGAATGGGATTGAGAGGGGAAAAATAGATCAGCCATGATCAAATGGCAGAGTGGACTCGATGGGCCAAATGGCCTAATTCTGCTCCTATGTCTTTGACCCATCTTGGAAGCAACTGCAAATGCTGCACCTCATAAAATTCATACGAACTCGAGTTGGATGCCACATGGTCCAAATGACAATAAAACATCAACTTTTGCCCTATGACTGAATAAAGGAATTTATTTTGGATTTTGTGATGTAACTGGGGAGCAAAAATATTTTCATAAAACATTGCAAATCGCATGGGAATTAATCCGATAACATAGAACACGCGAATGGAAAAGCGGGCCCTGGTCAAAATCCTCTGAAGTAGTCCTCCTGAATATTTATTCAGTTATTAGTTGTAGCAAGCGCGGCCACTTCCTCTGCACTATTTTCCAGCAGTGGACAAAGGCTTACTGTGTGCAAACGCTGGCAATGTAATGGGTGACATAGAGTTTCCATTTGGTGCTGGGTAAGGGCAGGTCAAGTTTAGTTTAGTTTAGATTACTTTAGTTTATTGTCACGTGTACCAAGGTACAGTGAAGAGCTTTTGTTGCGTGCTATTCAGTCAGCGGAAATACTATACATGATTACAATCAGGCCATCCACAGTGTACAGATACACGGCAAAGGGAATAACCTACTCATTCCTGGGATGATCCTCGTAAACCACCTCTCCATGCCAGCACATTCTTCCTCAGATATGGGGCCCGAAATTGCTCACAATATTCCAAATGGGGTCTTATAGAGCCTCAGCATTACATCCCTGTTTTTGTATTGTAGTCCTCTCTAAATAAATGTTGGCATTGTGTTTGCCTTCTTTACTATTGATTCGACTTGCAGATTAACCTTTTGGGGATCCTGCACCAGCACTCCCAAGTCCCTTTGCACCTCTGATTTTGGAATGATCTCCCAGTTTACATAATCTATGCCTTTATTCCTACTACCAAAATGCATGACTCCACACTTTGCCACACTGTATTCCATCTGGTACTCCTTTGCCCACTCTTCCAACCTGCCCAAGACTTTTTGCAGAGTCCCTGCTTTCTCTACATTACCTGCCCCTCCACCTATCTTCATATCATCTGCAAAGTTGGCCACAAAGCTTTAATCCCCTCATCCAAATCATTAATATAAAACGTGAAGAATAGCGGCCCCAGCACTGACCCCTGTGCAACTCCACTAGTCACTGGCAGCCAACCAGAAAAAATCTTGTTTATTGTCACTCTTTGCCTTCTACCATCCAGCCAACCTGCTATCAATGTTAGTATCTTCCCTTTGATATCATGGGCTCTCATATTCCTTAGCAGCCTCATAGTCTTATACATCTCTATAAGGCCACCCCTCACACTCCTGCGCTCCATGTAGTATAATCCTACCCTGACCAGCCTCTCCCTATAGCCCAGGCCAAGTCCTGGCAACATCATAGCTATACAGTGTGGAAACAGGCCCTTTGGCCCAACTTGCCCTAACCGACCAATATGTCCCACCTACAGCAGTCCTACCTACCTGCGTTTGGCATTTAGACTATCTATTCCTCCTCTGCACATTAACGCCATTTATTCCTCTATGATCTATAATTCTTTTCAGTTCAGTAACTCAAGGAAAGTGCTGCAATCGAATCCTGCTCTGGACAATGTCTAAACCATAAACATGAAACGCCGGTGAAAAAAGATACCTTGGATCAAATGGGAACAGAAGTACGCAGATGGCTAAAGACAATTCACGACGGCACAATGACAGTAATAAGAGCTGCATTGGAGCATGAAATGTAGTCCGTCAAGCTGCAGAGTACCACAGATCATGTGGTCACAGCAGTTCATAGAGTCATAGAGTGCTATAGTGCGGAAACAGGCCCTTTGGCTCAACCTGCCCACATATCCCGCTACACCAGTCCCACCTGCCAGCTACACCAGTCCCACCTGCCCGCATTTGGTGTATCTCCCTCCGAACGTCCCCTATGCATGCACCTGCATAACTGTTTCTTAAATGTTGCGATAGTCTCTGCCTCAACTACATCTGGCGGCTTGTCCATACACCCACCACCCTTTGTATGAAAAAGTCTCTGGGCAAGAGACTCGGTGTATCTACCTGATCTATTCCTCTCATGATTTTATACACGTTCACGATAAATAAACTGCTTGCAAGAATATCGTTCTCATGCCCAAGAGATGGGAATGTCATTGCTACTTGCAAACACATTGCCAGCTCTGTAACCTCTTGTGCTGTGTATTCAGCACAATCAGTGAGTGCAGTGATCCACATGTTGGTTCTCAATCTAATGGCCAAATACACCAATGGTTTAGGATACTATATAGTCCTGTCACTGGATGATCAGAATTTTTAAGATGGCATGGAATAATTCAAGTAGAAACAGGAGATTGCAGATGCTGGTTTAAACCAAAAATGGACACCAAGTGCCAGAGTAACTCAGCTGATCAAGCAGCATCTGCAGAGAAAAAAGATGGGTGACGTTTTGGGCGGGAGTCCAAAGAAGGGACCCGAGCCGAAACGTCACCAATCCTTTTTCTCCAGAGATGCTGCCTGACCCACTGAGTTACTCCAGCACTTCATGTACTATAATGGAATAATTTTAGTCTTATGAAAGAACAGGCACATCTGCCCATTCTCCCCTAACACCCGTCTAATGGCAGTAGTTTATGGTTGATGTAGCTACTATTCAAGGACTACAAGTTACATATCATCTAGTTCATAAGTGCTCCAAGACAAGGTACTGGGCTTCCAATATACTTAAGTCCTCAACTGAACTGTTCCCAGCTGATTTCAGTCCTTTCCCACAACACCCGAATTAAGCTTGTAACAATGCCGGCTAACTGGGAAACATCAGGAAGAAATCTTCAGCGATATTTCTCAATGCAAGGTACTTTTAATAACACCCATGTTCTAAATGGGATTCTAACATTGAAGCACCATGGGTTAAAACCATTTTTAAGAATACACTATTAAGCAGGCACATTTTATGTACTATTGGAATAATATGTTGAAACAAACAACTGCAGATGCTACTTTACCAAGGAATGATGAAATGCTGGAATAACTCAGCAGATCAGGCAGCAACCCTGAAGGACATGGATAGGTGGCATTTCGGGACAGGGCCTTTCTATGGGACCTGTCTGAAGAAAGGTTTCGTCGCGAAACGTCACCTATCCATGTTCTCCAGAAATGCTGCCTGGCCCGCTGAGTTACTCCAGCATTTTGTGTCCTTCCCTGGAATAATATGTTGTTACTTTCACCAAATAAAAGTAGGGAAAATTGCTCTTTAAGTCCTTATCCCCTTGGTTCAATGGTTCTTTGTACAGCAGTACAGTGATTCTTTTTGTATACAGTTCAGTAAACTGGTAAAATCACCATACCTAAGCACAATCACAGATTAGCAGAAAGTGTACAGAAAAAGTCCACCGAAACGAGAGTCACCAAGTTTAGGTGGCATTTTTAAAGTCCAGTCCAGTCCACACGCTCAGTCTTCAGATCAGCTCCATAATAGAAGTGCATCGCAGGCTCATGTGAAGATGGGTCTGAATAAGGGTCTCGACCCGAAGCATTCCATCTATCCAGAGATGCTGTCTGTCCTGCTGAGTAATTCCAGCATTTTGTGTCTATCTTGTGCTGCATATATAGGTGGGTCTGGTAAAAACATCTTAACAATTACAAATTAAACTTCTCCCAGTTGCTGTCACTTGGCAAAATTGCATGAATTAAGAGGGATGAAGAAAGATAAAGTGCTAAGCTATACATTTGCACAAAACATCCTTTTAATTAGTCTTGCATCTTTACGTGGTGTTAATTGTATATTTTTAATCGCCAAAAAATAGTTTTCCATTAATTAAGTTAAATTAAAATGCTATCACAGTGCAAAATGTATCACTAGATTCGACTGTGCAAATTGCTCAATATTTTCCACCCAGGGTTTGTTCTATCACAGCGTGCTGTTCCATATCGCAGAGAAGATATCGTAAAACTGTGATAACTCATCTCAGTCTGAGGAAGGGTTCCGACCCGAAAAATCACCTGTTCCTTTTCCCCAGAGTTGCGGCCTGACCCGCAGAGTTGCTCCAACACTTTGTGTCCATCTTCAGTATAACCTAGTATTTGCAGCTCCTTCCTACACATAACTTATATTCCTTAATAAAGGTCACCCGTGTAATGTTTATGTACTTCAGGCCTTGTGTGAGGCATGGGGAAAGATAATTAGACATCAATACCTGTCGAAATTGCAAAACAAAAGTCATTAAGCTGGACTCTTAAATAATTAAATGGATGGAAGGAATGTGTACAATTTTAATGAAGAACCATTGTAAGGAAGAATCTAAAGAAATGAGCATTGGCATGTAATTGTTTTATCTAATTTAAAATTACACATCAAGATAATTAATTAAAATACAAAAAATTCAAAAAAATCCGGTAACTAATACTTTTCACCCTTGCAAAGCTATGATAACTGTGACTGTTCATTCTCCACACTTGAAAGACTTTCCTGTATGTCGAGAGCCTCTTATCAACAGTAAGCTAAGCAGAAGGGTTGCACTGATACAGCTACAGTGTCATTTCCAGAGTACGCAGTACTCAAGTCTCAGCATGTTGTTGTTTAGGGTTGGTCAGTCTTCCTGAGCAGCGAGATAAAGAATGTGATCCATTCTTGTTTAGTCCTTAAAGTAGTAATTTGAAAATGAACAATTTTTCAACTGGTTTAGTGGAAATGCAAGTCCATTTCTGACATCAGGCACTAGATTTGAATACAGTGCACAAAATCATGAGAGGAATAGATTGTGTTGACGTACAGCATCTCTTGCCCAGACTAGGGAAACCAGGAAAGCAGAGGACAGAGGATTAAGGTGAGGGGGTGGGGGGGGGGGGGGGGGGGGGGGAGAGAGTTTTAATAGGAACCCGAGGGTTAACTTAGGGTTATGGATCATGGGTGTATGGTTCGAGCTTCCAGTGGAGGTAATTGAGGCAATCGCGAGGTATCGCGACATTTCAGAAACAATTGGACAGGTACATTTATAGGACAGATTTAGAGGGATATGGGCCAAACACAGGCAGGTGGGACTAATGTAGTGTTGGTCGGTGTGGGCAAGTTGGGCTGAAAGGCCTGTTTTCACACTGCATGACTCCACGACAGTGCTGCTTTTCATACATCTGCTAAGTGTCTGATTTGGTGCAATTTTAATTACCTAATTGTTTATTAAACTGCATGTTTCCTGACATAGTGCAGGAAGGAACAAAGATATTTTCAAAATGTAGAAACAAGTTAACTGCAGATGCTGGTTCACAAAGAAGGACACAAAGTGCTGGTGTAACTCAATGGGTCAGGCAACATCCCTTGTAAAAGTTCACTTAAAAAGATAGACAAAGTACAAATTCTTGAGACCATACAAAGCTTTAATTTAACGTCTGACAGGTGTGGACCTAGAGAACCAGAGGCAACAGTTTTACGTCTGAATCTCCAGCACCACACACAAAGAAATACCAGAAAACCGGAGTCTATATACCTACAGACATAAAACCAATTGCATGATGCAATGAACAGGAAACCATCAGCCACCTCCAAATATGGAGTTGTTTTTTCACCTGTCCAAAAGCCAGTCATCCCAATGGCATCCTCTGGCCCCTTCTTATCTGATTAACCTCTTCAACTTACATTAAAAAACTTGTAAGAGAGCTGCGAAGTATTCAACTTACATAAAAGAAACCTTGTAAGAGAGCTGTGAACTATTCAACTTAAGTTAAAAAAAAACCTTGTCATGATGGGAGCTGTCCAAATCCCATCATGCATTACAATTGGCTTTTTATTACAGGAAAGCTTAAATATGACAACAATCAATTAATAACAAACTCTTTCACTCTGGGGAACACGGAAAGGTGACGTTTCAGGTTGGGACCCTTATTCAGACTGATCGTCACCTATCTATGTTCTCCAGAGATGCTGCCTGACCCGCTGAGTTACTCCAGCACTTTGTGCCCTTCTAAGAACATTTCAAAGTGGCCTCAGATGCTTTCATTCTTGATCAGATCTTCCTCGACAGAACAAAGTTGATTTGTTAAGATTTAATATGCATACCCATACATCGCGTTCAGCATGCCAGACCATAGCTGAGTCACATCATTGCAGCATAGCAGCGTGGCTACCTGCTGTCAGTAAGTTGAGATCTGAGTGCCTCAGGTAGAATCATAGAAACATAGAAACATAGAAAATAGGTGCAGGAGTAGGCCATTCGGCCCTTCGAGCCTGCACCGTCATTCAATGTGATCATGGCTGATCATCCAACTCAGTATCCCGTACCTGCCTTCTCTCCATACCCCCTGATCCCTTTAGCCACAAGTGCCACATCTAACGCCCTCTTAAATATAGCCAATGAACTGGCCTCAACTACCTTCTGTGGCAGAGAATTTCAGAGACTCACGACTCTCTGTGTAAAGAATGTTTTCCTCATTTCGGTCCTAAAGGAATTCCCCCTTATCCTTAGACTGTGACCCCTTGTTCTGGACTCCCCCAACATCGGGAACAATCTTCCAGCATCTAGCTTGTCCAACCCCTTAAGAATTTTGTAAGTTTCTATAAGATCCCCCCTCAATCTTCTAAATTCCAGCGAGTACAAGCCGAGTCTATCCAATCTTTCCTCATATGAAAGTCCTGACATCCCAGGAATCAGTCTGGTGAATCTTCTCTGTACCCCCTCTATGGCAAGGATGTCTTTCCTCAGATTTGGAGACCAAAACTGTACGCAATACTCCAGGTGTGGCCTCACCAAAACCCTGTACAACTGCAGTAGAACCTCCCTGCTCCTGTACTCAAATCCTTTCGCTATGAATGCTAACATACCATTTGCTTTCTTCACTGCCTGCTGCACCTGCATGCCTACTTTCAATGACTGGTGTACCATGACACCCAGGTCTCGTTGCATCTCCCCCTTTCCTAATCTGCCACCATTCAGATAATAGTCTACCCTCATGTTTTTGCCACCAAAGTGGATAACCTCACATTTATCCACATTATACTGCATCTGCCATGCATCTGCCCATTCACTCAGCCTATCCAAATCACCCTGCAGCCTCCAAGCATCCTCCTCACACCTAACTATACTCCCCAGCTTGGTATCATCTGCAAATTTGGAGATGTTGCATTGAATTCCCTCATCCAAATCATTAATATATATTGTAAATAGCTGGGGTCCCAGCACTGAGCCTTGCGGCACCCCACTAGTCACTGCCTGCCATTCTGAAAAGGACCCGTTTACTCCTACCCTTTGCCTTCTGTCTGCTAGCCAGTTCTCTATCCACATCAATAGTGAACCCCCAATACCGTGTGTTTTAAGTTTGTATGCTAATCTCTTATGCGGGACCTTGTCGAAAGCCTTCTGAAAGTCTAGATATAACACATCCACTGGTTCTCCCTTATCCACTCTACTAGTTACATCCTCAAAAAATTCTATAAGATTTGTCAGACATGATTTACCTTTCGTAAATCCATGCTGACTTTGTCCAATGATTTCACCACTTTCCAAATGCGCTGCTATCCCATCCTTAATAACTGACTCTAGCAGTTTCCCCACTACCGATGTTAGACTAACTGGTCTGTAATTCCCCGCTTTCTCTCTCCCTCCTTTTTTAAAAAGTGGGGTTACATTAGCTACCCTCCAATCCTCAGGAACTACTCCAGAATCTAAGGAATTTTGAAAAATTATCACTAATGCATCCACTATTTCTGTGGCTACCTCCTTGAGTACTCTGGGATGCAAACTATCTGGCCCTGGGGATTTATCGGCCTTCAATCCGTTCAATTTACCCAACACCACCTCCCGGCTAACCTGGATTTCACTCAGTTCCTCCATCTTATTTGACCCCCGTTCCACTGCTATTTCCGGCAGATTATTTATGTCTTCCTTAGTGAAGACAGAACCAAAGTAGTTATTCAATTGGTCTGCCATGTCCTTGTTCCCCATGATCAATTCACCTGTTTCTGACTGCAAGGGACCAACATTTGTTTTAACTAGTCTCTTTCTCTTCACATATCTATAAAAACTTTTGCAGTCAGTTTTTATGTTCCCTGCCAGTTTCCTTTCATAATCTATTTTCCCTTTCCTAATTAAGCCCTTTGTCCTCCTCTGCTGGATTCTGAATTTCTCCCAGTCCTCCGGTAGGCTGCTTTTTCTGGCAAATTTGTATGCCTCATCTTTTGTTTTTATACTATCCCTGATTTCCCTTGTTATCCATGGATGCACCACCTTCCCTGATTTATTTTTTTGCCAAACTGGTATGAACAACTTTTGTACTTCATCCATGCAGTCTTTTAATACCTTCCATTGCACATCCATTGTCAACCCTTTAAGAATCACCTGCCAGTCTATCTTGGCAAATTCACATCTCATACCTTCAAAGTTACCTTTGTTCAAGTTCAGAACCCTTGTTTCTGACTTAATTTTGTCACTCTCCACCCTAATGAAGAACTCAACCATATTATGGTCACTCTTGCCCAAGTGGCCACGCACAACAAGATTGCTAACTAACCCTTCCTCATTACTCAATACCCAGTCTAGAATGGCCTGCTCTCTCGTTGGTTCCTCCACATGTTGGTTGAGAAAACTATCCCGCATACATTCCAGGAAATCCTCTTCCTCAGCACCCCTGCCAATCATGGCTGATATTCATGTTCATAAGTTATAGGAGCAGAATTAGGCCATTTGACCCATCAAGTATACTCCACTATTCAATCATGGCTGATCTATCTATCCCTCTCAATTCCATTCTCTCCTGCCTTCTCCCCATAACCAGTGACACCCATACTAATCAAGAATCTCTCAATCTCAGCTTTAAAAAAATCCATTGACTTGGTCGCCACTGCTGTGTGTGGCAATGAATTCCACAGATTCACCACCCTCTGACTAAAGAAATTCCTCATCATCTCCTTTCTAAAGGTACATCCTATTATTCTGAGGCTATGACCTCTGGTCCGAGGCTCTCCCACTAGTGGAAACCGAGACTCTCCCACTTTTTGAGTTCAAAACCATTTACTGTAATTTAAATTTCTCACGTACTGGAGGTAAAAAAATGTATCGATGATAATTCAAACAAGTTCATATTTTGGTCCCGCTAAAAATCAGCAGCCAATGATGCGTCGCTAAATTAACAATTATTATTAATTATGGTCACGATTCTTTGTGTCACATATTCTACTGTACATGATTCTGTGCAAGACAGACACAATATTCTGAAGTAACTCAGCGGATCAGGCAGCATCTTTGGAGAAAATCTTTGATGTAAACCAGCATCTACAGATCTTTCCTACACAAGATTCTGTGCAAACTGTTCATTTACTTATATTTTCCACAGTTTCCCTATTCCTTCAGAAATTCAATGCAAAAACATACCACATGAGTTTTCATACTTCTAAGTGTGGTGTTAGTTTTTTGAACGTCTTTGACACATACAAAGTATTGAAATGTCACTTGGAAAGGGTTTAGGTGTTGTGTGATTTTATACATGTTTGGATATGACATAATGGACTGTGGATGACTAGCATGTAGTCATATATATCACTCCCAATCCTGGCATAACAGATGTTTCTAATGCCCTGCGCTTGTAAATTAAATTAATGGCAAGGAAGGAAGAAATGGTCTTCATCCATTCTGCTTCGCTTTAGACTTTAGAGATATATTGCGGAAACAGGCCTTTCTGCCCACCAAGTCCTCGCCGACCAGTGATAACCCTATGCATTAGCACCATCCTACACTGGGAACAATTTACGATTTTATAAAGCCAATTAACCGACAAACTTGTACGCTTTGGAGTGTGGAAGGAAACCGGAGCAGCAGGAGAAAACCCAAGCAGTGATGGGGAGAATGTACAATCTCCGTACTGACAGCACCTGTGTTCATGATCGAACCCGGGTCTGTGGTGCTGCATGACTGCAACTCTACCACTGTGCCACGCTATGCTTCTTTTTGATCCAGTACAAAATAACTTTATTCAATAAGATGGCCAATTTTAATTTGGAACTGTTCTAAATTATGATAATCTATTCATTTCCTCCAGAAATGCTGCTTGACCCGCTAAGTTACTCCCGCTTTTTGTGTCTGTCTTGCAATCTACAAGATTGGGCAGTAGTGGTACAGCTGGTAGAGCTGCTTCCTCACAACGGCAGAGACCCAGATTCAATCCTGACCTGGGTGCTGTCTGTATGGATTTTGCATGTTCCCCCAGTGAACGCAGGATTTTTTCTGGGTGCTCTGGTTTCCTCCCACATCCCAAAGACATGAGGATTTGTAGGTTCATTGGCCCTCTGTAATGTATATGGAATGGAAAATAAACTGCAATAACATAGAACTGGTATGAATGGGTGATCGATGATCAGTGAGTTGAAGGGACGGTTTTATTGTTGTATCTAAACTAAACAATTCAGCTCTAAATTACCACCAGGACTTCTTTTTTTAAAATACTTTACAATCAGAATTTTAGTTATTCAGCATTTATAAAAACAATTATTTAATCCTGTAAAATGAACTGGAGAATTTACATTGGCAAAAAGCCAGTGCATTTGGGAGAGGCAATGTTATTTTTTGCCAGGCTCAGAAGAATCACCCTCCAACAAGTACTGAAGAAATACAGGTAAGTTGTGCTGCTTTCTGAATTATGTTACAATGGAAAGTCCTGAAATAAAGCTATTCTTTTATATGGAATCATCGAACAGTAGAAAACAGGAGAGAGGCAATTGATATAAACTCTGGTCACTGATATGAAAAATAATCTACAACTCCAGGGAGGAATATCGCATTTCACACACAGTCAATGAATTAAGATTGAGAGGGGAAAATCTAAATGAACTTCTATTTATATCTGGTTTAAAAATGCAAAAAGCATCGTTCACAATGCTAATGACAAAAATTGGATTGATCTGCTGCAGTCAGGGAGACAAAAAGGAATTTGGAGTGTCAGGGGTTATGGGGAGAAGATAGGAGAATGGTGTTGAGAGGGAAAGATAGATCAGCCGTGATTGAATGGTGGAGTAGACTTGTTGGTCTGAATGGCCCAATTCTGATCCTATAACATATGAACTATGTATTTTCAAAAAATTACATTGCTAAATAGAAGCGAGTCTAAGGATGAACATCAAGAATTCACTACTTTTTCCATAAGCTCTTCAGATGTGCAGATGTGCTAAAACATTCAGAACAGGTCAAATAAGCTATAGTTTAAAGATTCAGAATAGCCAAGAATAACCATGATCTAACTTCTGCCATCTCAACCCACATGATGGAATTAATGTGCATTTTAATATTTTTGGACAAATAAATCTTGGACAAATATTTGTATAAACATACATACATACTAAAATACGTTTCTCCCAAGAATCATGATTTCTTCTAAAGTGATTGTGCAAAGACTGGCTTTTAATTGTGAATTAAACTGATTATGTATCATGAAAAATCATGCTAAACTTTTGTAAAACATGCACATACTCATGAAATGGTCATTTTTAAACACAACTCCCCAGATTTTCTTTTGGCGTCCAAAGGTTAATATTCAAAAGGATAATATTCAAAAAATAAATTGTAAAAGAACAAGAACAGATCTTGAAAGTCTCCACCTATTCCTGTCTCCAACTGAAAATTAGGACTGATAACTAGGCCTCTCTGTTGCCGTGGGAACAAGAGCTATTTGAATGAAATGCCTCAGAGGAGAGCACGGTAAGAGTTCTGTTGTGTCACGGTAACAAACATTGCCTGTAACTCTGAATACAATAAGCTGATTGCTGAGACATCACAGGGGACCTGCAGGTAACAGACTCATCTCCCTCTCTGCAAACCACACAAAGTTTTAAATCTCCAGGCTAGCAAATTCAAGCCTGTTAGTTACAGAATAGTTCATAGGAGTTCCTGTAAGTATTCCCCTGTGCCACTGTCAAAGTAAAAATCAATATCTGTACTTAGAAGTCATCTAAGTTGTCGAAATAGTACAGAAGTTGGGAGGTCATGTTGCAGTTATATATGACGTTGGTGAGGCAATATTTAGAACTTTGTGTTCATTTTTGGTCACCATGTTATAGGGAAGATGCTGTTAAGCTTTAAAGAGTTCAGAGATGTTCACCAGGATGATGCCAGGACTCAAGGGCCTGAGATATAAGGAGAGGTTGAGCAGGCTAGGCCTTTATTCCTTGGAGTGCAGAAGAATGAGGGGTGATCTTATTTACCATACATGGAAGAAATAGATCGGATAATGCAAAGCCTTTTGCCCAGAGATGGGGAAATCGAGAATTAGAGGACATAGGTTTAAGGCAGGGCAGCCAACATTGGGTGAGAGGTAGGAGTGAGAAATTGCAAGAGACCAAGCCCAAGGGAGCGTAGTGCCCAAGGGGGAAGGGGGGGAGGGGTGGAGGGTGGGGGGGGGGGGGGGTAAGAGGTTATGGGAGGGGGGTGCCCCCGCCCCCCCCCCCCCCAGCCCCCCCCCCCCCCCCCCCCATTGGTACGGAGCTTTTGCATTTTTCACCTTGAATTTGTGCAGTCCGGTGCATACTGTAGCGAGTCTTTTAACTTACATTTGAATGCAATATTTATGCTTTAAATTGGATTCGCTATGAATAAGGTTAGGCTAAATTACATTCCTAATTACATTCCACAGTAGAGCCAGGCTCTGATCAACAGGTGCAGCACACAATTGATCTTAGTGTATTCATGTATGGATATCAGATTATAGTCAAGCACTTGGTCCATGTTGACCAACCTAGGTCTCACTGCAGACCTGGTACTACTCCTGACCCTGACTCCAATTGCATACCTTCTCTCATTCCTGACCCTGAGTCCAGCCTTACACCCGGCCCCCTATTCTACCCTGATCATAGCTGCTTACCGGCTTAGGTTCCCAGTGCTGAACACTCCCATTGTCCCAGCTTTGACTGCACACCTAGTACTATTCCAGACCTTAACTCTGGATGCACATTTGACCTTGCTCCTAGCCCCTCTGCACTGAGAATATATCTGGCCCACACATAAACCCCATATCTGACCCCCTGGACTTGTCCTAATACGTTCAAGTCCACAGGTGCTTATCTAATATGGTAATCTTTTATAGGGCACTTCACGGAACAAATTTTGTATAACAAAATTTACTACATCCATTGGTTTCCTTGTTATCTAACATGCTAGTTACTTTGTCAAAGAAGTCATCAATTGGTTGAACACAATTACTCATCCATAAAATTATACTCACTCAGCTGTATAAGTATTCTGTTACCATTTCCTTCATTTTCCTAACAAACTGTCCTGAAGTCATTTTCACCCCCAATATTTTCAGTAATTTGCTGTCTTCCTCTCAGCTGGGACTTTTTCGAAATGCAAAGTCCAATAACTATATATTTAAGCAATAATATTCTATTTAACGAAGTTGTACAAGAATAGAAATATGTATGTATGTATTAGGTACTCAAGTACCACACTATTGTACTTACCTCTAACAAAAATAAACAAAAACAAAAACAAAAAAAATATTCTATTTAATGTGATCTTGAGAGTACATAATTTTTTCTGTGGTATTCATAACACACCAATGATAAAAATATATTTGTTTTGATTGCACCTACCAACATGCATACATTATTATAGACAATAGACAATAGGTGCAGGACCGCCATTCAATGTGATCATGGCTGATCATCCCCAATCAGTACCCCATTCCTGCCTTCTCCCTTATATCCCCTGACTCCGCTATATTTAAGAGTCCTGTTTAGCTCTCTCTTCAAAACATCCAAAGAACCTGCCTCCACCGCCCTCTGAGGCAGAGAATTCCACAGACTCACCACTCTCTGTGAGAAAAAGTGTTTCCTCGTCTCCGTTCTAAATGGCTTTCTCCTTATTCTTAAACTGTGGCCCCTGGTTCTGGACTCTCCCAACATCGGCAACATGCTTCCTGCCTCTAGCGTGTCAAACCCTTAACAATCTTATATGTTTCAATGTGATATCCTCTCATCCTTCTAAACTCCAGTGTACAAGCCCAGCTGCTCCATTCTCTCGGCATATGACAGTCCCGCCATCCCGGGAATTAACCTTGTAAACCTATGCTGCACTCCCTCAATAGCAAGAATGTCTTTCCTCAAATTAGGGGACCAAAACTGCACACAATACTCCAGGGGTGGTCTCACTAGGACTATGTACAACTGCAGAAGGACCTCTTTGCTCCTATATTCGATTCCTCTTGTTATAAAGGCCAACATGCCATTCGCTTTCTTCACTGCCTGCTGTACCTGCATGCTTACTTTCATAGACTGATGTATAAGGACCCCCAGGTCCCGTTGTACTTCCCCAACTTGACGCCATTTAGATAGTAATCTGCCTTCCTGTTTTTACTACCAAATTGGATAACCTTACATTTATCCGCATTAAACTTCATCTGCCCTGCATCTGCCCACTCCCCCAACCTGTCCAAGTCACCCTGCATTCTCGTAGCATCCTCCTCACAGTTCACACTGCCACCCAGCTTTGTGTCATCTGCAAATTTGCTAGTGTTACTTTGAACATATTATATTACAGTTAATATGTATCGAGGGCAAATTTTTGTTCCAATGCTTCCATTTCCCAATTACTTTTATATTGAAGTGATTGAAATCGAAGTGAAGTTTAAATAACATCAGAAAAATAAAACCTCCGGAATGGATGATATTCATTACGTGATTGGTTGGAGTCAGTATCAGCACAATTACTACATTAAACTTTGAATCTTCAGATGTCCTGGTTCTAGCTAAAACTAAAAACAAATAATAACCTTCTCACACATTCCCCTGTGAGTATCTCTGTCACTCCTTTAAAATATGCCCCTTCTTTGAACAAGCTCATAAACATCTGAATCAGTTTCCATCTGATTACACTCCTTGAGGATGTTCATCTATGTATTCAATTAATAAAACAAAGCGATTGGGGACATTTCTATTCATCCTGTCAAAGGAATTTTGGTGGGGGTGGGGGGGGGGGGTTAGATATAGTCAGTGAGGTAAACAAACATAATAGTTGAGTGGCAAATGACAATAGTGCTTCTTTCCCAATATTTAACTTAAGGAAATAAAGGGTTATCGGGGCTGTATGTTGTGACAGTCAGCCTGACACCTTGCATGTCATTTTAATATTACTCTTATCCCATCCCCTTGGATACTCCAGATTAATAAATTAAGGTTGTGTCAACTAATTACAAATCTGGCTAATTACAAATCAATAACATTAGCCAACTCCGAAACACGAAGCACTGAACATTGGGATCCAGACATCATGGACAACTGGCCTCAGTTCCCCGCTCACATCTGGCAGTGCTCTCTGTCTGAACCAGGGGCCGCGGAGCATTTTTGAAAGTGGGGTCTGAGAGATCACTGATCACTGGCCTTGGGGGTAGGGACTTTTTGAAATTTGATGTATTAAAATCATGTTTTAGTGCATTGTAGAAGTATGATTTCAATGTTTTTTGTTTGAAGTATTTTTAAGAGGTAACTTTTTAAGGGGTAATTTTTTCCACACAAAGGGTGGTGGGTATATGGAACAAGCTGCCAGAGGAGGTAGTTGAGGCAGGGACTATCCCATATTTGAGAAACAATTAGACTGATACATGGATAGTACAGGTTTGGAGGGATATGGACCAAAACCAGGTAGTGTAGCTGGGACATGTGGGCGGGTGTGGGACGGTTGTGCCAAAGGGCCTGTTTTCAAACTGTATCACTCTATGACTCCATTATACCTCCACCATATAAGAATGCTTCAAAATCAAGTGGTCGAGTTATATTGCCATATACTCAAGCATAGAAACATAGAAAATATGTACAGGAATAGGCCATTCGGCCCTTCGAGCCAGCACTGCCATTCAATATGATCATGGCTGGTCATCTAAAATCAGTACCTATTTCCTGTTTTTCCCCATATCCCTTGATTTCACTAGCCCCAAGAGCTAAATGTATTTCGCTCTTGAAAATAGCCAATGAATTGGCAGAGAATTCCACCGATTCACAACTTTTTGGGTACAGAAAGTTTGCCCTCATCTCAGTCCTAAATGACCTGCCCTTTTTCTTAAACTGTGTGACCCCTGGTTCTGAACTCCCCCAACATCGGAAACATTGTTCCTGCAGTTACGGTAAGTGAAAATCTAGCAGGCAAGCAGGATGCTTTCTCCAACCACTCCCATTTGAAGTCCACTATCTTCTACCGCATCGACCCAGTGCTTGGTACCTACTTACAGCAGTCACTGGTTGTCCTCAAGGATGCACCAAGCCACAGGCTGGTCCATGTCGGTCACCAGGGCAAATGCGGCACAGAGACTCTCACGGCAGCGGTGCAACGCTTCCAACGAACGCCCAGGACTCTTGCACTGAGGCTGCTCCATGGCCGGAACTGCAGCGAGCGACTTGCAAGCCCCGCAAACACTCGCCAGCCCCGGCTCCCCGTCTGCATCTGCCCCCGCCGCTCCATTCCTCCCTCTGCCCCGGCTCCCCAACACCCGCGGCTCATGCAGCTGATATTAGTTTTGAAATTCTCGTTAATCAGAGAATTTCTCACGACAGAGCATGAGAAATTCTGTGATCAGCGTGAGAATTTGACGAAATGCGAGATTCTCACGCTCAATGCGTGAGAGTTGGCAGCCCTGTTAAAGGTGAGGGGGAAATTATTTAATCAGAACCAGAGGGATAATGTTTCTTTTGACACAGAGGGTGGTGGGTGCATGAAACGAGCTCCCAGAAGAGGTGCAGTGCATTCAGAAAGTATTCAGACCCCTTCACTTTTTCCACATTTTGTTATGTTAGTCTTATTCTAAAATGGATTAAATTATTATTTTTTAAATCATCAATCCTCACACAATACCCCATAAAAAAGCAAAAACAGGTGTTTAGAAATGTTTGCAAAGTAATTTAAAAGTACTTTGTTGAAGCAACTTTGGCAGCAATTACAGCCTCAAGTCTTCTTGGGTATGACGCTACAAGCTTGGCAAACCTGTATTTGGGTAATTTCTCCCATTCTTCTCTGCAGATCCTCTCAAGCTCTGTCAGGTTGGATGGGGAGCGTGGATGCTCAGCTATTTTCAGGTCCCTCCAGAGATGTTCGATCGGATTCAAGTGCAGGCTCTGGCTGGGCCGCTCAAGGACATTCACAGACTTGTCCCAAAGGCACTCCTGTGTTGTCTTGGCTGTGTGCTTAGGGTCGTTGTCCTGTTAGAAGGTGAATCTCCGCCCCAGTCTGAGGTCCAGACGCTCTGGAGCAGGTTTTAATCAAGGATCTCTCTGTACTTTGCTCCGTTCATCTTTCCCTCGATACTGACTAGTATCCCAGTTCCTGCCGCTGAAAAACATTCCCACAGCATGATACTGCCACCACCATGCTTCACCGTAGGTATGGTATTGGCCAGGTGATGAGCGGTGCCTGGTTTCCTCCAGACGTGACGCTTGGCATTCAGGCCAAAGAGTTGAATCTTGGTTTCATCAGACTAGAGAATCTTGTTTCTCATGGTCTGAGAGTCCTTTAGGTGCCTTTTGGCGAACTCCAAGCGGGCTGTCATGTGCCTTTTACTGAGGAATGGCTTCCGTATGGCCACTCTACCATAAAGGCCTGATTGGTGGAGTGCTGCAGAAATAGTTGTCCTACTGGAAGTTTCTCCCATCTCCACAGAGGAACTCTGGACCTCTGTCAGAGTGACCATTGGGTTCTTGGTCACCTCCCTGACCGAGGCCTTCTCCCCCGATTGCTCAGTTTGGCCGGGTGACCAGCTCTATGAAGAGTCCTGGTGGTTCCAAAGTTCTTCCATTTAAGAATGACAGAGGCCACTGTGCTCTTCATGACCTGCTTTGCTGAAGAAATTGTTTCATACCCTTCCCCAGATCTGTGCCCAGCTCGGCCTGTGGACTTCGTGAGCCGCAGTCTCCGGTAGGAAGCGGATGATTCGGAGGCGCCGGGCCGCTGAGTGTTCTTCCATTCGAGGGCCTGAAACATCAGGCCGCCGTTGCAGCGTCTGTGGAGGCCTCTATAGGCCCTGACCACGGGTGAACAGAGGAAGAGGACTGAACTTTGGTGCCTTCCTTCACAGTGGGAAATGCTGATTCCGCTGTGGGGGGATGTTTGTTATGTTTTATGTTAAATTCTAAAGTGGTGTGTTATTTTATTTGTGTGCTGCATGGTAACTCAAATTTCACTGCACCAATTGGTGTATGTGACAATAAATGTCCTTGTCCTTTGTGTCTTGACACAATCCTATCTCGGAGGTCTACGGACAATTCCTTCGTCTTCATGGCTTGGTTTTTGCTCTAACATGTACTGTCAACAGTGGAACCTTATATAGACAGGTGTGTGCCTTTCCAAATCATGTCCAATCAATTTAATTTACCACTGGTGGACTTTAATCAAGTTGTAGAAACATCTCAAGTATAATCAATGGAAACAGGATGAACCTAAGCTCAATTTTGAGTGTCATTGCAAAGGGTCTGAATATCAATTTGATATTTCAGGTTTTTTTTAATTACTTCGCAAAAAATTCTAAACACCTGTTTTCGCTTCTTCATTCTGGGGTATTGTGTGTTGATTGATGATGACAAAAAATAATTTAATCTATTTTAAAATAAGCTTGTAACGTAACAAAATGTGGAAAAAGTGAAGGGGCCTGAATACTTTCTGAATGCACTGTAGTTGAGGCAGATACTATTGCAACATTTAAGAAACATTTGGATGGGTGCAAGGAGTCGGTAGGTTTAGAGAAATATAGGCCAAACACAGGCAGGTGGGACATGCAGATAGGGCATGTTGGTTGACGTGGGTAAGCTGCATCGAAAGGCCTGTTTCCACAGTTTCCACACTCTATGACTTATGCAAACATTGCCTGGAACTCTTTGTACCACAGAGATGATTACTGAAATATCACAGGGAACCTGCTCAGAAAGAGACTCATCTCCCCCTGCGTCAGGCCACACTTGAAGTTTTATATCCCAGGCTAGCATACTCAACCCTGTTAGTCACACAATAGTTAATCGTAGCTCCTGGTTAGTATTCCCCTGTGCCACTGCCAAGGTAACTGTCAATAGTGCTTTATTTATCACATATGCAACTGCACAGTGAAATTCCTTTTGCAAATATTACACATGTTGCCGCCGCCATTTCTAGTCCAAAGTTAGTTGGCCCGCATGCTTGAAGTATTGGAACACTTCCCGTGAACTGACGTCCCACTTCTCTCCTTGCCCGGCCATCTTTGTGTCCTGGGGGGCACCTCCTGCAGCTTACCTTGAAGGCGATGGAGGCAATACCCAGGTTCAACCTCCTACCGGCCCCCTCCTAGTGCCCAAAGTCTCCAGCTCGTTCGTGGTTACGCCGTCTGACGAGCCTTGAGGGGGGTCTCCGGCGCCGTCGATCACCGAGCCTTTGGGCAAGGTCCCGATGACCAACAAACCTTCCAGGTTCATTTCAAGATATTAACAGAATCTCAGATCAATAATAAAACCAGACACTGACACTAGATGTTAAAGAAGGAACTGCAGATGCTGGAGAATCGAGGGTTACACAAAAAGCTGGAGAAACTCAGCGGGTGCAGCAGCATCTAAGGAGCGAAGGAGATAGGCGACGTTTCGGGTCGAGACCCTTCTTCAGACCCGAAACGTCGCCTATCTCCTTCGCTCCTTAGATGCTGCTGCACCCGCTGAGTTTCTCCAGCTTTTTGTGTAACCCACTGACACTAGATGTTTAGGAGGTCTTCCAATTGGCTTGCCACTTGTGTTTAACAGAGATGTGTCTCAATATGTATAAAATCACAATATCATGATTTAGTTGATTTTTAATTTTAGAGATACAGCATGGAAACATGCCCTTCGGCCCTCCACTCCGACCAAAAATCACCTGTACACTAGTTCTATCCTGCACAGTAGGAGCTATTTACAGAAGCCAATTCACCTACAAACCTGTACATCTCTGAGATGTGGGAGGGAATCTCAATAACCAAAGAAAACCCACGCAGTAACAGGGAGAACGTCCAAACTTCGTACAGATATCATCCGTAGTCAGGATCAAACCCAGGTCTCTGGTGCTGTGAGGCAGCAGCTCTACCGCTATGCCACCTGAAATTTGTTCTATGAACAACAATTTGGAGAAAAGCAACATAACTTATAACACTGTCTCAATGGAGTTGCTCACAAAATACACCAACATAAGAGTGCAGGGCTTCAATAGCATCACCTCCTCCTGTCCCAACATAAATCATGATTTAGAGCACTGCCCACAGGATTTAGGATTGTGCCAGGGTGGCACATCGGCGAAGCAGTAGAGCTGCTGCCGCACAGTGCCTGAGGCCTGGCTTTGATCCTGACCTCGGGTGCTGTCCATGTGGAGTTTGCATGTTCTCCCTGTGACCACATGGGTTTCCTGCAGGTGCTCCGGTTTCCTCCCACATCCCAAAGACGTGCGGGTCTGTAGGTTAGTTGGCATATATAAATTGTCACTAGTATAAGGAGTGAATAATAGTGCGCAATAAAATAGAACGAGTGTGATCAATAGTCGGCGTGGACTCGGAAGGCCGAAGGACTCGTTTCCATGCTGTATCTCCAACCTAAATTTAGTTCAGTTTAGTTTAGTTCTTTGTCACATACACCAAAGTACTGTGAAAAGCTCTTGTTGCATGCTAGCCACTCAGTAAGATAGATTGTAGCTCAGGATCATTCTGTAGTTGTTGATAGGATGGTTCAGTTGCCTGCCAACAGCTGGGAAGAAACTGTCCCTGAATCTGGAGGTGTGCATTTTCACATTTCAATATCTTGTGCCTGATGGGAGAGGGGAGAAGACTGGTCCTTGGTTATGCTGGTGGCCTTGCCGACGCAGTGTGCAGTGTAAATGGAGTCAATGGAAGGGAGGTTGGTTTGTGTGATGATCCGAGGGTCTCCAATGAGGTAGTCAGTAGCTCAGGACTGCTACATGCAAGTACTGTATGTAATAAACAGTCAAATGGTTCCAGCTACATTTTTGTCTTGGGAGCTGGCAAGTCAAGCTCTTGGTAAAAGATCAGTGTTCTACAAAATCTAATTTTGGCAATGATATGGGAAGAAAGGTGGAAAATGTTACAAACAGAATGAGTTGGCAACTTTCTCAAACCAGAGCTTTTATGTTACTTAATGTTTCTGTCCGCCAAACCTTCTTTTGCACAGAACCAGGAAACAAGTTCTTCCTGTCTGAAATCAACTGAGGGGCCAGAATGAACAGACCAGATGTAATCTTAATGAGCAACATTTCTCCAGAGGGCAACGGTGTACAACTTAAAAGAGGAAAAGGGAACTGAAATTAAAAACAGAAAATTCTGGAAATACTCAGCTGGTCAGACAGCATCTATTTAAAAAAGACACAAAGTCGGTCAAAGGGTCCCAACGGGCAGAAAAGCCCGTTTCAATGCTGTGCCTTTAGTTAAAGTTGCCCCTCGTGAGTAGGATATGAAAATAGGATAACATAGAACTAGTGTGAACAGGTGATCGATGGTCAGCATGGACTCGGTGGTCCGAAGGGCCTTTTTCCCCATGTATCTCTAAAGTAATCTGAACTACTGTGCAAGAACCCACTATTTAACTAAAAATAACTTTTCATTCATAATTTTCACTAATTGTACAAAAGAGAACAATGACTTGGCTGTCCTTTGTAACATCCTCTGTAGAGTTCTTCAGGCTATCCGTTTCCTTGGAAATCTTAAGATTCAGTTTTAGTGGTCTGAGAAACGACTACTGGAGTTTTAAACAGATCTTTGTTCAAAAGTTCGATATCCAGTATACAGACTTCAGACACGTCTTCCCACAACGGTGGTCAGCGCTGAACTAACGCGCGCAAGTGGAAAACCGCGCGAAACAAGCAGCCCCTCCCGAGTCACGTGACCGCGGTTTCCAAACGCTGGGTTCGATATATGCGTGCGGCAGCGGGCGCCGCTACACAGTGTCATTCTCAGTACGAACCTGAAGAAGGGTCCCGACCAGTAACGTCGCCTAGCCATGTTCTCCTGAGATGCTGCCTGATCTGCTGAGTTACACCAGCATTTTGTTTTCTTTTGTAAGCTCATACATGTGGAGTTTGTACGTTCTCCCTGTGACCGCGTGGATTTTCTCCGGGTGCTCCAGTTTCCTCCCACATCCCAAAGACATATAGGTTTGTAGGTTAAATGGCTACAGTAAGATTGTACATTTAAAATTGTAAAATGTCCCTAGTATGTAGGATAGAGCTAGTGTATGGGGTGATCGCTGATTGACAGAGAAGATGATCTAAAGTAGAACATCTTAACTGCTAAATTAGATAAGGTGAGAAAGAATTTTAGAGGTAGAAATACAGCTCAATAAAAGGAAATGTATGACATTTATTAAGGGGTTGGACAGACTAGATGCAGGAAGATTGTTCCCGATGTTGGGGAGGTCCAGGACAAGGGGTCACAGCTTAAGGATAAGTGGGAAATCCTTTAGGACCGAGATGAGAAGGACTTTTTTCACACAGAGTGTGGTGGGTCTCTGGAACTCTCTGCCACAGAGGGTAGTTGAGGCCAGTTCATTGGCTATATTTAAGAGGGAGTTAGATGTGGCCCTTGTGGCTAAGGGGATCAGGGGCATGGAGAGAAGGCAGGTACGGGATACTGAGTTGGATGATCAGCCATGATCATATTGAATGGCGGTGCAGGCTCGAAGGGCCGAATGGCCTACTTCTGCACCTAATTTCTATGTTTCCATGTTTCTATCTCTGATCAGTGCAGCACGGTGTGCCAAAGGGCCTGTTTCCACACTATATCTCTAAAGTCTGAAGTATTATTGATATAACAATGCATCTAATTATACGCCTCATATTTCTCTAAAGCTCCATGGACTCCTAGAAAATTAAATTAAACAAATATTATATGTAAATTAAATGTGCTTATACTTGACACCACGACTAACACTTAGACCTTGCTTAGAAGCCATAGCTAAGATTAAATGTAAGCAAAGTAAGCTAATAATTGCACAAAACTGAGGGATCACCACCAACAACTGCAGATGTAAAAACCTCATATTTCACTTTGGCAGCTACGGCGGTAAGAACATTGACTTCTCTAACTTCTTGTAACCCTCGCTTTCCCTATCTCTTCATCCCTCTCCATTCCCAGTTCTCCGACCAGTCTTACTGTCTCCGACTACATTTTATCTCTGCTTTGTTGTTATCTCCCAGCTAACAATGATCTAGTCTACATTTTCCTTGATCTCCATTCCCTTTGTCCTATTTTTACACCTTACACTTCCTTATCTATGTATCTCCCTCTCCCCTGATATCAGTCTGAAGAAGGGTCTCAACCCAAAACATCACCCATTCCTTCTCTCCATAGATGCTGCCTGTCCCGCTAAGTTACTCCAGCGTTTTGTGTCTATCTTCAAAGTAAACAAATAACTCTTTCAGGACAGAGGGAGAAGTCTCCAAAGAGCGCACTCCAAATGCAATGCCATCTGTAGCCACCCAGGGAATTTTACTTGTGCTTTCGTAATTTTGTTCGGATTAAAGGAGGTGCCAGTCCATCAGATGCCAGAACATCGGTGGTGGACCTGATATTGGAGTGTCCGCTTGGATTTTATGAGCTCCCGTCTCTGAAAGACTTGAACCAAGAACCATTCGACTCAGAGAAAGGAGCAATATCCATTGAGCCCCAGCTGATGCTGGAGGAATAGATAAATACTAGAGATTTTAAACAGAAAATAACAACACTGCAAATCAACCAATAATTTTATTGGACTACCTGGGGTGCTAAATGTAGCCTTGTACAGATCTACTTTAAATAATGTCTGCATTTTTCATTCTATTGTCAACTTGGTTTTATTGTCTGATTATAAAACATACCCAAGCAAACCAGTAATGGATTAAATATTTTAATGAGCATTCTTCTCAGCTCAAAGAAAGCAGTTTAAACTGCAAAAGAAAAAACATAATTCTGGTACAAAGCAGTTTGTTCCATTGATTTTACTTTGGAATAGGAAAGATTGTAGGAAAGATTGGGAATGTACCACCTCTCAACAAGTGAGAGGTGGTACATTTTGTTAAGTCAAATCAGCTCAAGACTTGCACAGTAAATGGCAGGGCCCTGGAAAGTATCATGGAGCAGACATGGTCAACGGCATGGAGTGCAGCTGTAGAGTCTTTCCACTGACTAGTTGGCACGCAATAACAGCTTTTCACTGCACCTCGGTACACATGACAATAAACTAAACTAAACTCCATACAGACATCACCCATAGTCAGGATCGAACCCAGGCCTCTAGCATTGTGAGGCAGCAACTTTACCGTTGCGTCACTGTTGCGCCCAAAGGTTCTTGAACCAACTTACATGACCTTAATAATAACTCAACTATGGAACATTATGGTACACCTCTAGCATTAGATGGGCTTGCTTTCATTTTACTAATCATTTGTTCACACAATGATCATATTGAATGGCGGTGCTGGCTCGAAGGGCCAAATGACCTACTCCTGCACCTATTGTCTATTGTCTTCATTGTGCACAATTTCTTACTTTTAGAATTTTATGCGTGATTCATGTATGATTTGTTTTTATGTGTTTGGCCGAATATTTCTCATTGCATATGTACCTCACTACAATCATGCATATGACAATAAACTTGAACAATAAACAATTACATTGGAAAGAGTGCAGAAACAAATCACCAGGATGATAGCAGTATTATAGGGCTTAGATTCTAAGGAGAGGCCAGATTTGGGCTGGAAGTATTTTCCCTGGAAGGCAGGGGGCTGAGGGGTGACTATAGAGGTATATAAAATCATGAGAGGCAAGGATAAGCTGAATAGTCAGTCTTTTACCAAGGATGGACGAGTCCGGAATTAGAGGGCACAGGTCTAAATTGAGTCATACTGTCTTCGAGAGATACGGCATGGAAACAGGCCTTCGGCCCAACATGCCCATGCTGACCAAGATGCCCCCATTACACTAGTCCAACCTGGCCATGTTTGGCCCATGTCTTTTAAATTGTGTTATAGTATCTGCCTCAACTACCTCGCCTGGCAGCTCATTCCATATACCCACCACCTTCTGAGTGAAAGCATTTCCCGTCAGGTTCCTAATGGAGGGGAAAAGTTTAAAAGAGACCCGAGGGGCAATTTTTTCACACAATAGATTAAGGTGCCAGAGGAGGTTGTGAAGGTGGCTACAATGGTAAAAGACACGTGGATAGGTACATGGATAGACAAGGATTAGATGCATATGGGCCAAACGCAAGCAATTGGGACTAGATCAAATGTATAAATCCTAGTCAGCATAAATGAATTGGGCCGAAGGGCCTGTTTCCATGCCGTATGACTCCATGATGTTAGTTGTGTCAATTCAATGAAATGAAGTGAAGAAAACATTGATCGGTTTGTCCTACATTTGCTGTGCAAACCAGCAGTTGATCTCAAAATGCCAAAGGGAACAACCTTTACAACTTTTAGATTGTTCTGTTTGACGTATGCTCTGGCATGGGATATTTCTGAACCTGAAACATGTTTGTGGCTCATTTCATGTCCATGCCATTTTTGTTAATGTGCGTCACATGGTTCAATGTCTGCTGAATAAACAGTCGCCCTAATGCAACATTGGGTTAAATTGATCGAAAAATATGACACAAAGTGCTGGAGTAACTCAACGAAGAGCACATACATAGGTGACATTTCGAGTTGGAACCCTTTAAGGGTCCCCACCTGAAACAGTGGGTGAAATTGATAGCAAAGATAGACACAAAAAGCTGAGGAACTCAGACAGCACCTCTGGAGAAAAGGAATTAAATGAATAAGAATTGATACCCCTCTTTTAATTATCACTTGAGAGCTGCCCTGAGCTACCAGGTACCTCATTGGAGATCCTTGGACTCTCTTCATCATGCACTAAACATTATTCCTTTTATCCTGTATCTGTACACTGTGGATGGTTTGATTGTAATATGTAGTCTTTCTGCTGACTATATAACATGCAGCAAAGAAGCTTTTCACTGCACCTCGATGCACGTGACAATAACAATAAACTAAACTAAGTATACTAATGAATCAGAGTTTATTTGTAAACCGAACCCGCACGCAAAATATTACCAGATGTTTTTATTACTCTTTTTCCCCCCACTATTTCTGTAAGCAATAATACAAGATTTATTCATCATCGATGAAGAATTTCAAAACACTCGTCTCTGTTAAATACATTGAACTTTCTGTTAACTGGCAGGATCTTTATTCTCTCCAAAAGTTGCATCCCTTTGAGGAAACAAGAGCACATTAATGTTGATGCTGAAATGCTGACACAGAGAACAATTATTAGATCAAAAAATAGTGAGCTAATGTCTGGACTGCTCCAGAGCAAGATGTGAACTTCATTTCTCATATTGCGTGGCAATGTTGCCAAAGCCTAACTAACATGCTGTTATTAAATATCTTCCCCAGAACCACAGAGCATTTGGATGGTCAGTGCAACTTAATTCCATAAAATAATTATCATAGTCATACAGTGTGGAAACAGGCCGTTCGGCCCAACGTGCCCACGTGTCCCATCAACACTGGTGCCACCTGCATGCATTTGGCCGATATCCCTCTAAACCTTTCCGATCCATGCATCTGTCCAATTGTTTCTTACATATTGAGATAGTACCTTTCTTAACTACCTCCTCCAGCAGCTCGTTTCATATACTTATCACTCTTTGTGTTAACAAGTTAACCCTCAAGTTCCTATTAAATCTCTCCCCCCTCACCTTAAACCCACATCCTCTAGTTCTTGATTCCCCTACTCTGGGCAAGAGACTGTGCGTTGACCCGATCTGTTCCTCTCATGACTTGGTGCACCCCTCATCCTCCTGCGCTCCAAGGAATAGTTCAATACACTAAGTATCTTACAGAAAATCATGAGTGTGAAGAACATGTTCGTACCTACAGTTTAGTCTAAAAAAAACATCAAACCTTTCCAAGAAAATAAATTTTTGTGGCATTCCAGCATAAATAATTACTAACTCAAACAGAGCTGACCATAAGAGCTGCTTAATGACTCACCACACTCTACTCGGAAATTTGAATTTAATGTTTAACTTCAGTTTGTATTCTTGCTTTTTTCTTTCCATCCCTAATCCTCAACAAGTCCGTGTGCGCAGATACGTTTGGAGGCAAAAAGTAGATCCATCACGAAGAAACAAGCAACTGCAGAGGTTGGTTTACACAAAAGGAAATAAAGTGCTGGAGTAATATGGTGGCTCAGGCAGCACCTCTGGAGAACATATGGAAAGAGAGCACAGTGGTGCAGTGGTAGAGATGCTGCCACACAGCACCAGAGACCCGGGTTCGATCCTGACTACGGGTGCTCTCTGTACAGAGTTTGCACGTTCTTCCTGTGACCACTTGGGTTTTCTCCTGGTGCTCTGGTTTCCTCCCACACTCCAAAGACATGCAGATTTATAGGTTATTTGTTTTCTGTAAACATGTGTAGTAGCAATGTTACAAAATTTTGAGATTTAAAAAATCATGTCTGCAATTTATCCCATCAGATAAAGCATAAAAAGAAGTTTAATTTGACACCTAATTCACTTTCATATCTTCAGTATTAAAAAAGTTATGGCCATGTTCATACTCAGAAATTAGTATCTTGTTCCCCTTTGCCTTTCCATTGACTTAACTCAAAAGCTGTGATCTAAGACAGTCAAAAGCCCATAACTTTCTTAAAAAATAATAGAACTCAATGAAATTTTCAGTTATTATAGATTGAAGCATTCTGAAACAATCTTACATGGATAACCTGAAATTAAAGCATATAATTAGTTAGTTACCTAATTGTAACTAATTACAAAATTCAATTACTAGATCTAAACATCTATCCATTTCTTAAGAAATGATAAACATTTTTTAATTGCCTAAGTGTCCAAATAACATTCACACAATAATCCACAATATAACATGATTTTTAAATCTAATTTTCATGAATTAATAGGCCATATTGAAGGAATTTAGTGTTTAATTCCTGTAAATTAATGGCCATTTAAATGAACTTGCGAGTGGGTTTTAGTGGAACGTGGTGGATTGGAACGTTGCGGTTTGTGGTGGATTTAACCCCCAGTCGGCAGTAACAATACAGCCGGTTCGTATTTTTTTTTGTCCCCTTTTCGCATGATGAAAATTTAATTAAAGGCTTCCTAAGAAGCATGTTTTTATGTAAAAATAAATTGTGTAGCTTCTTTTATCGCCTACATTAGGTCCGTTCCGCTATCGGCGTTCACGGCTTTAGAAGGTGATTTTTAAACTACTCTAGCTAATAAACGATCTAGCGTAGTTTAAAAATACCTTCATGAATGAAATGACGGAGCGATTTCTCTTTAGCAACGAAATCGCCTGAACTGGATCGATTTTGACTGTCTAGGGAAAAACGGCATTTTAAACCCGCCCCCCTCTGAAAGATGCCAAAGTCACGCACACGGGGAGTGGCAGAACTGCAGCGCTGCTAAAGGTAGGTATTGTAACATACCTATGTGTAGGATAGAACTAGTGCATGGCGTGATCGCTGGGAGGCGCGGACTCTGTGGGCCAAAGGACCTGTGTCCGCGCTGTATGTCTAAACTAAACTAAACTAAATTAAACATGGATAGATGATGTTTCGGGTTGGGACCCTTCTTCAGACCACAGGCGGAGAGGGCAAGTGTTGAGGAAACACATGTGGCTGCGGTCGTGAGTCCGGGTCAGAACATGGTCGTAGAGCTGGAGAGCACCAGGACTCACAGTGGGGAAGCAGTGAGAGAGGGTCGCACAGAACTCCCAGAAAGAGGAGGAGAACTTCTTCAGATGTTGCTGTGGAGGAGTCAAAATGTAGAAACAAGGCACTGAAGATGCTGGTTTATAAGGATACAAAGAGATGGAATAACTTAGAGGGTTTGGCAGCAACTCTGGAAAACATGGATAGGTGACATTTCAGGTTGGGACCCTTCTTCAGATGATCTATTTGCTTTTCCAGAGGATCAGTACACAGCAGTGCCATGGTATCTTGGCATTGCCCACTGCCATCCTCAAACACCCCCATCCTCAACATTTTGTAGGTCCGAAATGGAAGCAAATGCTAATCGTGTAGTTTGGCATAGAGAATGGAATTATTTACTCAATTTGTTTGCTTGGATGCAGACAGTTATAAACACTTACGGCTTGTTGACATGCCGATTTTACTATTTTCTTCCAAAGACAGGATCCAGCACTTACAAGCCTTCACACATTATGAACTTAAAAGTTCCCAATTTATAAATTGGCTTTTTAAACTAGCGTGCAGAATATAAAGCTCCACAAACTATGTAATGTCAATGTCAAGCACCAGCATGAATCTCCCTTTAAGTTAGAACGGCCAAATAGGTCATTCAGTGGTTTCTTTTAATGAAAACAAATAAACCATAGGCTGAAACAGAACAGACCATTCATTGAAATCTTAGAAATAAAACATTACAAAAACTACAACCCCAAATGACTTCAAAAATGTTCCAAGTGTACTTGACATTTTGATTTATCTGACCCTCGAACATTGGTATCTATCACACTGAAGCAGTAATGAATATTCAACTCCACTGAATGAACATTGCATAAATTATTTCCGGATTAGTTTCAGCCCAATTTTGTTCCCGTTGTGTTGGAAGATAATTTTAATCTCTTGCACCCAGCTTGCCCCAGGGCCTAGGATTGACAGATAAAATGTTGGATTCATTAAAAAATAAGCTTCACGAAATTATGGTGGTGAATAACAAAGTGTTTATGCTCTAAAAACTTTGATTCTACTTCCACTTTCATTCACATACGGATAACTAATGAACGAAATGCACCAAAGGGCTCTGATATTGTCACACAATTAGCATGCAGGACTAACCGCATTTAATTTCATTTTTAGTTTAGAGAAACAATATGGAAACAGGCCCTTTGGCCCACTGAGTTCACACCCACCAGCGATTACCCGTACACTAGTTCTATCCTACACACACCAGGGCAATTTTACAGAAGCCAATTAACCGACAAACCTGTACGTCTTTGGAGTGTGGGAGGAAACCGGAGCACCCGGACAAAGCCCACGTGGTCACTAAGAGAACGTGCAAACTCTACACAGACTGTGGTCAAATGTAAATTCAATGTACGGCATAGTGGCGCAGCGGTAGAGTTGCTGCCTTACAGCGCCAGAGACCTCAGGTGCTGTCTGTACAGCGTCTATACCCCTGTGGCCCTGTGACTGCATGGGTTTTCTCCGAGTGCTCCGGTTTCCTGCAACATTCCAAAGACATACAGGTATGTGGGCTAATTGTTTTCTGTAATAATTATAACATTGTCACTGGTGTGTTGGATAGTGGTAGTGTTCAGGGGGCTGATCACTGTTCAGCACGGACTCGGTGGGCCGAAGGGCCTGTTTCCATGCTGTATTTCTAAATTCTAAAATTAACAAAGTGGAATTGTTGGATTAAGTGATAATGTGACTGTCAACTGCAAATAAAAAAATGAGAAATTAAATCTCTCACATTTTTGCAATTAAAAAAATCAATATTTTAATAAGAATGAGTTTAAAAAACATTTAAAAGACAATAGCTTAGTGATGTCAAGAAAATAGAGAAGATTTAATGATATACAATATTATGCAATAATCCCATTTGGAATTACTGAATTCTGAATGCATACAATGGAAACGGTAAAATTTCACAGAAAACGTTTTCAAACATGTAATCAGCAACTCCACATAACAAGATAATGGCAATTCCCTCTGTGAGTTTGTTATAAGTTTGACATGCAGAACAATAGACACAAAAAGCCTACAAGATTTCACATGGAATTGACATGAAAAAAAAATGTCAATGGATATACTTGCATAACTTACACTGGTCCATATATCTAGGTACGTTGCAAAACTTACCTTGAGCAGCGCTGCAGTTCTGCCGCTCCCCGTGTGCGTGACTTTGGCGCCTATCAGCGGGGCGGGGGGCTTAAAGTGCCGTTTTTCCACAGGCAGGGAAAATCGATCAATGTTGGGCGATTTCGTTGCGGAAGAAAAATCGCTCCGACATTTCATGAATGAAGGTATTTTTAAATTACTCTAAATTATTTATTAACTAGAGTAATTTAAAAATCACCTTCAAAAGCCGTGAGTGCCGACAACCGGAAGGATTTTGCGTAGGGGAGAAAAAAAGGTAAATAGTTTATTTTTATATTAAAAGTTGGTTTTTCGGGAGGCTTTAATAACATTTTCATGTTGCGAAATGGGGTCCAAAAAAATGTATGAACAAACAGTATTTTTCCTCCCGACTTCACCGCTAACCGCAATGTTCCAATCCACCGCATTCCACTAAAACCCACTCGCTAGTTGATTTAAATGGCCATTAATTTACAGGAATCAAACACTAAATTCCTTCCATTTGGCCCAGAAATTCATGAAAATGAGATTTAAAAATTATGTTATATTGTGGATTATTGTGTGAATGTTATTTGGACACAGGCAATTAAAAAAAAGTTTATCTTTTCTTAAGAAATGGATAGATGTTTAGATCTACTCATTGAATTTTGTAATTAGCTACAATTAGATAACTAACTAATTATATGCTTTAATTTCAGGTCATCCAAGTAAGATTGTTTCATATTTGTTTCAGAATGCTTCAATCTATAATAACTGAAAATTTCATTGAGTTTTCTTAATTTTTAAGAAAGTTATGGGCTTTTAACTTTTCCAGAACACAGCTTTTGAGTTAAGTCAATTGAAAGGAATGGGGAGCAAGATGCTAATTTCCGAGTATGAAAATGGCCATAACTTTCTTAATACTGAAGATATGAAAGTAAATTAGGTGTCAAATTAAACTTCTTTTTATGCTTTATCTGATGGGATAAATTGCAGACTTGATTTTTTAAATCTCAAAATTTTGTAACATTGCTAATATATCCATAATGAATATTGTTCATTGGTCACTTTCGCTAATTTTATATATTTATTTATACCAAATGCAATCCTTGAATCATTCCTCTTGGATATGCTTCTTTATAATTGGCTTATAACAAGTTTGCAATTCTTAAGATGCATTCCAGTTGATACTTCATCCGTGATTCATTGTTACTTAAATCAAGAACCGAAAGAAAATTATTTGGCCGTTATACCTACGGGTCGGGTCCTCCAGCGGCTTCCTGGTTCTGTGGCCATAGCAGCTTGGGAAGGCCTATTCTGTGTGCAGCACCTCCTCTCACCTTAAACCTGTGTCCTCCGCTCTTGATTCCCCTATACATTCACCCTGTTTATTTCCACCATGATCTTGTACACCTCTATAAGATCACCCCTCATCCTTCTGCGCCCCGAGGAATAAAGGCCTAGCCTGGCCAACCTCTCCCTGTAGCTCAGGCCTGCACAAAGCTGAACAAAAAAATAAGTCCCCTGTGCTTGCACTGCTATTCATTAAGATTTCAGCTGATAAATATCATCACAAGTATCTGCCTTTGCAGAGAGGTAGCGCTTGTTAACATCAAATGTCAACACTGTGGCACAGCAGTAGAGCTGCTGCCTCACAGCGCCAGATGCCCGGGTTCAATCCTGATCTTGAGTACCGTCTGTGCAGAGTTTGCACGTTCTTCCTGAGACCGCGTGGGTCCTCCGGATGCTCCGGTTTCCTCTCACATTCCAAAAACATACAGGTTCGTCAGCTAATTAGTTTCTGTAAATTTGCCCCTGGTGTGGAACACGAAAGTGGGATAACAGAGAACTGCTGTGAATGGGGGATGGATGGCCAGCATGGACTCGATGGACTGAAGGTCCTGTTTCTATGCAGTATCCCTAAATACAGTAATACAATCTCCATCCACAAATACTATCCTGTCTAAACCTGTGTACCTTTTAAAATCAATTGTTTTTGATTAGACAATGGTAAATACTCAATTGCATCTTTCAGTTCAGCATTTTGTAATTAGAACTTGTTTCCATCCAGAAATCAATTCAATTGATTTATTTTCAGCAAGTACAAGTGTCAGCAATGGCTGTACAGTGACCCAGAGGGTGTTGAGCCAACTCACTGAACATTAGTACACAAACTGTGAGACAAGCCGCTAAAACTCAGACCATCACACAAACCAACTCCCCTTCCATTGACTCAATTTACAGGTCCTGCTGCCTCGGCAAGGCCATTGGCATAATCAAGGACGTGTCTCACCCCGGTCACTCCCAATTAGAAACATAGAAACATAGAAAATAGGTGCAGGAGTAGGCCATTCGGCCGTTCGAGCCTGCACTGCCATTCAATATGATCATGGCTGATCATCCAACTCAGTATCCCGTATCTGTCTTCTCTACATACCCCCTGATCCCTTTAGCCACAAAGGCCACATCTAACTCCCTCTTAAATATAGCCAATGAAGTGGCCTCAACTACCTTCTGTGGCAGAGAATTCCAGAGATTCACCACTCTCTGTGTGAAAAATGTTTTTCTCATCTCGGTCCTAAAAGATTTCCCCCTTATCCTTAAACAGTGACCCCTTGTTCTGGACTTCCCCAACATTGGGAAAAATCATCCTGCATCTAGCCTGTCCAACCCCTTAAGAATTTTGTAAGTTTCAGTAAGATCCCCCCTCAATCTTCTAAATTCTAGCAAGTACAAGCCGAGTCTATCCAGTCTTTCTTCTTATGAAAGTCCTGACATCCCAGGAATCAGTCTGGTGAACCTTCTCTGTACTCCCTCTATGGCAAGAATGTCTTTCCTCAGATTTGGAGACCAAAACTGTACGCAATACTCCAGGTGTGGTCTAACCAAGACCCAGTACAACTGCAGTAGAACATCCCTGCTCATATACTCAAATCCTTTTGCTATGAATGCTAACATACCATTCGCTTTCTTCACAGCCTGCTGCACCTGCATGCCTACTTTCAATGACTAGTGTACCATGACACCTAGGTCTCGTTGTATCTCCCCTTTTCCTAATCGGCCACCATTCAGATAATAGTCTACTTTCCCGTTCTTGCCACCGAAGTGGATAACCTCACATTTATCCACATTATACTGCATCTGCCATGCATTTTCCCACTCACCCAACCTATCCAAGTCACCTTGCAGCCTCCTAGCATCCTCCTCACAGCTAACACTGCCCCCCAGCTTTGTGTATTCCGCAAACTTGGAGATGTTGCATTCAATTCCCTCATCCATATCATTAATATACATTGTAAATATCTGTGGTCCCAGCACTGAGCCTTGCTGTACCCCACTAGTCACTGCCTGCCATTCTGAAAAGGACCCGTTTACTCCTACTCTTTGCTTCCTGTCAGCCAGGAGTAGGAGTAAACGAGTTCTTTTCAAAATGGCAGGCAGTGACTAGTGGGGTCTCCCCTTTCCCATCAGGCAAGAGGTCCAGAAGTGTGAAAAGGGACACCTCCAGATTCAGGAAGTTTCTTCGCAGTTGTTATCAGGCAACTGAACCATCCTATTGTCTATCCCAATGGAGACCGTCAGACTATCTTTAATCGGACTTTACTGGACTTGTTTTTGCACTAAATGTTAGTCTCTTTATTGTGAATGTATCTGTCGATTGTAAGCATGTACAGTCTTTCCGCTGACTAGTTCACACACAAAAACTTTTCACTGTACCTCGGTTCACGTGACAATAAACTAAACTAAACAATAATGAATAAATATCATAAATTATTGCCTTCTGTCAATCCTTGCATTGTAAGCTGCTGTGAGAGATCTAGTCAGATGGTCCTTTGCATTTAGCCATGAAAATGTAGGCCCACCAGCTTTACCACTTCAGCGGGTTTTCATTTTAAAGCTGCTTTGCCTCGTTTGGAAACTTCCAAACGCATTTTTCAGCTCCACCCCATTTTGGGTTGTGTTGGCGTCCGTCCATCTGCGAGAAAAGATGGTGTGGCTTTGTTGTCCTGCTCGGAGGGGAATGTTTCATCTGTGGTTGCACCTCAGCCTGGTTTGGCAACCTGAACGCCCAGGAGCAAAGAAGATTGCGAACACTGCCCAGTCCATCGCGGGTACTGACCTCCCCTCCATCGAAGGGATCTACAGGAGTCTCTGCCTCAAAAAAGGCAGCCAACACTAATACCGTTTTTAAAATTGAACTTTTTTTGTTTGTTTTCTTATGTTATCCATTCAGTACTGTGTTTGCAGATCTGTTGTGCAGCTGCAAGTATGAATCTTATTGTTCTATTTTTGGTACATATGACAAGGAACAAGACAGGAAAGTGCCAGGAGAGAGGGTGGTTTAGGTGGGAAGGGACGAATTGACCAGGGAGTTGGGAAGGGAGAGGTCTCTCCGGAAAGCAGACAGGGGAGGAGATGGGAAGATGTGGCCAGTGGTGGGATCCCGTTGGAGGTGGCGAAAATGTTGGAGGATTATTTGTTGTATGTGACGGCTGTTTGGGTGGAAGGTGAGGACAAGGGGGACTGCCCTTGTTACGAGTGGGGGGGATGGGCAGTGAGAGCAGAGTTACGGGGTACAGAAGAGATCCTGGTGAGAGCCTCATCTATAGTAGAAGAGGGCAACCCCCATTCCCTGAAGAATGAGGACATCTCTCAATTTGTCCCTTCCCACCCAAACCACCCCCCTCTCCTGGCACTTTCCCCTGCAACCGCAGGAAATACTACAGTTGGCACTTTATCTCCTCCCTTGACTCCATTCAAGGACCCAAGCAGTCTTTCCAGGTGCCGCAGAGGTTCACCTGCACCTCCTCCAACCTCATTTATTGCATCCGCTGCTCTAGGTCAGCTGCTCTACATCGGTGAGACCAAACGTAGGCTTGGCAATCGCTTCGCCCAACACCTCCACTCGGTTCGCATTAACCCAACCTGATCTCCCGGTGGCTCAACACTTCAACTCCCCCTCCCATTCCAAATCCGACCTTTCAGTCCTGGGCCTCCTCCATGGCCAGAGTGAGAACCACCATAAATTGGAGGAGCAATGTTGCTTGGGCAGTTTACACACAAGTGGTATGAACATTGGTAATTTCAGGTAGTCCCTGCTTTCTCCTCCCCTTCTCAGCTCTCCCACTATCCCTGCCTTTTCCTTTCTTCTTCCCGCCCCCCCCCCACCCTCACATCAGTCTGAAGAAGGGTCTCGACCCAAAACATTGTTGATTTTCTTTGCTCCATAGATGCTGCCTCACCCGCTGAGTTTCTCCAGCATTTTTGTCTACCTATGGTTCAATATAATGCAACAGATCTCCTGAGAGAGCACTTTTCTTTTCAAACCTTGCGATTTCCTAGTTAACTGAGCTCACAATTTCAGTCCGAAGAAGGGTGTTGACCCAAAACGTCACCTATCCATGTCCTCCAGAAATGCTGCCTGACGTGAACTTTGTTTTCTATGCAATTATCCAGCATCTTCAGTTCCCTGTGTCTCAAAATTCCAATAATGGCTTGACATCGATATATGCAAGTGTTTTTCTTCATTAAATTATGTTATGCAATTTTAGTAAGATAAATAATATCCTTCAGATTTTAAACTTAATTATAGCAGGAAGTTTCATTTTGCAGGCCATTTCTTTGACAAATCCATAGCAACAACCAGAATGATTGATTATATTCATAAGTTGGTTCTCTCAAATGCCTTGAAGTGTTGTAGCAATTGTCATGTAGATAAACATTTCACCTGCGTGACGCGTTGCAACATCTTAGGAACGCATAAAATCAATGAATTATTGGTCGCAAAGTTGTTAGTTGGCCAAAGCCACACAGTTCCCTCATCAAGCAGCATAATGCTATATATATATATTACATACACATAAAACAAACAAACAATAATAGTGCAAAAAGACAAATCCAATGCCCCCAAGTCTATGTAGTTCAGAGCTTATTTTGAGCTTGTATTGTTAAATAGCCTGATGGTTGTAGGGAAGAACCTGTTCCTGAATCTGGACATTCGTTTCCATCTTCTTCCCAAAGGCAGGAGTGAAATAAGACCATGGCCAGGGTAGTGTGGCTCTTTGATGATGCTGGCTACCTTTTTGAAGCTGCGCCTATTGTAGATTTACGCCTAATACCACGATCCTTCCACATTTTGGACCAATGATCATCATTTAAGATGGTCATAAGTTATGCTAAAGAGGCAGGTCATTGGAAATCTGTTCTCTCTGTTTGGGCCTATTTTGCTGAGTATGTATTGCGATGTTATTGATTTGCTGCATCACTATTCAATGGCCCAGTAGTTACTATCAGAAACGAAGGAGAACAGCATTACATTGACCTTACTAAAGCTTCCCAGAAGGAATGGGTAGCGACCTGCCACAATCTGACTCCTGCCACTAGTTTAGTTTAGTTTATTGTCACGTGTACCGAGGTACAGTGAAAAGTTTTTTGATGCGTGCCAACTGGTCAGCAGAAAGACAATACATGATTACAATCAATCCATTTATAGTGCATAGATATGTGATAAGGGAACAACATTTAGTGCAAGATAAAGCCAGCAAGGTCAAGGATAGTCCGAGGGACATCAGAGATAGAGTTCAGTATTGCTCTCTGGTTGTGGAGGATGGTTCCGTTGCCTGATAACAGCTGGGAAGAAACAGTCCCTGAATCTGGTGGTGTGCGTTTTCACACTTCTATATCTTTTGCCTGTTGGGAGAGGGGAGAAGAGGGAGTGGCCAGGGTGCGACTCAGCCTTGATTATGCTGCTGGCCTTGCCGAGGTAGCGGGAGGTATAAATGGAATCAATAGAAGGGAGGTTGGTTTGTGTGATGGCCTGGGGCTGCGTCCATAATTTGCTGCAATTTCTTATGGTCCTGGATGGAGCTGTTCCGAAACCAAGCTGTGATACATCCCGATAAAATGCTTTCTATGGTGCATCTGTAGAAGTTGATGAGTGTTGTAGAGGACGTGCCAAACTTCTTAAGCCTTCTATCAAGTGCCAGCTCAAAAGGATTTTTCACCTCCCCAAGAGCTACGTATCATCAAGCCAGAGGAGATAACAATCACTTCAAGAATCCTCACAGATCATGTGCCAGGAAATAGCGAGCGCAAATTTTAATTAGCATTTTAAACATTATGCAGAGAGGTAAATAAAAGTTGCTGCATGATTAGTTTAGTTTAGTTTATTGGCATGCATACAAAGGTACAAGGAAAAAGCTTTTTTTGTTGTATGCTATCCAGTCAGCAGAAAGACAATCTATCTATCTTGGAATTAATGTATCAAAATCTTATAATTCTTTATTTAAATCAAATTTCCCTCAATTACTAAATAAATTTAAAAAATAATATTTTATATTGGAAAACATTACCGATATCAATGATTGGTAGAATAAATGCCATTAAAATGATTTTTTTGCCACAATTACTATATTTATTTCAAGCCATCCCGTTATATCTTCCTAAAATTTTTTTTTACAAAATTGATTCCATCGTTAACAGCTTTATTTGGGATTATAAAAATCACAGAATAAGTAAAAAACACTTATGTAAACCTAAGATAAATGGTGACCTAGCCCTACCTAATTTTTTATATTATTTTTGGGCGGTTCAGATTAAGAACTTTAATTATTGGTTGGTACATATGGAACAGGACCCGGTTTGGTTAAGAATAGAAAAGGAAGATTGTTTACCATTCGATATAAGTACAATATTCCTTGCCCCAGGGGTGATACAAAAAAAACATATAAGGAAAATCCTATAATTTTAATTAATATACGTATTTGGAAACAAATCATTAAGACTTTATATTTAGAAACTATGCCGCTTTGTTTACCAATTATGAATAATCCTCTGTTTAAGCCCTCGACATTGGATGTGGGGTTTAGACATTGGAAAAATTTAGGAATAATAAGGATAGAACATTTTTACAGGAATGGGAAATTTCTCTCATTTCAGGAGTTGAAAGAGATTTATGGATTGCAAGCAAATAATTTATTTAGATATTTACAAATTAGAGATTATGTCAAATTAAATACGCAAGATTACAGAAATAGAGATCCAGGTTTACTGGATGAAGTACTTAATAAGCATCCAAACACAGAAAAATTAATAGCATATATATATATAACATTCTTTTGGACAGTTAAATACCAACAACTGAATTATTTCGACAAAAATGGGAAAATGAAACTGGTTTACCGATATCAGAAGATTTTTGGGAAGAAAGCTTACAACGAATTAATCGCTGTTCGTTAAATGCCAGACATACTTTGAAACAATTCAAAGTATTACATAGATTACATTACTCAAAAAAGAAATTAAATAGAATTTTTCCTAATATATCACCACTGTGTGATAAATGTCAGCACATAGAAGCTGATTTAACTCATAGTTTTGTAATATGTACAAAACTTAATAGTTATTGGATTGAGATTTTCAAAATTATTTCCATAGTTTTAAAGATTACATTAATTCCTGACCCAAAATTAATAATATTTGGTGTTTCAGATTCAAACCAAACATTAACAGCAAATCAAAGAAATTTTCTGGATTATTGTTTAATAATTGGAAAAAAATTAATATTAAAATTTTCGAAGGGACCATTATCTCCTACAATTAAAATGTGGACAGTGGAAATGTTGGAGACGTTACAATTGGAAAGAATTAGGTTTATCCTAATGGATAAACATGAGCTTTTTGAACAAATATGGTCTCCATTCACTGATTATATGAAGGGGTAGCTGGGCTCAGCATTGAAACTCAATAAGTACCCGGTGGTAAAATCAAACAAAAATGTTTAATCTGAGATTTATATACTTGTCTCCATATATTATAATTAGAAATTGTTCCATTCATTGATAAAATACATACTGTTTATTTTTTCCTTAAGTATAATAATTGTTTATTAGTTATATGTTTTTTCTTTGTTTTTCTTTTATTTTTTTAATATATTTTTTTCTTCTAATCTTTTCTCTTCTAATCAAGTATAATCACACTCTTTAAATTATTCACTATTCTTTCTTTATTCTTTTTTCTTTTTCTCTTTTTCACACTATTAAAAAAAATTGAGGCCTATATATATGGCTTGGTAATATTTATATAATTTTGGAAAGGTAATATGTATATCTGAAAAAATTATCATATTATTTGTAATATGTATGGCCTCTAATAAAAATATATTTAAAAAATAGAAAGACAATTTATCTATATTGCTAGAACTTACCATTGTCCTGGGATGTAAAAGAAACAAGTTTTGTTCAGATTAATGGTATATTTTACATTATTGACATTTTCAACTTTACACAAATCACTTTTCAAACCACTTTTCCACTTGCCCTGCCCGTCAGCCGCGTTCGACATCATCACAATGACGTCACAATGGGATCCCGATTCTAATTAAAAAACATTTTAATCACGATTTAAAAAAAAAATCAGTTTTAATCAAATTCTTCCATTTTCATTAACAGCTAACACTGTGTTTAGGTCATTTTAAAGAAAAAACACGACTTTGACATCACAATGGGATCCCGAATCTCATTTACACAAAAATAAAAATCGTGATTTTCATTGTGCGGGGGCTGGGATAGGGGGAGGTGAGAAGTGGGGAGCAGGGGGATAGAGGGATAGGAGGGGGGTAGGGAGGGGAGAGGGCGGGGAAAGGGAGGGAGAGTGGGGGAGGAGGGAGGGATAAAGGAAGAGGAGAGGGAGAATAGGAGAGGTAGGGAGGGGAGGAGGAGAGGGGAAAGAAGAGGGAGGATGAAGAGGAGGGGGAGGGAGTGCTGTGCGATGAGGGAGAATGGGGGATGATAGGGATAGGAAGAGGGATGGCAAGGCACGGTTGGGGGAGACTGGCTTCACAAGGGAGATCTCTGGCGACGCAATGGGAACCCCTCAGCCGTGTCTGCGCCGTTGGGGGCTACGGGTCAGTGGTGGAATATAGCCTTGGGGGACGGGCTCAATGGGTCCACACCTGGTCTAGTACATGATTAAAATAAAGCCGTTCACAGTGTACAAATACAGAATAAAGGGAATAAATGTTTCCAATGGTCTCTAATGGGAATTTCTGTTTCCAAACATATCACCTTGACCCATTCCTCGTGTATTTTACTAAAATAATTTGTCCTTTTTTCTTCCATTCAACCTATCAATCCAAGTGTCACAATCAGACAACATGGGAGCTCCTGCACGGTGCCCACGTGACAGCATCCACCATAACAGTAGACTGGCTTGCGGGAGCGGCAGCATGCAATGGCAGTAATGCTCTGCTACTGAGAGGCACAACACAGGAATAAAGCAGTGGATTTCATGAATTGCTTCCGGAAGTTCGAGTCTACATAAGTCACCTATTACGTAACTCGGGGAGTGCCTGTATATTAAAATGAGGGCTACACACTTCATAATTGAGCAACATGACAATGTCAGTTGGCCAGGGAACAGAACTTCATAAGTTCATAAGTCTTAGGAGTAGCATGTGTTTCTATTTATCTAACAAAGCACCTCATGGTTTACATGCAAAAAAAGACACAAAGTGCTGGAGTAACTCAGCGGGTCAGGCAGCATCTCTAGAGAACATGGACAGGTAACATTTCAGTTTGGGGCCTTTCTTCAGACTTCCCAATCTGAAACATCACTCAAGTCTAAAGAAAGGTCCTGGCCCAAAATATCATCTCTCCATGTTCTCCATAGATGCTGCAGGACCCGCTGAGGTACACAAGTGAAAAAACTGTATATTTTTTCAGATAAAAATGGAAATGTTATCAAATCTTACATAACAAACTACCTGTCAATTCTTCATTTGAGTATTATATGTATGTTCCTGGCACTAAATCCCATTCCCAGCTCAAACATCTCTGGTTCAAAGTAGCCAGACTGGATCAAGTTCAGATGCATTCGATTTTTAGTTGCTTGCTTGCTTTAACCAAATGCGATTTTTGTTACACAGTTGGATGAAACAGTACATCTCTGAAATTATTTTTCTATAGTGACCCAGTGAGTGTATAATGATGGAACTCTGTTGTGCGTCTAGTTTCACCCATCCTATTAACAGCAGACAGTTGGGCGAAATGTGTAATTCAGTCATTCTCAATGACGGACAGATCAGCAGCCACAGGTTGATGAGGAGGAGTGGAGTAACTTAACGGGTCAGGCAGCAAAGAACAGGTGACATTTCTGATCAAGACCCTTCTTCAGACTGAGAGTCAGACGAAAGGGAAACAAGAAATATGAAATGGTACATTCAGGAGGAAACCGGAGCACCCGGAGGAATCCCACTGCAGTCACAGGGAGAACATGCAAATACCACATAGACAGAACCCAAGGTCAGGATCGAACCCGGGAATCTGATGCTGTAAGGTAGCAGCCCTACCAGCTGTGCCACATTGCCTCCCAACACTGACCAATGCAATCAGGTGTCTCCAGGTGTTTTGGGATGAAATGTGGGGTTCTATCCTTGCAAACATACAAATATATAAACACAGGGGTGGGCCGTTCAGCCCTGAACATCGGCTTTAACTCTTAATAAAGTTGAGGCAGGTACAGTCATAACATTTAAAAGACTTTTGGACAGGTAGACGGATAGGATAAGTTTAGAGGAGATAGACACAAAGTCAATAGACAATAGACAAAAGATGCAGAAGTAGGCCATTCGGCCCCTTGAGCCAGCACCACCATTCACTGTGATCATGGCTGATCATCCACAATTAGTACCCCGTTCCTGCCTGCTCCCCATATCACTTGACTCCGCTATCTTTAAGAGCTCTATCTAACTCTGTCTTGAAAGCATCCAGATAATTGGCCTCCACTGCCTTCTGAGTCGGAGAATTCCACAGATTCACAACTCTCTGGGCGAAAAAGTGTTTCCTCAACTCCGTTCTACATGGCCACCCCATTATTCTTAAACTGTGGCCCTGGTTCTGGAATCCCCCAACATCGGGAACATATTTCCTGCCTCTAGTGTGTCCAATCCCTTAATAATTTTATATGTTTCAATAAGACACCCTCTCATCCTTCCAAATTCTTCAAGTCCTGGAGTAACTCAGCAGGTCAAGCAGCATCTCTCGAGAAAAAGGACGGGTGACGTTCGAGTCGGGATATTTTTCAGTCTGAAGAATGGTCTTGACCCAAAAAGTCACCCATCCTTTTTCTCCAGCTGCCTGACTCGCTAAATTATTTCAGCACTTCGTGTCTATCGCTGAAAATGTAGCCGTTGTTACGAACTTGCCAACAGGTCGGTAAATAGAATAAAGCGGTAAGCGCGGAGCCACAGGCTCGCTGGGCGGTACACATGGCGCCCACTTCACAGTGTCCATCTGGCCTGTATGACTGGAATTAACGGCACAAACAGCACACAGTTGCAGATCTCAACTCTGACAATAACCTCAGCACATGCAGCAAACTAGCCCGCTAACTACATTCTCAATCATGCAGAAAAACGGATGCAATCTTAAAAGATCAGCCTTATGCCAGGAGTTCATTCGTCCTTTCTCACTCCCCCCCCCCCCCCTCCCGTTCCTTCTGCTTGGCCTCTTGCTCCCCCTTCTCTCTCCTCCCACCATCCATCCACCCCTCCCCTTCCTGTTTGCCACTCCTCTCTCAACAACCCTTCTTCCCTCCTCCCAACCCTTCGCCTTCATCCTTGCACCTGCCTTAACTCCATGCCACTCTCACTAGTTCACCCCCTGCCTCTTTGCCAATCGCCCCTCGCATTTCCCAGAAGCCGCCCACCGTGCTGCCCTTCCCCATCTCTCCTCTACACATTCCCAATTGCATCCCACTCTATCGACCACAACCCACTGAGCCATTTCTCTCTCAACTGCTTTCAACCCCACTTTCCCTTGTCTCCACTCTCCTTCTCGTCCCCTTCCCAAAATTCCTCACCTCCCTCAATCATCACTTCCCGCTCCCCTCCCATCTTGCTCACCAGTCAACATTTTACCCTTGAAATTCTCCTTGGCTCAGCCCCCCGTACTTTCTTCCTCACCCTCTGCTCTCCCCCCTTTAACTTCACTCCATTTACCTGCCACGGCTTCACCTTCTCCCTCCTCTGCACAAACCTGCCCTGCCCCACTCCTCTCAATTACCCCCACTCTCCCTCTGCCCAATGACCCTTTCCCCTCCTGCCCTCCAACTTTAACCCACCCGCCAACCTACACCCTCTCCTACCTCTCACCTTCCATTCCCCACCCCAGTTGCATGTCTGCAATACAAACTCTCCACACACTCCACTTCTTTGTGTCCACTCCTATCTCCACTTCCATCCTCTCCCTCCCCCCTCTACATCCTTTCTCTCCCCATTACTTCTCTATCCATTTATCTCTCTCCATACCGTATCTCTCCCATTTGCTCCACTGCTCTCCACCTTCTTCCCACCTGTCCCTCCCTCATCTCCTTCCTTTCTGTCCCTCTCCCCCCTCCTTCTATCCCCTCCCACTCACCCCTCCCACCCTCTCTCTCTCTTTCCCTCCTCCGCCCCCCCAGCCCAGCCCAGTCCAGCCCAGCCCAGCCCAGCCCAGTCCAGCTTTGTCCCGTTACCTTCTGGTCCACGATGGAGCAAGCCATTTCGCGGACATGTGCGAGGGAGAAGTCGCTGCAGTCGAGGACGACGGGTTCCCGGCTCAGGCCGATCTGGATGTGGAAGGGGATGCCGTGGCCGGAGAGGCGCCGCGTTGCCGGGCTGGGCGAGGGGGGGGAGCCGGGGCTCGCAGCCCCCACCTTCACGGGGCCGTCCAGTGCGAGCAGCAGCGGCGCCCTGTCCCCGTCCCTGTCCCACTCCCTCTCCCTGTCCCTGTCCATGTCCCTGTCCCACACCCTCACCCCTCCCTGTCCCGCTCCCTCCCTGTCCCTGTCCCACTCTCTCTCTCTCCCTGACACCCTCCCTGTCAACTCTTGCCCGCTCTCCGCTACCGGCCGGGGAGGGGGACAGGGACAGGGAGAGGGCTCCGAGCCCGCGGCCGCCCAGCACCGGCCACCAGCCACCGGCGAATACCCGCTACTATCTGCCGCCTCCCTGCCAGCGCTCCCATAGGACGGGAACCAATCCCACCCTCTCTCTCTCTCTGTATCTCTCCCCAGAACTGTCCGACTGCTTGTACGTCCGTGAGTCTCTTTCCCTCCAAGAGGCTCCCCCTGTCTGCCTCTGTCTGAGTGTCTGTGGACTTTCTGTCTCCCTTGGTTCTGTTAACTTTTTCAATACGTCTCTGTCGCTGTTTAACTGTCTCTCTAACTCCGGCTCTGTTACTCCGGCGTGATCATCTCTCTTCTTAGTCCCTGTCACGAAACTACACTTTCTCTTTCTTTCTTCTTCATCTATCTCTCTCTCTCTCTCTCTCACACACACACACTTTATCTCCTTCTCTCCCCCGCCCCCTCTCTCACCTTCTTTCTTTCACTCACTCCCTCTTTTTCTTTCTTCCTCTCCCTTTTTCCCTTTCTTCCTCTCTATCTTTCTTTCTCACTCTTCCTATTTCTTTACCCCCTCTCTCTATCCCTTACCCCCCTCTCTCGGAATGTTGCTCCGCTCTTCACTTCTGGAGACAATCGGATGGTCGGAGTAACCAGTTTCTGGGCTCAGACGCTCTTCACCGGGGAGAGCGCTCCGGTCACACTCCCTGCCTGTGCGAAGTCGCCGAGAGCTTCCCCTCTTGAATTGTCGCCTTTACATTGCGCGTCACTCCCTCCCTCTCTCTCTCTCTCTTCGCATTGCAAATCCAGGGGGCAGGAGCGGGGTGGTGTAAGGTTGTAATCAACATTTCTCGTTTGCATTTCGTCAACTGTCATTCTGCAGGCGATTGACTAAGGCAGTTCCGCCCCCTTCTACTTTTATTCTGAAGAATTATTATCTTAATTACTATTCTTATAAATATTCCCAAATTATTGCATTGAGCAATAAAAGCAGCGCTGGCATCCCACGACTTGGGAAACTTCAATTCTCAACAAGGGTACAGAAGTGTGAACGATGGTTTCTGTCCCACTGCACCCAGAGCTCGGAGTGCGGTCTGCCTTACAACGGCCTCGCTCTCTGTGACCCAAGCGGGCCACTTGAGTGGCACCGAAGGAAGATGGGCACAAAATGCTGGAGTAACAGCGCATCAGGCAGAATCTCTGAAGAAAAGGAATAGGTGACTTTCGGGCGGAGGCCCTTCTTCAGACTGAGAGCCAGGGGAGAGGAAAACTAGATATGAAAAGGTACAAAACAAACCGGCCCTTACCCCCACTCTAGTTGTCCTGCGAGTTTCATTATTTGCATCCACATATCCATTTGTTATCAATTCTTCCACACCCAATAATGGACTATTGTGGGCGACACCTTCTTTGGTCATTGGTGCTGCCCCTGATTTGGTCTGTACCTTCTCATACCTCTAGTTTCCCTCTTCACTGACTCTCAGTCTGAAGAAGGGTCTCGACCCGAAACATCACCTATTCATTTTCTCCACAGATGCTGCCTGACCCGGTGAATTACTCCAGCATTTTGCCTGGCATAATGGTGGTTTTTGTGAACATTACTAAATACGCTAATGAATGTTGCATAGCCGCTGAGAATGTTGGAAGAATTTAGCACAGTTCCTGCTTTGTATATATATTATTCAGATTAAAGTTTATTTTGGTTTTAAAAAAAGGTTTGTGGTCTGGGCAATTGATATGGGAGCCCGGGATTGAGCCACAATCAACATTGATTTATTTCTGAAGAAGGGTCCCAACCCAAAACGTCACCCATCCATGTTCTCCAGAGACGCTGCCTGACCCACTGAGTTACTCCAACACTTTGTGTCCTTTTGTGCATCGGCAGGTCCTTTTTTCTACATAACTTTGGTGAGTCAAGAGTGTTTTATTGGCATATGTCCCAGACAGAACAATGCAATTCTTACTTGCAGCAGCACAACAGAATATGTAAACATAGTATTCTGTAAACAATATAACTTTGTCCAGCATCTGCAGTTGCTTGTGTCCACAAGTGACCAGCCCAGACCATCACATTGACTCCATCTACACTTCACGCTGCCTCGGCAAGGCCACCAGCATACTGTAATCAAGAGCAAGTCTCAGCCCAGTCACTCGCTCTTCTCCCCTCTACCATCAGGCAGTGGCACAGCAGTGTGAAAACACACACCTCCAGATTCAGGGACAGTTTATTCCCAGCTGTTATCAGGCAACTGAACCATTCTACCATCAATTAGAGAGTGATCCTGAGCTAACAGCTACCTCATTGAAGACCTCTTTAATTGGACTTTACTGACCTTTATCTTGCATTATCTGTTTTGTCATGAATCTGTACACTGAGGACGGCTCGATTGTAATCGTGTATAATCTTTCCCCTGTCTGGTTAGCATGCAACAAAAAAACTTTTCACTCCAGCCGCTTCCAGGCTGGGCTGCTGCAATACAGCTGTATTGCTGTATTGAGACCTTGGTGCTTTGTAGCTGAGAGCAGGGAAGACTTTGGTGTAATGTTTCAGCTGAATAAGGGCACCTCTGTCAGTGCAGTACTTGCTCAGTCTAAATTGTATTATTACAGTAGGACTGTACACATGAAATGCTTTATATTAGATTCGATTTTAGTGGACAGTTGGAGACAATCCCCCTCCCCCCTCTCTCTTTCCCCCATATAACAAGTGTTTACTGTATTATGCCATTGCATGCCATTGAGGTAATTCCTTGGCTGGGTAGACCACTGATCGCTCGGTAGGTGTGCGGGGTGGGAGATTGCAACCTTCACGTGGTCCACTCTGTTTCAACGAATGCAATCAACCTGCGTGCACAAACAGAAGATCAAACAGAACATGTTGTCTTACAACTTTAGGCTGTGCACATTATAAGCAAGAAGAAGAAGAAGGTGTGCAAGTTGTATCTGTACACTGTGGTTGGCTCGATTGTAATCCTGAATTGTCTTTCTTGTGAAGATAGACACAAAAAGCTGGAGTAACTCAGCTGAGGTAATTCAGCTGATCAGGCAGCATCTCTGGAGAAAAAGAACGTCACGTTCGGGGTCGAGACCCTTCTTCAATCAGAGAGTGGGGGGAAAGGGAAATGAGAGTGATATATACGGTGACGGTGATATATAGAACAAGTGAATGAAAGACGTGCAAAAAGTAATAATGATCAAGGAAAGGTGGAGCACTCAACGGTCCATTGGTGGCTTGGGCTGGGTGATAACGAATTATCCAGACAGTGAAAATCAGCAGGACGACAGTGAAACTAGTATGATGACTAGGTTGGGGGAGAGATGGAGAGAGAGAGGATGGAAGGGTTACTTGGGGTTAGAGAAATTAATATTCGTACCGCTGGGGTATAAGCTGCCCAAGCAAAATATGAGGTGATATTCCCTCATTTTGCATTTGGCCTCACTCTGACAATTGAGGAGGCCCAGGATAGAAAGGTCAATGTGGGAATGGAAAGGGGAGTTAAAGTGTTCGGCAACCAGGAGATTGTGTAGTTCAAGATGGACTGAGTGACGGTGTTCACCGAAACAGTGTTCACCGAAATGATCGGCCAGGCTGCACTTGGTATTGCTGATATATAGGAGTCCACACCTGGAACAGTGGATACAGGAGCTGGTCGGAGCATGTGCAAGTGAACCTCTGTCTAACCTGAAAGGACTGTCAGGGTCCCTGGACAAATGGGAGGGAGGAGGTTTAGTTTAGTTTAGTTTAAAGATACAGTGCGGAAACATGCCCTTAAGCCCACCGAGTCCGCATTGACCAGCGATCCCCGCACACTAACACTATCCTACATACACTAGGGACAATTTACATTTACACCAAGCCAACTAACCTACAAACCTGTACGTCTTCAGAGTGTGGGGAGAAACTGAAGATCTCGGAGAAAACCCACACAGGTCACGGGGAGAACGTGCAAACTCCGTACCCGTGGTCTGGATCGAACCTGGGTCAACTCTACCGCTGTGCAACCGTTTCGCCCGGTATAGGGACATGTGTTCTTTCTGTTGCATGGTTAGCACACAATGGTTTACACTGTACCTCGGTACATGTGACAATAAACTGAACTAAACTAAGTTGTAAGAACACTCCTAACTGTGAATCGTGGAACTAGCTGACCTATCCATCATGATCAGAAACAATGGAATTCGCTGGTAGTACCCCATTGTAGTCCTTTCTCATGAACAGAGGGATCGCTCGAAGAAAAACCAGGCTATTAGTTTATCACTGCCCTCATTGTGGTCACAGAATACAGTGGTTCTTCTTCAGCCATCCCTTAGGAAAGAGGGTGATTTGCTTTTCATTGCGTCTGAGGTGATGAACGTTGACAAGTGATATAGAAGGAGCTCTGGGCTTTAAAATGGAGATGAGGAGGAATTTCTTTAGCCAGAGGGTGGTGAATCTCAGGAATTCACTCATTGCCACAGATGGTAGTGGAGGACAAGTCATTGGGCATTTGTAAAGTAAACATTGATAGGTTCTTGATTAGTAAGGATATCAAAGGTTACGGTACAGACATCACCTGTTGTCAGGCAGCAACTCTACCACTGCGCCACTGTGCTGCCGAGTCATTAAATGATGGCAGCTGCTAATCTTGACCCATTAGTTAGCAACCATCCAGGAAATGATGAGAAGTCCCAGGAGAGCAGAACAGTGGCACAGCAGTAGAGTTGCTGCCTAACAGAGCCAAAGACCCGGGTTCGCTCCTGACTACGGGTGCTGTCTGTACGGAGTTTGTACGTTCTCCCTATAACCGCATGGTTTTTCTCCAGGTGCTCCGGTATCCTCCCACATTCCAAAGATTTGTAGCTTAATTGGCTTCAGTAAATTGTCCTCAGTGTTTAGGATAGTGCTAGCATATGGGATGATCATTGGTCAGCGCACTCTTAGTGGGCCAAAGTGCCTTTTCCATGCTGTATCTCTAGTCTAAAGAGAGAAGAGATTTGCAAACCGACGGGTCAACATTTTCCTCACAACACAGTGCATGTTGTGCCTGAAATTACTCATAAATGGTATCCTAAAATGTTATTGAGGAAAAAAATATTCTCAATTTGCATAACAATGAGCATCTCTCTTTTGAGTGATATAACAGTTCTGTGCCCTGAAAATTATTGCCTTCTGACAGGGCTGTGGGTGGCAAGTCTGACATAATCAGAAAAATCATTGCTGGGAGAAAAAGGAACGAGTCATTAACATTTGATGAGAGGAACCACAGGCTCAGAGTCATAGAATCATACAGCATGGAAACAGGCAATTCAGCTCAACTTGCCCATGTCCCATCAACACCAGCCCTACTTGCCTGCTTTTGGTCCATATCCTTCTAAACCTGTCCTCTCCATGCACCTGTCTAAATGTTTCTTAAACATTGCAATAGTCCCTGCCTCAACTACCTCCTCCAGCAGCTTGTTCCATACACCCACCACCCTTTGTGTGAAAAAGTTACCCCTCACATCCCTATTAAGTCTTCCCCCCCCACACCTTAAACCTATGTCCTCTGGTTCTTTCTGTTAAATCAGCTCGCATTCATAATGCAGGGACAAGAATAGGCCATGTGAATGATGAAAGGTAAACTATGAAGCTATTGACTTGGTTATAGTGTTTTAGCTTTAGTTTAGTTTAGCGTCGCATGCACATCGTCACATCACAAGCATTAAGAAGGCATCAAACCGTTAGCTCTTTTTAACAAGCATTTTGGCTCTGATTTAAATGCTCTACGTATTTTTTTAAATACTCATTGTGAAATTTTTGTCATAATTACAAAACAAAATGTTCTACGACTGAAATGTATCATTGTAACCCAGCTTGATTAATTCAGACACCTACATGCTGGCAGTGGCGACAAGCCTTTCATAAACTGAATTGTGAATTTAAACTGAGGATTTGACAATCTTTCATTATCTTTGTGTAAAGGAAGCCTGGCAAAAGAAGTTGTTACTTTGTGTTAAATAATGGGCAGCTTGTCATTATTTCCTTATGAGATCTTCTCAACATAAAACTACAATTGGCTGCTTTTCTTTCTTGAAACATGATGAATCTTGAGGAAAGTTTAAGTGAAAAATATGTGAAACGCTATTCAGATTGAAATTCACCATCAACTTCTGACTTTGTATAATAGGTACAGTGGGCGGCACAGTGGCGCAGCGTTAGAGTTGCTGCCTTACAGCCCCAGGGACCCGGGGGCTGTAAGGCAGACTACGGGTGCTATCTGTACAAGAGTTTGTACGTTCTCTATTTAACAGTGTGGGGTTTTTCTGGGTGCTCCGGTTTCCTCCTGCACTCCATGGACATACAAGTTTGTAGGTAATTGGCTTTAGTAAAATTGTGGACAGTGCTAGTGTTCATGGATCGCTGGTAGGTGCGGACTTGGTTGGCCGAAGGGCCTGTTTCCGCGCTGTATCCAAGTCGAAAGGTACTGTTGTGAGTTCTTTGCTTACTGTCTTAGTCAGAGTCACACAGCATGGAAACAAGCTCTTTAATTCACCGCATCCATGCCCTCTATCAATTACCCACCTAAACTATTCTCGTTCACGAGGACTTCTGCCAGTAGGATGAAAATGAATTATTTTTTAACCGGAAGAAAATAAAGAATTTTCTTAAAAGACCCATAGGTTTAATAAGCAATTGTCAGTGGGTTAGTTAGATGTTACTGATTCAAGAACTGTTAGAGGTTTAGTGAATATTTGAAGGTATTTGGAGTATTGTGAGCTGTTTTGTGCCAGAGGGTCCAGAAGATGTTTACAAGAATAATCCCAGGGATAATTGGACTAACGTATGATGAGTGTATGAGGACTGCTCTGGGCCTGTACTTGCAGGAGTTTAGAAGGATGATGGGCGACTCACTGAATACTGAAAGGCCTGGATAGAGTGGATGTGAAGAGGATGTTTCCACTAGTAGGCGAGTCTAGGACCAGAGGCCATAGCCTTAGAATAAAATGAAAGGAGATGAGGAGGAATTGCTTTAGCCAGAGGGCGCTGAATCTGTGGAATTCATTGCCACAGATGGATGTAGTGGCCAAGACATTGGGTATTTTTAAAGCAGAGATTGACAGGTTTTTGATTTGTAAAGGCTTCAAAGGTTATGGGGAGAAGGCAGGAGAAAGGCGTTAAAAGGGAAAAATATATCAGCCATGATTGAATGGCAGAGTAGACATGATAGGCCGAATGGCCTAATTCTGCTCTGATGTCTTCTGAATGTCAAAGGTTTCGCGGATATTTAAATGTATTATTGATGAATACTGCCTGGAAAAAGCATAGGAAGGAACTGCAGATGTTGGTTTACACCAAAGATAGACACAAAATGCTGGAGTAACTCAGCGGGTCAGGCAGCATCTCTGGAGAAAAGGAATAGGTGACGGTTTGGGTCGAGACCTTCCTTCAGACTGTGAAAAGTGTTATGTTTTGGGTGAGACATTAGATCATAATGTGCCAGAGGCATGACATTTTTATTTTGAAGGGGAATATAGAGACTGCTAAGTGCTCTGGGCAAATTCATAATTCAGCCTCCATTACAAAATATTTGCTGTTATTTTTTTCTCACTTTAGACTTGTGAGTCCTTGCTTTGTGATATTAGCTGCTAAAGTTGTTTTCAGAACAGCTGCAACCTGATTTCAAATGTGCTTCATTGGCTGTGAAACATTAGGAACTGCCTTGGAGCCATGAAAGGGGTTTGCAAATGGAACTCATTATTTCTTACCAATCAAAAAATGAGCAGAATTGTCAAAAAGGTTAAAATGTGTAGGAAGGAACTGCAGATGCTGGGTTACACCGAATATAGACACAAAATGCTGGAGTTATTCAGCGGGTCAGGCAGCATCTCTGGAGAAAAGGAATAGGCGACGTTTCGGATTCAGGTCATTCTTCAGACTGCTTGGGAGAATTATGTAAAGTTGGGGTCCATTGCAGGTGTGGGTGAGTGAGGTCTAGAGCTGTGGGAGAGTCAGAACGAGAGCTTGCTGGTGCCGGCGCATGGTGGCCAGTGTGGAATGCAGGGCGCAGAAGAAGAACTGTTGCGAAAAGTAGTGGATTAACTGTCAGTACCTGTAATCTGGGTAGGATATGAATTGGGAGGCCTGGAACCGGGCTGGAATCTCCGAGGCAGAAGATGGAGGCGCAGGAAAGCACTGAGAAAACACACATGGCTGTGATAGCAAGTCTGTGACCCAAAACATCACCTATACTTTGTCTCCTAGATGCTGCCTGACCCGTTGAGTTACTCCAGCATTTTGTGTTTAAAAATATTAATAATTGGCCTTAAGATAATTTCAAAGCCATTTGTCTACGTTTTCTGCCGAGAAAATTGTAGGTTAATTGGCTTGGTATAATTGTATAAATATAAAGTTGTCCCTAGTGTGTGAAGGGTAGTGTTAATGTGTGGGGAGTCGCTGGGCGGTATGGACTCGGTGGGTCGAAGGGCCTGTTTCTGCGCTCTTTCTCTAAACTAAACTAAACTATTTTGTATTTCATTCAAATGCTACCGAGGCTCAGATTCATTTTCTAGGCCTGATAGTAGTTTTACCAAACTCATCATTTTTTTCACCTGGTGTTTGCATTTCTGCATTCATTGTGTTTACATCCCCCTACACATTCTGCTCACCCTCCTCAAATAGATTCAATCCTAATTAAATGCTGTCAGCACAGAGACTCCACTGTATAAAATCAGTGGATTTGCAAACCAACATATTTGTAATAAAAAAATCATAATTATCATAAATTAACCATATTTAAATATACTTAAAACGGCATCCTTAATGTGTTCCAAATTTAGATAAATATTTAATTCTAAAATAATAGAGTTTCAGTACTGCTGATTAAATTGTATTTCTTGACTTTGTAGAATTAAGAATGTTTTAATTTTTTTTTAGATCAGGGATATTAGCAAATTCAGCATTCATTTCCCACCCACAATGGCTCTTGAGAAGGTGTGGAGCACAACAATAAAAGATAAAACACACAGCACTGGAGTATCTCAGCAGGTCAGGCAGCATCTGGGAGGAGATAGTTTGGCGACTTTTTAAGGTTGGGACTCTTCTTCAGGCTCTCAGATTCTTCACTTTGAAAAAGTTTCCCAACCCAAAACGTCGCCTATCCATGTCCTCCACGTGTCACACTACTTCTGTTATCCCACTTTCTCATCCACTCCCTACACACCAGGGGCCATTAACAAAGGCCCAATTAATCTAAAACCTGCCCTTCTTTGGGATGTGGGAGGAAACTGGAGCACCCGGAGGAAATCCACGTGGTCATCGTGAGAACGCGCAAAAAGATGATTGTAAAATGATTGGAAAAAGAATTTCACTGTGCAGTGCAGACATGACAGTAAAGCACCATTGAACCGCTCACAGTCAGCACGCTAGGCCAGGATCATTCTTGCACATCTGTTTGGTCAAAACCTCACATCAAATCTAACAGGAAATTATTCAAATTATTTCATATGTGATAGGAGCGGAATTAGGACATTCGGCCCATCAAGTCTATTCCACCATTCAATCATGGCTGACCTATCTTTCCTTCTCAACCCCATTCTCCTGCTTCTCCCCATAACCCCTGACACCCTTATTAATCAAGAATCTGTTAATCTCTAACTTAAAAATATCCATCGACGGCTTCCACAGCTGCCCATGGCTATATTTATCCCACAGATTCACCACCTTTTGACTAAAGAAATTCCTCCTTATCTCTTTTCTAAAGGTACATCCTTTTATTCTGAGGCTAGGGCCTCTGGTCCTAGGCTCTCCCACTCGTGAAAACATCTTCTCTACATCCACTCTATCCAGGCCTTTCAAATTAGGAATGATGTTAAATAATGCTTTTGAAACTATGTATAACTATTATAAAATTATAATAAATTACAGCTTGTCAGAAGTGACAAGTTCTAGTTGTGCATTTCCACCTCAGATTGGCGACCTTGGACTCTGATCTACCCACCAATTAATGACTCTGCTGTCAACATGCTAATAGCATGGAAAGGCCAACAGTGTGATGAGTGGAGTGACGTGGTAATGCAGGCACCAACAACCACTTACGCTCCATTTCACATCTTTTAAAACTAAGATGATTAGTTGGAATTTGTCATGACTGTGCCCCAAATTTTTTTTAATCAAATTTAGAATCACAACATTAAAGTTACATTAGCTTATGTAACACGGATGTCACCAAAGTATAGGTATTAATTATAATCTTGTAAATTATGCTATCACCGAATCAAAGTTAAACTAATATAAAGGGAAAGTCAACATGAGTCTATTGGAATTTTGTGGTTGGTGTATGAATTGATTTACCAATATAATAATCGGATTACCGAAGGTAGACACAAATGCTGGAGTAAGTCAGCTGGTCAGGCAGCATCTCTGGGGGGAAAGGAATAGGTGACGTTTCGGATTGAAACCCCTCTTCATATTTTAGATATTTTGTTTCTATCTTCGGTGTATCTTCGGCCCTTTTTCCAGAGATGCTGCCTGACTGGCTGAGTTACTCCAGTATTTCTTGTCCATCTTCTGCGTAAGTCTGAATCAAATTCTGACAATCACACAATCAGATTGCAGAGATTGTTTGCAGATATTTTGCCCTCTAGTTTTAGACTCCGCTACCCAGGGGGAAAATATTATGCTTTTTCACCTTATCAATGTAATTATGCTCTCTACAGCTTACCCCCTTAGTCTAGTGCAGTAAAAGACTGAGTCAAGCACTGGATCAACTAATTCTCTATTCACACTAACACAAACAAACTTTGCATACGATAGCTAACCAACACCACGGATCCGATCCTTGTCTCTACTCGTCCAAGCCTTTCAGCCTCGTGCGAGTAGACACCTCGAGCAAGTCGCACAGTCCCGAGTGTACACCTGGAGGATTGACTCCCATCTTTTATAGGGTATCGGACCCGTGGCGCGAAACTATATGGGGGGGGGAACACCTACAAGCCAATCACAAATATTGATCATATAATACATTTATTGACAGTTCCCCGACCCAATCACAAAGTACCCCATTACATTGTTTCCACAGAAACATAGAAATTAGGTGCAGGAGTAGGCCATTCGGCCCTTCGAGCCTGCACCACCATTCAATATGATCATGGCTGATCATCCAACTCAGTATCCCGTACCTGCCTTCTCCCCATACCCTCTGATCCCCTTAGCCACAAGGGCCACATCTAACTCCCTCTTAAATATAGCCAATGAACTGGCCTCAACTACCCTCTGTGGCAGAGAGTTCCAGAGACCCACCACTCTCTGTGTGAAAAAATTCCTTCTCATCTCGGTCCTAAAGGATTTCCACCTTATCCTTAAGCTGTGACCCCTTGTCCTGGACCTCCCCAACATCGGGAACAATCTTCCTGCATCTAGCCTGTCCAACCCCTTAAGAATCTTGTAAGTTTCTATGAGATCCCCTCTCAATCTCCTAAATTCTAGAGAGTATAAACCGAGTCTATGCAGTCTTTGTTCATAAGACAGTCCTGACATCCCAGGAATCAGTCTGGTGAACCTTCGCTGCACTCCCTCTATGGCAATAATGTCCTTCCTCAGATTTGGAGACCAGAACTGTACGCAATACTCCAGGTGTGGCCTCACCAAGACTCTATACAACTGAAGTAGAACCTCCCTGTTCCTATACTCAAACCCTTTTGCTATGAAAGCTAACATCCCATTGGCTTTCTTCACAGCCTGCTGTACCAGCATGCCTACTTTCAATGACTGGTGTACCATGACACCCAGGTCGCGCTGCATCTCCCCTTTTCCTAATCGGCCACCATTTAGATAGTAGTCGGTTTTCCTATTTTTGCCACCAAAGTGGATAACCTCACATTTATCCACATTATACTGCATCTGCCAAACATTTGCCCACTCACCCAGCCTATCCAAGTCACCTTGCCTTCTCCTAGCATCCTCCTCACATCTAACACTGCCCCCCAGCTTAGTGTCATCTGCAAACTTGGAGATATTGCCTTCAATTCCCTCATCCAGATCATTTATGTATATTGTAAATAGCTGGGGTCCCAGCACTGAGCCTTGTGGTACCCCACTAGTCACTGCCTGCCATTGTGAAAAGGACCCGTTTACTCCTACTCTTTTCTTCCTGTTTGCCAGCCAGTTCTCTATCCACATCAATACTGAACCCCCAATGCCATATGCTTTAAGTTTATATACTAATCGCTTATGTGGGACCTTGTCGAAAGCCTTCTGGAAGTCCAGATACACCACATCCACTGGTTCTCCCCCATCCACGCTACTAGTTACATCCTCGAAAAATTCCACAAGATTCGTCAGACATGATTTACCTTTCGTAAATCCATGCTGACTTTGTCCAATGATTTCACCACTTTCCAAATGTGCTGCTATCCCATCTTTAATAACTGACTCTAGCAGTTTCCCCACTACCGATGTTAGACTAACTGGTCTGTAATTCCCCGTTTTCTCTCTCCCCCCCCTTCTTAAAAAGAGGGGTTACGTTTGCTACCCGCCAATCCACAGGAACTACTCCAGAATCTAAAGAGTTTTGAAAGATTATCACTAATGCATCCACTATTTCCGGAGCTACTTCCTTAAGTACTCTGGGATGCAGCCTATCTGGCCCTGGGGATTTATCGGCCTTTAATCCATTCAATTTACCCAACACCACTTCCCGACTAACCTGGATTTCACTCAAGAACTCCTTTGACCTGCGGTCCCCTGCTATTTCCGGCAGATTATTTATGTCTTCCTTAGTGAAGACGGAACCAAAGTAGTTATTCAATTGGTCCGCCATATCCTTGTTCCCCATGATCAACTCACCTGTTTCTGACTGCAAGGGACCTACATTTGTTTTAACTAATCTATTTCTCTTCACATATCTATAAAAACTTTTGCAGTCAGTTTTTATGTACCCTGCCAGTTTTCTTTCATAATCTATTTTTCCTTTCCTAATCAAGCCTTTTGTCCTTCTCTGCTGGTCTCTGAATTTCTCCCAGTCCTCTGGTATGCTGCTTTTTCTGGCTACTTTGTACACATCATCCTTTGCTTTGATACTATCGCTGATTTCCCTTGTTATCCACGGATGCACTACCTTCCCTGATCTATTCTTTTGCCAAATTGGGATGAACACTTTTTGTAGTTCATCCATGCAGTCTTTAAATGTCTTCCATTGCGTATCCACCGTCAACCCTTTTAGAATTGATTGCCAGTCAATCTTGGCCAATTCACGTCTCATACCCTCAAAGTTACCTTTCCTTAAGTTCAGAACCATTGTTTCTGAATTAACAATGTCACTCTCCATCCTAATGAAGAACTCGACCATATTATGGTCACTCTTGCCCAAGGGGGCACGCACAATAAGACTGCTAATTAACCCTTCCTCATTACTCAATACCCAGTCTAAAATAGCCTGCTCTCTCGTTGGCTCCTCTACATGTTGATTTAGATAACTATCCCTCATACTTTCCAAAAAATCCTCTTCCTCAGCGCCCCTGCCAATTTGACTTCCAATCTATATGTAGATTGAAGTCACCCATTATAACTGTTTTGCCTTTGTCACACGCATTTCTAATTTCCTGTTTTATACCATCCCCAACTTCACTACTACTGTTAGGTGGCCTGTACACAACTCCCACTAGCGTTTTCTGCCCCTTAGTGTTTCGCAGCTCTACCCATACCGATTCCACATGCTCCAAGCTAATGTCCTTCCTTTCCATTGCGTTAATCTCCTCTCTAACCAGCAACACTACCCCACCTACTTTTCCTTTCTCTCTATCCCTCCTGAATATTGAATATCCCTGGATGTTCAGCTCCCAGCCTTGGTCACCCTGGAGCCATGTCTCCGTGATCCCAACTATATCATACTCATTAATAGCTATCTGCACGTTCAACTCATCCACCTTATTACGAATACTCCTTGCATTGAGACACAAGGCCTTCAGGCTTGTTTTTACAACGCTCTTACCCCTTATACAATTTTGTTGAGAAGTGGCCCTTTTTAATTTTTGCCCTGGTTTTGTCTGCCTGCCACTTTTACTTTTCACCTTGCTCCCTATTGCTTCCACCCTCGTTTTACACCCACCTGCCTCTCTGCTCTTGTACCCATCCCCCTGCCACATTAGTTTAAATTCTCCCCGACAGCACTAGCAAACACTCCCCCAAGGACATTGGTTCCATTCCAGCCCAGGTGCAGACCGTCCTGTTTGTACTGGTCCCACCTCCCCCAGAAATAGTTCCAGTGCCCTAAAAATTTGAATCCCTCCCCCTTGCACCATTTTTCAAGCCACGTATTCATCTGCAATATCCTCCTATTTCTACTCTGACTGGCCCGTGGTACTGGTAATAATCCAAAGATTATTACCTTTGAGGTCCTACTTTTGAGTTTATCTCCTAGCTCCCTAAATTCACCTTGTAGGACCTCATCCCTTTTTTTCCCTATATCGTTGGTGCCAATAGGCACCACGACAACTGGCTGTTCACCCTCCCCCTCCAGAATGTTCTGCAGCCATTCAGTAACATCCCTGACCTTTGCACCAGGGAGGCAACATACCATCCTGGAGTCTCTTTTGCGGCCGCAGAAACGCCTATCTATTCCCCTGACAATTGAATCCCCTATTACAATAGCCCTTCCCCTCTTTTTTCCCCTATCATGTGCTGCAGAGCCACCCATGGTGCCATGAACTTGGCTGCTGCTGCATTCCCCTGATGAGCCATCTCCCTCAACAGTATCCAAAATGGTAAACCTGTTGAGTGGGGAGATGACCGCAGGGGACTCCTGCACTATCTGCCTACTGCTTTGCTGGCTATTGGCCACCCGCCCCCTTTCTGTCCTCTTACCTTTTACCTGTGGCGTGACCAACTCACTGTACGTGCTGTCCACGACTTTCTCTGCATCGTGGATGCTCCAGTATGAATCCAGCCACAGCTCCAATCGTTCAATGCGGTCTGCCAGGAGCTGCAGCTGGACACACTTCCTGCAAATGTAGTCATCAGGGACACCGACCATATCCCTGATCTCCCACATGTTGCAGGCTGAGCAAACCATGGGGCCAATCTCCACTTACATCTTACTCCCAAATTACTCTATTAAATATATATATATATATATATTTTAAATTATTTTTTATTTTTTTTTATTTTTATTTTTTATTAAACACAAAACTTTATTCTTTAAACTTTACTAATAAATACTGAATCCCTAACACCCAGAATCCTTAGCTCCCAGAATCCTTAGCACCCAGAATCCTTAAACCTGAAGGCAGAAATGTAGAAATGTAAACCCCGGGTTGCAGCCAATCAGCTGCTTCCTCTGGTCCTCTTCAACCAATCAGAACCTTCCACCAGATTTCCTCACTGGAAGATGGAACGTTGCAGCTGCTGGTCTACTCACAGCGCAGGTAGCTCCACCCTCTGTCTTCAACGGCTCCCCGGGCCTCTGTGAAAAGCAAGCCCCGCGCTAGCTTTATACTCACAGCAGGTAGCTCCACCCTCTGTCTCCAACGGCTCCCCGGGCCTCTGTGAAAAGCAAGCCCCGCGCTAGCTTTATACTCACAGCAGGTAGCTCCACCCTCTGTCTCCAACGGCTCCCCGGGCCAACTAGAAAGTTCTAGTTGGAAGACTGTTTACTAAAGTAAAGAAACATTTCCCCAAGTATATAAAAAATTTGAACAAGGCTCCATACTTTAATCAATATCAAGATTATCAGCACAAACACTCTGCAACATAATTAACAATACTTTACAACACCCCATCCTATGACCAATCCTAATCATGCATTTGCAATCCTGCTCAGCTCTTTCTGCAAACCCTCATACATATTAACAATAAGAAGGACATCTGGACCTCACCTTATCCTCAACCTCCTCCCTGGGTTCAGCCATCTTGGAGCCATGACTCATAGCCCTGCAACCTTTCAGAGAAAGAGGGCAAGCAGGCTTTCCAAATGCAGAGATTCTCCATTTTGTGACATGTTTTACTTGGCCAATACTATCATTCCACTCTTTTATAATTTTTGATTACCCCCTTATCATTTATGCTAATCAAACAACAGTAACTTCACTCTTGCAGATATCCCAACAGGAAGATGCTGATGTGATTGATCAGAATCTCATCAAGTTTCCCGAGTTTTCATGGGCGTAGCTTCATGATTCCTGTCTGATGAGTCTTCACCTCCTGAGTTTTCATGGGCATGAATCTCCTCCATCCATCCTGTCAGGTGCATCTGTTTTTGACTCGTCGTAGAGTATGATGTTTCTAAGAGAATCTCAAATAAAATATATTGGTAGCCTGTTTCCCACTGATACTTTTGCAGTGGTGGATATGCACCCATGCATTTCTACCTTCTACCTTCACTGCTGTTGGAGTTGTTAGGAGAACCTGGAAAGGTCCTTCCCAGCGGACCTCCAACCCTTTCCTTACCCAATTCTTTATAAGGACATAGTCTTCAGGCTCCACCTTAGTAGAAGCAGTCAACAAAGGCAACTCACCATATGCTGCTCTTATCCTACAGTGTGATTCTCTCAAAGCTCGAGTCCAAGCTAGAATGTAGGCGATCATCTCCGCTGTCTTATGATGGACATTTATAATTTTCATCACATTTTTATTCCAAGGTGTTCTTAGGGGTCTACCATAAACAATTTCAGATGGGCTCAGTCTCGATTTCCCTGCAGACGTGACACTCATTTGAAATAAAACCATGGGAAGTAATTTAATCGAACCAATTCCAGTCTCCACCTTCTATTTAGCTAATTTAGTATTCAGGGTCTGATTTGTTATTTCTACAAGTCCAGCAGCCTGTGGTCAATAACCACAGTGTAATTGCTACTGGATGCCCAACTATTCACAAAACTCTCTATTGATTTCCCCAATAAATTGCGGACCATTGTCTGAACTAAGTCGAATATGGATGCCAAATCTAGGGACAATTTCTTTCATTAACACCTTGACAACAGTAGCTGCTTTGTTCTCAAGGGTTGGATAAGCTTCGATCCACCCGCTGAATGCATTGACTATGACGAGTACATATCTGTAACCCTGGCACCTTTATAATTCGATGTCTTCCCATCTCGGCAACCTACTCCTTTCACTGGATTGTATTTCTGGCAAACTAGGCAACCACTGCTTACTTTTTGAGCTAATGTTTGTAACCTTGGATGCCACCAAGTAGCCAAAACATGGTCTCCTACTACACTTGCACCGCAATGAGTTGCATAGTGCATGCATCTATAATCCATACTGCCAAAGAATCTGTCATACAAGTTTGCCCTGCCAGAGTGGTCCATAGTCCTGTCATACAGTCCAGTGTACACCCAAGTTGACTCCATCGTTCTTTATCCCTTTCAGTAGCCTCTTCCTGCAACTGAAAAATCTCATGGATGGATAGCATTGGCTTCTCCGAGGGAGACCTGTTACTTAAACGTTTAGTCTACCTCATCATCTTTGGTAAAACCATCTTACGTTCCCGGTATATTTATTTTGCCGCCTGATCGGCACTACAAGTTTCAATGTCTGTTGGGGTCTGTCTTCTTGTGTGTGCACTACATTTCATGGCTGAAATTTGTCTGGGTAGCATCAGGGCCTTTAATAAATCTGTCACCAATTGTTTTTTTGATATTTAAGTCTTCGCCGAGGTAGGAAATCCTCTATTTCTCCATAATTGTCTGTAATCATGCACTACTCCAAATGCATTTGTTAGTTTTCCGCCACACATAGCGTTTTGCATTTAGGCCAAAAACTTCAATTTTGGTCTAATCAGACCAGAGCACCTTCCTCCACATGTTTGCTGTGTCCCCCACATGGCTTGTGGCAAACTGGAAACGAGGCTTCTTATGGCTTTGTTTCAACAATGCCTTTCTTCTTGCCACTCTTCCATAAAGGCCCGATTTGTGGAGTGCATGACTAATAGTTGTCCTGTGGACAGTTTCTCCCACCTGAGCTGTGGATCTCTGCAGGCCCTCCAGAGTTACCATGGGCCTCTTGACTGCTTCTCTGATCAATGCTCTCCTTGCCCGGGCTGTCAGTTTAGGTGGATGACCATGTCTTGGTAGGTTTGCGGTTGCACCATACTCTTTCCATTTTCAGATGATGGATTGAACAGTGCTCCGTGAGATGTTCAAAGCTTGGGATATTTTTTTATAACCTAACCCTGCTTTAAACTTTTCCACAACGTTATCCCTGACCTGTCTGGTGTGTTCCTTGGGCTTCATGATGCTGTTTGTTCACTAATGTTCTCTAACAAACCTCTGAGGCCTTCACAGAACAGCTGTATTTATACTGAGATTAGATTACACACAAGTGGACTCTACTTACTGATTAGGTGACTTCTGAAGGCAATTGGTTGCAGTGGATTTTATTTAGGGGTATCAGAGTAAAGGGGGCTGAATACTTTTGCACACCACACTTGTCAGTTTTTTGGTTGGTCTGTCACATGAAATCCCAATAAAATACATTTACGTTTGTGGTTGTAACGTGACAAAATGTCGAAAAGTTTAAGGGGTATGAAAACTTTTGCAAGCCACTGTATGTTTACCTTTACAATTTCCCCCATAATGCAAGCCCCAATTAAAGCAAAGAATTCAGCCTGTTGTGCTGAATAAGGTGGCTCAAAGGCAGCTGCTTCTACTTTTTCCCCATTTTGATTAATAATTGCATACCCAGAAAATTCCTCACCCCAGGGTCCAATGGATTCACTCCCATCTATGTACAGTGCCATGTCAGGGTCCTCTATAGGTGCGTCGCTCACATCCTCCCTCACAGATGTCTCCTCCTCGATTATAAACAAGCAGTCATGTCCCACCTCTGACTGCTCCTCTGGGGGTGAAACAAGAAAAGATGCCAGATTAATCATTGTACAATGCCTAAACTGAAGCTTCGGGTTATTAAATAGGTAAATTTCATATTTGTTCTGACGGGCCATTGTTAGGTGCTGAGTCTGGACTTGCCCTACCAAGGCTGCCACTGAATGCAAACTATATACGACTATCTCCAGCTGTAGGGTCAGATTTGCAGCAGACTGTAGACTATTATAAATGGCAGTCAGAATTTGGGTGCCTAGTAGGTGTCCCCTTGCAACTGGGTCGAGTTTAGATGAATAATAGGCCACTGGTCCCCATGTTTTTGAGCAAGGACTGCCGTCGAACATTCAGAGAGAATGGTGCAATAGAGTTGGAAGGGTCTATCGTAAAGTGGTCTTCCCAATGCTGGGGCCTGCATCAGTGATTTCTTCACGTTCTCAAAGCCTCTTGTGCTTCCCTAGTTAGTTGAAATTCACCCTCTTTACTTGTATAGGGTGTCAGCTCTTTAGTTTCTAAGCTATGTTAGGGATCCAAGGTCTACAGTAAATAACCATACCAAACCATTGCCTCATTTGCTTTGCTTCTTTAGGAATCTGGAAATTCACAAATTGGTTAGAGTCTGGGACGTTGGAACTCGCGTGAGCAACTTAGCGACTCGTGGCGCTAACGTCAGGTACCCGTGAAACTTGTCAACTCGTGAAAAAAATCAAACATGTTTGATATTTTCCACGAGTCAAATTTACTGTCCAAGTTAAAAATTAAAACATTTAAACTCATTGTAATATCGTAGTGGCCCGTGCGTTAACTTTAGTGATTCGTGCGTCTACCGTGGGAACTCTTTAATCTGTTTGTTTGCTCGAGTAAAGACTGAACCAAAGATAGACACAAACATGCTGGAGTAACTCAGTGGGACAGGCATCGCCTCTGGAGAGAAGGAATGGGTGATGTTTCGGGTCGGGACCCTTCTTCAGACTCCCCGCTCATTTTTCGCTTGTCGATGTGAACTTGTGGGGTTACGAGGAATCGGGTGTCGCTGGGTAAGGGGAAGAGAGGTTTTACTGCTGAATTATGCGCAACAGAAGCATGAAATGGGGGTAAGGTCCGTTTAAACTATCTCGATCCCCCCCCCCCCCGCCATGTTGGGAGAGAAAGGGGAGAGAGTTGTGCAAACAAACCACAGGAGACTGCATCTTTGGAGGGAAATCATAAAATGTACACAGATGTTTCGGGCCGGGACCCTAAGGGTTGACTACCCATTTCACAGATGCTGCCTGGTTGTTGGCTTCTTCCGGCAATTTGCTTTTGTCCCAGACTCCAGCATCTGCAATCTCCTTGGCCTCCAAATGGAAAAGTTGCTCGTGAGGCGAAGGTCGATATTGACCCATGCTTACTGCGAAATCAAAGCTGCAGTGCTTACGTATTTAGTTAACCTGCACCTTAAACAGCTTCAAACTCTTCTTCCGTGGTTGGTGCCGACGGAATTGAAACAATTTTCCAAAGCACTCGGTTTGTGCTTCAGATTAAGTCATAACTTCCTCAATTGTATGAACAAAATGATCATTGAGCCCTCAACCTGCTCTTTCATCTCGACCAGTTCGCTCTTCACCTCTTCTGACCTCCAGCCGAGTCCAGGCCCACTCCTCTACCCCTTCCTCTCATTCCTTCTCCTCAACTGCCAACGCCGTACCCAGCCCCCCTCTCACTCCTCCCCACCCATAGTCCTTGCCTTCTCCCAATTCCACCATCCCTCGTCCCCCCCCCCCCAACCTTTCCTCGCCAGAATTGCTGAAGATAACTGAGTGCTTTAAATGCGAATCCCGGACTGCGGCAACACCACACGCCCTGAGCGGGAGAGGAACTTGGTAACTCAAGAGCAAATGGGAGGGGAACTTGGTAACTCTGGAGACGATCTCGGAACATCGCAGAAAGTACAAGTAAACGGCAAACTCACCATACCCGTGGGAACTCGCCTCAAACACTTGAACATCAACTTGGAATATCGTACACAACCACGAGTCTGTCACTCTGGGTCACTAGTGGGTCAACTCGCACCGTGAGACAGGGCCTTAACCATCCTTCATGCTGTTAAGTTTTAGTGCTGATTAAAGATGTAAAGGTCGGAAAGGTCGGAACGGCCACCTTATTTTCTGTCCTCGATGCAAAGAACTCTTTCTGGCAGATACCTCTGGGCAAGGAGTCATCAAACCTCACCACATTTGCCATCCCATTTGGTAGATACAAGTTTCTGGGAATGCCATTCAGAATCAACTCTGCCAGTGAAGTCTTCCAAAGAACTATGGAGCTATTATTCGAGGACCTACCTTGTGCCATCATTGTCGACGATATCCTAGTGTATGGCAAAGATGCAACGGAGCACGGCCACAATCTCAGGCTCATCTTGGATCGCGCGCGCAAGATCAACCTCAAGCTCAATCCTGACAAGTGCAAGTTCCGGGTTCCAGAGGTTTCCTACGTCGGCCACATCTTCACTCCTAAGGGTCTCAAACCCGATCCGAAGAAGGCTACTGCCATCACAGAAATGCCTGCCCCCACAGACGTGAAAGGCCTGCAGCGTTTTCTGGGCATGGTAAACTATCTCGGCAAGTACATACCGAACATCAGCGAGCTAAGCTCCACACTGCGGGAGCTGACAAAAAAGGACACAGCATGGTCATAGTTCCAGGAACATCAGATTGCTTTCGATATCTTAAAGTCCAAACCGACCAGTGCACCGGCTCTAATGTTTTTCAACCTGAAACGTCCGGTGACGATCACCTGCGATGCTTCGAAGTTCGGGCTCGGTGCAGCCTGCTTGCAACCATCTGCCGAGGGCACTCTACTACCTGTCTCGTATGCCTCTCGCACCATGACCAACACGGAGCAGCACTACACGCAAATCGAAAAGGAACTGTTGGCCGTCGTTTTTGCTTGCTCCAAATTCCACGATTCATCTTTGGCAACACCTTCACGGTCGAGACGGACCACCAACCACTGGTGACAATCCTGAACAAGCCCATCCACGCCGCGCCAGCTCGTTTGCAGCGCATGATGATGCAGCTGCAGCGGTACGATTTCTCTATTACCTACACTAAGGGTAAGGACATGCACGTCGCTGACACTCTCTCCCGTGCACCTCGGGCATCTTGCGAACAACATCCCTATGAACAGGAAAATTTCATGGTTCTCGGTGTCGACTTTGTCTCCAGCAAGCAACTGCGCACCTTGGCCGCGCACACCGCCACAGACGATACGCTTCAAATCCTCTCCTCCATCATCAAAACAGGCTGGCCAGACAGACAATCCAACACGCCCACAGAGGTGCAGCCTTTCTTCCTGGTTCGTGATGAACTGGTAGTTCAGGATGGGGTTGTCGTCAAGGATCACAAGGTGGTGATATCCTCATCGCTACAAGACGTATGCTTCAAAGAGGCACACAGCGGTCACCCAAGAGCTGACGCCACACAGGCACATGCCCGTAGCCTGTTCTACTGGCCGGGAATGGCCAGCTACATCCGGGACCGCATAGCCTCCTGCCCCGCTTGCAATAGCCTTGCGCCTCATCAGCAGCGGCAGCCTCTTCTGCAACAACCTCCACCAGCTCTGCCCTGGACGTCGCTGGCGGTAGACATTTTCGAATGGTGCGGGAAGCACTACCTCGTTCTAGTCGACTCCTTTTCTAACTGGTTTGAACTAGACCAACTGACCTCCCTCACATAGGAGATGGTCATCCAGAAGCTGAAAAGACACTTTTCTACCTTTGGCGCTCCCGTCAGCCTGAGAACCGACAACGGTCGGCAGTTCACCAACCACATGTTCAAGCTTTTCGCAGACCGATGGAACATCCAGCACGTCACGAGCAGTCCCGAGTATCCACAGAGTAATGGTCTCGCTGAACGCGCTGTCAGAAGCGCCAAACACTTGCTGGAGCGAGCACAGATTTCAAAGTCAGACGTTTATCTCGATCTCCTGAATCCAGAAATGTTGCCAGGGACGGAACCCTGGGATCGCCAGCACAGCGACTGATGTCAAGATTGACGAGGCCTCCGGTCCCCATCGCACAACAGCAACTGGTTCCTCAGGTGCTGAAGCCTGCCACTATCCAGAAACGTCTACAAGAGAAGCACGATATTCAGAAACGGTCATACGACAGTTCCAACAGACCATTAAGGCCTTTACTTCCGGGTCAGGTCGTCCATCTACGAACTTCAACTGGGCATTCACGTCTGGGCACTGTGGTCAAACCGACTGACGAGCCACGGTCTTACCTGGTAGACTGTGAGGGAGCGGTGCACCGGAGAAGTCGACAAAACCTGCTTGCTGTGAGGGAGCCATGACCACCGCCTGCTGGTCCCTATGCTCCACTGCTCCAGTTCTTGCACCCCTCCACGTCCCGCGGTCTCCACTAACCACGGGGCCTCTCCCACCGCATGTTTCCCATTTCGGTCACCACAGGCCTCCATCATGTCATTCTCGCCTCCAGGCTCTCCATCTCATCTTTCAAGTGAGGGAGGGGAGGGTTTGGTCCGCACGCACTCGGGCCATGTTAGTAGACCACCAGACAGATATGGTGAGTATGTTTAACCCCATGGCATGAGTGCCCTTTTATACTTAACCTTTGGGGGGGAAGGATGTAGATTGATGTTGCATGTTAACCAATCACACACCAGCCAGCATCTCTAACTCCACCCCACTGTAATACTGATACTAATAGTATTGCTCTGCACCAACAGTTGGGGCAGCCAGGAGGTGTTGATTACTAACCATCCTTCATGCTGTTAAGTTTTAGTGCTGATTAAAGATGTGATTGAATTGTATACTGAATCTGGAAGTTATTTACAATTCCTGTTCCCACTCTCTTCTCATTACATCTGACGATGGAATTTCTATATTTAGAATGATATTGTACAAGTAAATTATTAAATTATTTGATTCTGCGTTTCTATTTATACCTTCATCTAATATATCTGGCAACAGAGTTTGGTATTCGTGGGGATATGTTTTCAAATAATCTAGAATTTGAAGATATCTAAAATATTGATTACCTTTCATACTGTATTTTGACTGTAATTTCTGGAATGATAAGAGGTTTCCCATTTCGTACAAATCTCGATAGATTTCTTAGTTTAAGAGTAAATTTTATTTGTCTCTAAATTCGTAAAGTGCTATGATTAATCGGGTTTTTCTTGTATATTGTGCTCTTCAACTTTATTGGGGAGAGAAGGATCGCGCCTATATTAAAAGGCAAGCAATCCTCTCTCTCCATTACTAACCTATCTACCTGTTGACATGAATTATCCAGCCAGTGAATTACATTTTTAATATTTGCTGCCCAATAATAGTACACGAAATTGGGGAGCGCCAATCCACCAATTTCTTTGGGTTTACATAGATGTCGTCTATGAATTCTATGTGATTTATAATCCCAAATAAAATTTGTAATCCAGGAATCAAGTTTCTTAAAAAAAAATGTAGGTAAATATATCGGTATTGATTGAAATAGATAGAGAATTTGTGGGAGGAAAATCATTTTTATGGCATTTATTCTGCCTATTAGAGACATCGGAAGTGTTTTCCAGAATTGAATAAGAGCATTTAATTTGGTAACTAAAGGTAGGAAGTTTGCATTGAATAAAGAATTATATTTACTAGTTACTTGGATACCCAGGTATTTAAATTTTTCTGTAGCAATTCTAAAAGGAAACTTGTGTTGACTCTTGGAGTTTTATTGCCATGATTTCACTTTTATTCCAGTTTATTCTATATCCTGCGAAAGAACCGAATTCCTCGATTAGATTTAATATATTTGGTATACTAACCTGAGAGTTTGTAATGTATAATAATACATCATCTGTATATAATAATATTTTATTATTGAAATGTTTAGTATTATAACCGTGAATATTCAGATGTATTCTTATACTTTCCGCCAAGGGCTCTATTGCAAAGGCAAATATCAGGGGTGATAATGCGCAACCCTGTCTATTGCTGCTGGATAAGTGAAATTTCGGAGAAAGTATGTGGTTGGTCAATATTCTAGCTCACACCCTGTCATATAGTAATTTTATCCATGAAATAAAATTCTCTCCCATCTGAAATTTTTGCAGTACTCTGAACAGGTATTCCCATTCTACTTGGTCGAATGCTTTTTCTGCATCTAATGAAATAATTGATAAAGCTTCTTCTTCAATTTTGTGTGAATACATTATATTAAAAAGACGTCTCAAATTATTAAATTAATGTATCTTGGGCATGAACCCCGTTTGATCTGCATGTATTAATTTCCTAACGTATTTGCTTAATCTTCTTGCCAGAGTTTTCGCTAATATTTTCTGATCTGTATTTAATAATGCAATTGCTCTGTATGAACCTGGGACTTCTAGATATTTATCTTTTTTAGGGTATAAGTGTGATAGTTGATTCCGCTAGTGTTTCTGATAAAGTCTGTTCTTTAAATGCATATGTATAAAGCTTGTGTAAACGTGGTGAAATTACCTTGTGAAATCTTTTATAAAATTCATTACTAAACCCATCTGGTCCCGGTGTTTTACCATTCTTCAGTGAGTTTATTGTCTCTTCTATTTCTTTGATTGAAACCTATGCTCCTAATTCCTCATGTTCCAACGGATTATGTGTTGGGAGATTACAGTTATCCAGAAAGTTTATTATTTTATTGCTGTCTGTTGATGTTTTGGATGTATATAAATGTTGATAAAATTGAGAAAATCTTTTGTTAATGTCTTTAGGCAGCATTAGCAATTCACCTTTATCTGATTTGATTTTTAGAATAGTATGAACCTTTTCCACTTCTTTCAGCCGACGTGCCAAAAGTTTGTGTGGCTTTTCGCCAAATTTGAAATGTTCCTGTTTTGTAATTTGAAATAATCTAATACCTCTTGCAGATAAAATTTGGTTTAGTTTACATTTCAATATTGCTATCTTGTTGTGTTAATCTATAGTTGAACCTTTCGCGTTTTCTAAATCAAGTTGTCTAATTTGTTCTTCGAGTTGCAATTGTTCCGTTCTATTCTTTTTATTTTGAAAAGCTTGGTATGAAATAATAGAACCTCTAATAAACGCCTTAAAGGATTCCCATAATAGGGAGGGTGAAATATCTGGGGTATTATTAGTCTCAAAGAAAAGTTCCATCTGTTGTTTTAAGTATATACAACCGTCCAGGTTGTTTAGAATTTGGGGATTAAACCTCCAGAATGATTTTTTATTGAACATTCCTTCTAGTTTTAGGAAGAAGGTTAACGGAGAATGATCAGAGATGACGCTATTATGATATTTAGGATTAGTTGTAAAGGGAATTAATTTTGTGTCCACTAGGAAGTAGTCGATACGTGTATAAGTTCTATGTACTGATGAATTCCCTTCCGGCCGGGTTTGCAATACTCCATACATCTGTTATATTTGTGTTTTTCATGTATGTGTTTAAAAGTTCACTGGATTTTGATTTTATATTAAGTCTCTTTTGTTGGGCAGATTTTTCCAGATATTGATCCAGAACGCAATTGAAATCTCCCCCAATTATCATGTTTTGGTAATTGTACTCAGAAATTATATTCAGGATTTTATTAAAAAATTGTGGATTATCAAAATTAGGAGCATAAATATTTACAATGGTGAGTGGAGTACAATGTATCTCTCCAGTAATTATGACATACCCCCCGTCTTTGTCTACGATGGTATTCTTATGTTTAAATTGTATGCCTTTATGAATTATAATAGCGGTACCCCTAGATTTAGAGAGATAGAAGGAATGATATCTTTAACCAATCCAATTTGCCTTCAGCCAGGTCTGAGCTTGAACTTTCAGATGTGTTTCCTGTAGTAATATTATATCGGCATTGAGTGATTTTAATTGGGCAAGAATCTTACCCCTTTTAATTGGCTCATTAGCACCCTTATGTTCCAGCTACACAACATAATTCCTCCAATTTTCTTTTGCGCGTCGTCTGGCATTATAAATTACATTGGCACCTTTATTTCAGATGGTGCAACACAAGCTTCTGGGTGTTGGGTGTGTGCTCACAGCTGCTAAACTATGTTAGTATATTCCTTGAAAATGTGTCCTTAAAGAAAAAATCAAAAAAAGTGCTAAATAATATTAAAAATGTGAAAAAACAGTATTTAAAACAAAAATTCATGAAACCTTCCCTAGATGTAAAGTTGCATTAAACTCCGTTCCCTTAAACAAGTATTGTAAAGAAGAAAGAACTGGTCAAAACTGGGTAATATATTCAAAGAGAAAACCAGCGAACATGTATTGTGATTAGTTCTTCTGGTATCTTAAACTGAACAAGTATTTACTTTTTACTGTTTAATTACTGTATTAAACTTAGCAGACAAACCACAGTATATTTAAATAAGAATCTGCTGGTTGAAAGGGGTTAACCAAAATTGTGATCTTGGCTGCTTGCCAACTGTTTCACTCCCTTCCAGCCTATAATTCCTTGTTAGTTTGTCCTGAGCATAACTGGGAATTTGTCTTCCCGAATCGATTACACATATTTTAGTATATTAGTATATTAATCCAACAGACTTAACTAGGAATCATAAGTCTACAGTATGTTAAACATTGACTTTAAAAAATAATGAATCATTATTCGGTTATTATAGTACATTTTAGATTAAAATACATGAGTTAGTCCAGTTAATTATGTGTTAGTATATAATTATTTATATATTTTTGTTTGTGAATTATTACGTTCCGCTCCATTTAATTTAATTTTCTACGTTGCGTAGTTCAATTTTATTAAATCTTTTGTTCAAAAATATTTTATCCTTGAGGTTGCATTCCAAAGCTGATAAGGTGTCTAGACATAAGCACATGTGAATTCGTCGGCCATCTTATCGGCAACATTTGTACTTATATTTATTTAAAAAGTCATATTTTCTCAGTTTTCCCTCTCCAGATATATATAAAAGGTAAACCTCCAGATAACCATGACATTCTACTTATCCTTTAATGTTCTTTGTTAGATCTTGCGCTATTTGAATGCTTCTTCTGGATCAGTAAAGAAACGCTCCATCATTGTATGTGATCCTCATTTTTGCAGGATAAATTATCCCATTTCTTAAGTTGGGAATTCCTTTAAGGATCAGTTGTGTCTTTGTAAAAAGGACACATTTCTTCGCCACTTCTGCTGGGTAGTCTCTAAAGGATCATATGATTTCACTTTCAAACATCAGATTTTTTGCGAATGGAATTTTTTTCATTATGTCTTCAAGAACTGCTATGTCGTGTTGGATTTCACTATAATTTGTCTTGGTGGGGCCCCTGGCCTCGAGTATGCTCTCTGAACTCTGTGTGCAACATCTACTTTCGTTTTTTCAGACAGCTTGAATACTTGTTTAAGTAAGTTGGCAGTGAAATTCCGAGGGTCCATTCCAATCTCTTCCTTCTCTCACTCCAACCATCTTTACATTCTGCCGTCTTGACCGAGCTTCGAGATCGAGGCATTATTCGGTCATTCTAGCCTGTTGCCAGTTGGTCTTGATCTTCTTTCATTCTCTTCATCACTTCAGACATAGCCTTCATCGCCGTTTCCAGATCTTTATTAGCATGGCCTTGATCTGCGGCAGGAGTGAGAACAGGCTCCAGCTTTTTATTGTAATCTTCTTCAACCCGTTCAATTTCTACTCTTAGCTCGGTCTCTACTTCCTCAATACGTTCCTGTAGAGTTCCAATAGTCTCTATAACTTGCTTATTCCTGAGCTCCATACTTGCATACAGTATGGAAATCTCCTTGTGTAACATCTCAGCAAAGTCTTTTGACACAGCTTCTCTTAAAAATTGTTCTTGTTCTTTTAATTTTGTCTAGGTTTAGGCTCACAAGGGGTTGTATTATGTCTCTAATAATCTCTCTCTCCTTAAATACGGGAGCTATCTTCATCATTCTACTCCTGGTACTGTGAGCTACTGGACTACCTGCCAATAGGAGGTAGGTGGAGGGGTTGGAGTCAAAGGATCCTGTACTGGTGTTGCTGTTGTTTGTAAAGCAGGGTTTATTGTGGAATATGCAGATGGTGTTAAAGGGGTCACAGCTTAAGGATAAGGGGCAAATCCTTTAGGACCGAGATGAGAAGGACTTTTTTCACACAGAGAGTGGTGGGTCTCTGGAACTCTCTGCCACAGAGGGTAGTTGAGGCCAGTTCATTGGCTATATTTAAGAGGGATTTAGATGTGGCCCTTGTGGCTAAGGGGATCAGAGGGTATGGAGAGAAGGCAGGTACGGGATACTGAGTTGGATGATCAGCCATGATCATATTGAATGGCGGTGCAGGCTCGTAGGGCCGAATGGCCTACTCCTGCACCTAATTTCTATTTTTCTATGTTTCTAATATAGAACACAAGCATTCATCTAATATCGCATTTGTTAAATGAAAGGTCCCAAAAACAAATCACAGTATATTTTTAATCCCAAATCGTGCTGTTTTCAACCAACGGAACCCCTCCCCTAGATACAGGAGACTTTCCCTTCAAAGTACTTTTTTGCTGAGTGGTACTTTCCCATCAAGATAATCTTTTCTAACAGGTGCTCTTTCCTCTTCTAAGTTTATATACTTAGTGGTACACTTCCCATCAAGATACTCTTTTCTAACATGTACTATTCTTCTACCTCAGTTACTTTTTCCACTAACAGGTACTGATCAACGGATCTAAAGGATAGGAACCCTTGATTGAACTGCCACAATTCGGACTCCAATTATAACAGTACTCTTAATCACACTATCAAAATACAGTCACGATTCGAACCATGATTAGAACACTGTATCTAACATTCAAAACATTAAATCAAAGGCAAGACAGAGTAAATACGATAAAGCAAGGGCAACATTTTAAACACACTTCAAACTGTAAATAAACAAGTTTTTACAATTACAAAATATATTTTTATTACACACAAGTTAACCAATGATCTAATATATACACTTTTATTAATGTACAATAGCAAGTGCCCTCAATATGAAAGCCCGGAATAGAATGCCCGCTTCACAGTGGCGTGCTATGCTGATCTTTAAAGTGCCTTTCCAATCGCACCCTCAGCAACGATACAGTACTTCTCCTCTTTGTACAGTTCCCTACTCAGCCCTGTCCCTTAAATACCCCAGCCAATTCAGATATCCCAGTCTGAGCGGGGTCTTCAACCACTAAAATATCTCTCTGGTGTCAGGCCAACTTAGTGGTACCCGACCGCAACAGCTGTTGACTAACTAGGTGCGGGGTCTCGAACGCTCTGGAGAATAGCCTTGTGAGCCTAACTCACACCACACCCTTAGGCAAGGATTCCCTCTCTACCCACCCTCAGTGCTTGCTAGACTACTGTTCTTGGATCTCGTTGGGAACCCCAATACATGCGCGTGCGAATGATCGATTCATCCCGATCAGCGAAGTGGGGAAAACTGATGCCAAAACTGCACTGTGGCGCCAATTTCTCGCCTCACAATCTGGAACGACTCCTTGATCGCAAACTTCTGCCTGGGCCTCCGTTCAGATCCCGGATGAGCCCCTAATGTAATTATGCTCTCTACGACTTACCCCCTTAGTCTAGTTCAGTAAAACACTGAGTCAAGCACTGGATCAACTAATTCTTTATTCTCACTAACATAAACAAACTTCCTATACGATACCTAACCAATGATGATAGGATGTTTCTTGCAGTTTGAAAGGTGTAAAACATAACCCCACTATTTAAAATTTTGTCTGAGAGATACAACTGGGAATTATGTATTGGTTAACCTAAAATCAGCAGTGGAAATAATGTTGTAAATTTATATAAAGGACGTGATAACAGTATACTTAGAATATATCAATGGGATTAGTCAAAAGCAGCAATGAATTATGAAAGCAATATCATGCACTATTATTATTTACTTATTTGTTTGTTTTTTTAAATCTATATATACTGAACTTTTTTGTTGTTTATTACAAGTTTTGCAGAGTTTACATATCTAGTGTGTTGACATATCTAGTAAAAATGTCATTGTTACGTTTCAGGACATATGACAATAAAACACTCTTTACTCTTGAACATAGAACAGTACAGCACAACAACAGGTCCTTCTGCCCATAAGACTGCAGTGACAAGACTATCTCTTATCTATGCATGTAAACCATGTACCTCTATTCCCTGCTTATCCATATTCCTATCTGAAAGCCTCTTGAAGGCCACTGTCATATTGGGACTGACATATGATAATAAATTACTCTTGACTCTTGGTCATGTTTGACCAACTATGAGATTTTGAAGATAAGTGATAGAAAAGATATGGAGAACCAATGGATGTGATGTATTTGGATTTTTAGAAGGCTTTTGATCAAGTCCCACATAAGTGAGTGGTGGGAAAAATTAAAGCACATGTGATTTGTGATTATTCGGGGTGAGACTGATCCTTAATTATGCTGGTGGCCTTGCCAAGGCAGAGTAAAGTGTAGATGGAGTCAATAGAAGGGAGGTTGGTCTGCACGATTTGTGCAAGATGCGAAAGTGGGTAAGATAGAACTAAGGTGAACAGATGATCAATGGTCTCAGTGGGCTGAACGGCCTGTTTCCATGCTGTATCTCTTAACTATAAACTATTATTATTAATAGTAGAGACAAATCTTGTTGATAAGAATAACTCTTCCATAGCAATTTCACACATTTCACAGATTTCGGGAATTTAAACTGTAAACTAGGAATGCTCAGAAGGTCGAATTCATCTGATGTTTCTGATAAGAAATTATACCAGTTTCATCCTGTTTTACAATGTTAAGTTCCAAACACGGGGATGAGGCAGAGCACTTGCAAACCTGAGAGTGAAGCAGTACATGAACTGAATTCTTTGACTACTACAAAATCTATATTGCACTTTTCAAAGTGCTGAAACACTTATCACTTCTTTCCAGAAATGCTATTATAAACAATCCTTTCACTAAGGGCTATTTGCTTTACTGATTTTTGCTTTGATAATCACAACAGAAGCTAGCACTATAATATCCCAGGATTGTTGCTACACGTAGTGGAGCCAACTGATTAGTCTATGCCTGCTAGTCTGCAATGATAAAGGATTTCTGCCCATTTCAAGGAATGGATATATTTGAAGAAATGAAAATGACTCCTGTTAATGTCTCAACAAGCTTGTTATTTTATAAAAGATTGGAATTCTATATAATAGCAACAAAAAAATGATGGTATCTTTGCCCAAGATCATTTAATCATTCACTCTGAAAACTGAATTTATGTGCTAATGTGTGAAATATTACATTTTCACACATTGGTATCTCTTTTTTTTTGTGAAAATATGTAATAGATTGTCCATGTGCAGAGTGTTGAGCGCAAAATGTACAGATAATTGGCTCGAAGCCTGATGCTCTATTTCATCATATTGGTGAAATCAGAAAAAGAGATGATGGAATATCATTAAACTTAATTAATAAAATAGGCATTTTACAAGTTATTGAATGAGATTCTCTCTGTATTCTGGCATTTTGTTCTCTTATCCATCCACTGATCCTGTTCTGATTGAAAATCGTGCAGCAGTTCTAAGCTTGTTCCTTCACAGAATTTAACACCTTTCACATGGACTGGCATCTCTTTATAGTTTAGAGATACAGCACGGAAACTGGCCCTTCGGCCCACCGCTTGCACGCATACCAGCGATCACCCTGTGCATTAACGCTATCCTACACCAGTGACAATTTTACAATTTTCACTGAAGCCAATTAACCTACAAACCTGTACATCTTTGGAGTGTGGGAGGAAACCACTAAATTAAACTAAACCAAACTAAACCCGGAGAAAACCCACGTGGTCACAGGGTGAACATACAAATACCGTATGCACAGCACCCAGTCAGGATCAAACCCGGGTCTCTGGCCTTTCAGGGCAGCAGCTGTACCGTGCCACCCATTCTTTTTTTTCTTTCTTTTAAAATCTTTTATTGTTTTTTTTTCCAAAGAAAACAAAAATAAAACATTTTTTAAAAAACAGAGCAAAAAATAATGATAAAGATAACAATGATATTGATACATAGGGATCAGGATTACATTAATAACAGGTATAACCTGATATGAGACCAATGTCAAAATACACATTGAGTATAGACCTCCCGGTCTCTATGTAAATGTAGTTAAATCTTTAAAAGAAAACTTATAAATGTAGAAAAAAACACAAAAAGAAAAAGACAAAAAGAAAAGGAAAGGAAAAAGCAAAACCCCCCTAAACTAAAAATAATAATAATAATAATAATAATAATAATAATAATAATAATAATAATAATAATAATAATAATAATAATAATAATAATAAAGACTAAAAATAAAATAAATAAATAAAAACTAAACAAAGCAAAACAAAATCTGAACTTACCATATAGAGGTAAAATAATTTTTATAACGGTTAAAGAGGGAGCAATTTATATTGTATGAAAGTGTTCAATAAATTTTCCCCTAGTCTTATCAAATTTAACCAAGGGTTCAACAATGTCACTCCTAATTTTTTCTAAATTTAAACATGATATCGGTTCAGAATACCACTGGAGTGTGGTTGGAGGGTTGGAGTCTTTCTATTTAAATAAATTAATGTGGTAAAAGCAATCAACCGATTTGCGGAGCGGGACAATTGAATGGAATCTAACATTGGTAGCCCAAAAATTGCAGTAATATGATGAGGTTGTAAATCAATACCTAAGACTACAGAAATAGTATCAAAAATGTCTTTCCAATATTTTTCCAAAAGTGGGCAGGACCAAAACATATGGGTCAGTGCGGCCACTTCAGAGTTACATCTGTCACAGGTGGGGTTTATATGACCATAAAAAACGAGCCAACTTATCTTTTGACATATGAGCTCTGTGAACCACTTTGAATTGTAACAAAGCGTGTCTTGCACACATTGAAGAGGTATTGACTAATTGAAGAATCCTCTCCCATTTCTCTAAAGATAACGAAGTTTGGAATTCTCTTTCTCAGTCATTCTTAATTTTATCAAATATATCTATTTGTAATTTCAAAATCAACTCATAAATAGTCGTTATTAATCCTTTCTGATACGGGTTCAGCTGTAAAATGTTTTCCAAAATTTTGGTTTGATGTGGTAGCGGAAAAAGGGGTAGAATAGCCTTCAAAAAGTGTCTAATTTGTAAATATCTAAAAAAGTGTGAATTATGTAAGTTATATTTATTGGAGAGTTGTTCGAAAGACATAAAACAACCCTGCAAAAACAAATCACGAAAAGCTACTAATCCCTTCCTCTTCCATAACAAAAAGACTTGATCCACATTAAATCCTCACTCCCACCCACCCTGTATCAACATCAGTTTGCATACAGAGCCAACAGGTCAACAGAAGACGCCATCAACATGGCTCTACATTCTGCACTGACTCACCTGGAGCGCCCCGGCTCATATGTGAGGATGTTGTTTGTAGATTTTAGTTCTGCATTCAATACCATCATCCCCAGCAGAATGGTGGACAAACTGTTTGACCTGGGTGTAAATGCCAATACATGCAGATGGATCAAGGACTTCTTAACAGATCGCCCACACTGTCAGGATGGGGTCCAATCACTTCCCAGTCCTGACGCTCAGCACAGGGGCGCCACAAGGCTGTGTGCTGAGTCCTATTCTCTACACAATCTACACTCATGACTGCACACCGACACACAGCACAAACCGGATCATTAAGTTTGCAGATGACACGACTGTGGTGGGGCTGATAAATAACAACGACGAGTCTGCCTACAGAGATGAAGTCCAAAAACTGACTGTCTGGTGCACTAACAATAACCTGGCACTCAACTCAACCAAAACAAAAGAACTGGTTATTGACTTCAGGAGGAGGAGAGAAGAACCTGCTCCTCTTTACATCAAAGGAGACATGGTGGAGAGAGTCACTGACTTTAAGTTTCTGGGCACATACATCTCCCAGGACCTTACATGGACAGTGAACACCATCACTCTCGTAAAGAAGTCACAGCAGCGGCTATATTTCCTGAGGACTCTGCAGAGAGCAAACGTCTCACAGCAGCTGCTGCTGTCCTTCTACCGGTGCGCCGTGGAAAGCATCCTCTCCTATGGCATCCTGGTGTGGTTTGCTAGCTGCACTGTGGCTGGAAGGAAGGCACTACAGAGGGTTATTAAAACAGCACAGAGCATCATAAACACTCAACTACCCTCCCTGGAAGACATTTACAAGGCCCGATGTTTACGCCGGGCGACAAACATCACACAGGACTCATTCCACCCTGCCAACCACCTTTTCACTCTGCTGCCCTCCGGGAGGCGATACGGGTCTTTGAAGGCCCGCACTTGCAGACTAACTAACAGTTTCTACCCACGTGCCATTAGAGAACTTAACTCAAACAGATAACTCTACGGGCAACACTACACAATTTGGGGTGCAAATAAAAATTTGTCTGCTAGAATGTGCAATATAATGTGCATTTTTATTATCTATTACTTATTTTATGCATTGATCTTGTAGTAAATGTAAATGTAAGACTAAATGGTTGTTTGTGTTATTGTGTTTTTGTTCTTTTTTTAATCTTTTTATCCTGTGTCTTTTATTGTTTACCATTGAAGGGGATACACATAAAATTTTGTTGTACAGTTGATGTGCAATGACAAATAAACGTATTTGATTTGATTTGATTTGATCAGTATTTTATACTAGATTCTCGGCTAGTTCCATCGGTCACTGCATGTGAGTATGACGTAATCGCTATTTCTGATCATGCACCTTTGAAACTATCAATCAATCTACCTGATCCCAAGTTTAGTGCTAAACAATGGCGATTTAACGCTACTTTGCTTCAAGACTTAAATTTTATTAATTTTATGAAAGATCAGATTGCTTTTTACTTTTTGACAAACTCTACTGCAGAAATATCCAATGGTGTAGTCTGGGATGCTTTTAAGGCATATATTCGTGGACAAATTATTTCATACTCCACGGGATTAAAAAAACAAATTCAAAAAGAAATAGGTACATTGGCTGACGAGATTAAAGAAATTGATTAAAAAATATTCAAAAGGTCCTGGTTTAGAGCTCAACAAGAATAGAGTTGAACTTCAATTGGAACATGATTTGTTATTAGTATCACCAATTGGGAACCAGTTACTTAAAACCAAAAGTCAATTTTATATACATGGCGAAAAATCTGGTAAATTACTCGCTAATCAATTGAAAGCGGTGTCGGCCAAGCATCAGATTACTAAAGTGAGAAAACGGGATGGTACAGTAACTGTAGACAATGACAAAATTAATAATTAAATTTTATACCTCCCTATACAAATCAGATTTTCCTACTGATTCCAATATAATGCATGAGTTTTTAAAGAAACTGAACGTACCAAATTTACCATATAATGAGTCTCTGTTGTTAGATGAACCCATCACGGAAGAAGAAATACAGAAAGCAATCTTTTCAATGAATTTTGGTAAAGCTCCCCATTTAGATGGGTTTACAATAGAATTTTTTAAGTATTTTTCAAATTTATTGTCTCCATGGCTACGTAAGGTATTTAAAGAAGCCCTTTTAAGGATTAGATTACCACAATCTTTTTATAAAGCTTCTATTTATTTAATTCTTAAGAAAGATAAACACCCTACTGAAGTGTCATCATATAGACCTATATCAATGTTAAATATAGATTTCAAAATTCTTCCCAAAATATTAGCTATGAAATTGGAAAAGATTTTATCGCAAATTATCTCTGAAGATCAGACCGGTTTTTATTAAAATTCGTTACTCATACTTTAACGTTAGGAGATTAATGAATATTGTATATACAGCATCTAATAAAACCCCAGAATGTGTAATCTCACTCGATGCCGAGAAAGCGTTTGATAGAGTAGCATGGGATTACTTATTCAATACACTTGAAAAATTTAAGATTGGTCCAAAATGTATTTCTTGGATCAAGTTGATATGTCATATACCTCAGGCTTCTGTATTCACTAATAATCAGCGATCCCCTTTTTTCAGGCTCTTTCAAGGTACTATACAGGGCTGTCCCTTAATTCCTTTACTATATGATATTGCTTTGGAACCTTTAGTCACCGCTATTAGGGAATCCCCTAATATTTTTGGTATTGTCCAGCAGAATAAAACACATAAGCTACCTCTTTACGCAGATGATCTGTTATTATTTATTTCTAACCCTGAGAAATCTATTCCGGTAATAGTAGCATTACTTAATCAATTTAGTAGTTTTTCTGGTTATAAACTAAATCTTAGCAAGAGTGAGCTTTTTCCATTAAATAATCTTGTTCTGAATTATGGCCAGTTTCCATTTAGATTGACTACCGAAAGTTTTACTTATTTAGGGATTAAGATCACCAAGAAACACAAGGATTTATTTAAAGCTGATTTTATGCCTTTAATTGACCATATTAAACATCAGTTTACTAAATGGTCACCAATGTCCATATCCCTAATTGGCCGAATCAATGCTATTAAAATGTTCCTTTACCTAAATTTCTGTATTTATTTCAGACGATACCAATTTTTATTCGACATTATAGACTCCAAAAGTTCTTCATATATATGGCAGCATAAAAATCCCAAACTAAGTAAAAAACATTTACAGAAATCAAAGAAAAATTGTGGTTTGGCATTGCTATTGGGCAGTCAATGTTCGTTATTTAACATTTTGGACAAAAGATTTAGAAGATACCCAATGCCCAGGATGGATAAACCTTGAATGTGATTCCTTACAAGGGCTATCATTGGCCTCTATTCTAGGGGCCTCGTTACCTTTTACAATTACAAGATTGAATAAATATATGACTAACCCAATAATAAGACATACGTTCCGAATATGGTTTCAATTTTGTACGTTTTTTGGACTAAATGATTTTATCTTATCGAGTCCTATTTTATCTAATTTTCTCTTCCAACCATCTAGTACTGATTATCTGATGTTCTGAGAACTGATTCATTAATAGTTTCATTAAAACTGATTTGGCAACAGGAAACATTCGAGAGTGGTGTGGGTCTCTGACGATGCTGGCTGCATTTTTGAAACAGTGACTCTGGTAGATGCCGTCAATGGTGGGAAGGTCAGTACCCATGATGGACTGGGCAGTGTTCACCACTTGTATAGCTGAAGAAGTTTATGAGAGTATTCATTGACATACCTACTCTCTTCAATCTTCTTAGGAAGTAGATGTATTGCTGTGCTTTCTTTATTACTTTAGTTTGGTTTAGTGATACAGCATGGAAACAGACTCTTTGGCCAATCTAGTCAGCACCAACCAGCCATCACCCATTCACTATATCCTACATGCTAGAAGCCAATTAACCTGCAAACCTGCACGCCTTTGGAATGTGGGAAGAAACCAGACCACTCAGAGAAAACCTACATGGTCACAGGGAGAACATACAAACTCTGCACGGACAGCACCCATACTCAGGATCAACCCCAGGTATCTGGCACTGTAAGACAGCAACTTTAGGAGTCCAGGTCCTAGGGGTGACACAGTGGCACAGGGGTGGAGTTGCTGCCTCACAGCGCCAGAGACCCAGGTTCATTCCTGACTGTGGGTGCTGTCCATACGGAGTTTATACATGCTCCCTGTGACCGCATGGGTTTTCTTTGGGTGCTCCGGTTTAATCCCACGCTCCAAAGACGTTCCGGTTTGTAGGTGAATAGGCTTTGGTAAGTTGTAAAATTGTCCCTTGTGAGTCAGAGAGTAGCTAGAGTATGGGGTGATTGCTGGTCGGCGTGAACTCGGTGGGCCGAAGGGCCTATTTCGACGCTGTATCTCTAAAGTCTAAAGTCCCTTGCATCTATTGGGAGAGGTTGGGAGATGGCCTCCAGCTGACAGCATTGGGCGCTAGTATTGCTAGTGAGCTTAGCTGAGAGGTCCCAGCTTCAGAATACATTGCTTAAACAGGATGTTGTATCTCTTGGAGCAGCCTGAACCCTTTACCCCATCCTTCTTTGGCCAACTCTGTCAAGTAAAACTTGCTTTCAACCTGGTACCTTTTGCTTCGTAGTTTGTTTGCATATTATGGTCACTTGTACCTCGCGAGATACAGTGAAAAGCTTTTGCTTGTGTGCTATCCAGTGAAAATCATAAAAGCAAACAGAATACTGTCCCTTTAACGATCAGAGTGAAGTTGTTCCAAGTCATTTTTGTGAGGCCACACTTAGAGCATGCTCTTCGTCGTTAACAAATCAAAGACGCCATCCTGAAAATACTCGAAACATTTCCAAATGGTTGCACGTCCCAGCTTCCGCGTGGCTGGTTACCACAATCACGTGGCAATAGACCACCAAGCAATTCTGCAAGTGATTGCTGATGCTTTTAAACTTTGCAGGCACTGGGTTTATTCGTGGAGCTCAGATCCGATTTGCTGAGCAGCTCCCAGGCTGTGTGTTAGTGACATAGACATAAATCAGTTTCACAGCAGTGGTGTCAAGTGGCATTGCAAGATGTTTGGTATTTCCAATGTTATAAGCGCTATATATACTGTATATATATCTGTTCGGGAAATGCACATACAATGCAATTGAATCCCTCATTATAAACACAGTATGATACAGGAAACCAATCACAACCCATAACTGACTTTACTCTACTGTCGAGTCCTGCGGTGCTTAATTTACATGAGCTTTCTAACTCGATTTCTAGATTATTGAAGAAATTTTGCAAGACAACCTGTTAAGTGGATTTGTTGACAGATAAGCCCAGCCTTCTTCTGCGTTTAAAGCAAATGTACCTGCAAAAAGAAATGCCAATGTTGCTGCTATAAATTTCCTTCAAAAGAAAAGACACAGAGTGCTGGAGTAATTCAGCAGATCCTGCAGCATCTCTGGAGAACATGGATAGGTGACGTTTCGGGTCCGAGGAAGGGATCTGACCTGAAACATCACCTGTCCCTGTTTTCCGGAGGTGTTGCCTGACCCGCTAAGTCAATTAATTAATGTTAGTCATAGTCATATAGCACTGTAACAGGCCCGTCAGCTCAACTCTTCCATGCCGACCAAGATGCCTCATCTAAGTTAGTTCCATTTCCCATTCTTAACTACTTGTTGAACCTGCTTGCTGGCTTTTTTGATTCATGTAGCTAGATCAGGCTGGGGAATAGTCTTGGCCCAAAACGTCACGTATCCATGTTCTCCAGGGATGCTGCCTGACCAGCTGAGTTACTTCAGCACTTGCTGTATTTTTTAATCTATTTGCAGATCCTTGTTTCTCTATAAATTTCCATTGTCTCATTGAATACTGAATAGTTTTACTTGTTTGTTTTCATCTGCAATTCAGCCTCTTGAAGACCATCATTTCTCTTGTAAGTAAATATTATTTGAGGCGACACCAATATTGAACCAGTTTCAACAAATGACAACACTGCAAATAATCATCCATTTTTATAAAAAGTCGTCAACACGCATCAGAACTCAGACATTTTAGGCCATAAAGAAACACAAATACAAAAACAAACCAAAAGACAACCAGACATGAAAGCAAGAGATGTAGCACCATCTAATGGCTTTGCAACAATTGCAGGCATCTAGCATTGAAGTCAAGGGATGCTATATGTCATTTGCTCCTTAGATGCTGCTGCACCCGCTGAGTTTCTCCAGCTTTTTGTGTAACCCTAGGGAATTAACATAGTTTGTAAGTATGCTTGTATGTAGCTGAGATGATTCACAAAGCCACAAGATGTGGCATCCGTTTGAGAAACATTGTGGCAATGACTATATAGTGGCACAGCAGTAGAGTTGCTGCCTTACAGTGCCTGACCTCAGTTGCTGTACAGAGTTTGTACGTTCTTCCTGAGACTGCGTGGGTTTCCTCTGGTTTCCTCCCACACTCCGAAGACGTTCAGGTTTGTCGGTTAATAGCCATCAGTTAATTGTAAATTGTCCTTCTTCTGAAGGATACTGCTAGTGTACAGGGTGATTATTGGTTGGCGCAGAGTTGGTGGGCTGAAGGGACTGTTTCGGCACCATATCTCTAAAGTCTAAAGTCTTAAGTAAAGTCTAGATTAAAGAAAGTATGGACAGGATTGAAGGAGATAGCAAGGAAAGAAAAAAGTGTTCAGCGGATCAGGCAGCATCCCTGGGGAATATGGTTAGCTGATGTTTCAGGTTGGGAACCTTCTTCAGACGGAAGCAGATAGTTTAAATTTTTAGTTTAGTTTAAAGACACAGCATGGAAATAAGCCCACTGAGTTCACACCAACCCTCAATCACCCGTTCACACTAGTTCTATGTTAGTCCACTTTTTCAGCCACTCCTTATACTCTAGGGGCAACCAATCTACAAATCCACACATCTTTGGGATCTGGGAGGAAACCAGAGCACCCAGAAGAAGAGTCACCATGTTTCAGGTGCCATCTTAAACCTTTCAAGTTTTGTTTAGTTTAATTGAGAGATACAGTGCGGAAATAGGCCCTTCCCGGCCACCGATACCATGCCAACCAGTGATACCCATATATTAGCACTATCCTACACACTAGAGACCATTTTTACCGAAGCCCAATTAACCTACAAACCTGTACATCTTTGGAATATGTGAGGAAACTGGAGCACCCAGAGAAAATCCACGCAGGTCATGAGGAGGAGGTACAAACTCCGTACAGGCAGCACCCGTAGTCAGGATCGAACCCAGGTCTCTGGCACTGTAAGGCAGCAACTCTATTGCTGTACCACCGTGCTGCACAAAATTACGTCCAAAGTTTTTTGAGTCTTAACTTGGCCATAAAGCCTCTTTAAATGATTGATCTTCAGTGGTGGTGATGGTTCTTGAAGCAGGGTAATGCCAGAGCACATTAATGAAGGAACCAGTTGCACGAGTTGCTATGCTTTACACACTAAAGTAGGTCATAGATAGATAGAGTCAAAGATTAATACAGTTTGGAAAGAGGCCCTTCGGCCCAACTTGCCCACACCGGCCAACAATGTCCCAGTTACCCTGGTCCCACTTGCCTGCACTTGGTGCATAACCCTCCAAACCTGTCCTATCCATGTACCTGTCCAACTGTTTCTTAAACGATGGGATAGTCCCAGCCTCAACTACCTCCTCTGGCAACTTGTTCCATACACCCACCACCCTTTGCGTGAAAAGGTTACCTCTCAGATTCCTATTAAATCTTTTCCCCTTCACCTTGAATCTATGTCTGCTGGTCCTCGATTTCCCTACTCTGGGTAAAGGACTGTGCATCTACCCGATCTATTCCTCTCATGATTTTGTATACCTCTATAAGATCACCCCTCATCCTCCTACGCTCCATGGAATAGAGACACCTGCTACTCAACCTCTCCCTATAGATCACACCCTCTAATCCTGGCAACATCCTCGTAAATCTTTTCTGAACCCTTTCAAGCTAGATAATATCTTCCCTACAACATGATGCCCAGAACTGAACATAATATTCTAAATGCGGTCTCACAAACATCTTATACAACTGCAACATGACCTCCCAACTTCCATACTCAACACTCTGACTGATGAAGGCCAAAGTGCCAAAAGCCTTTTTGACCACTTTATCTCCCAGCAACTCGACCTTCAATGGAACCATGCACTTGTACTCCTAGATCCCTCTGCTCTGCAACACTACCCAGAAGCCTACCATTTACTGTGTAGTCCTGCCCTTGTTCGACGTCCCAAAATGCAACGCTTCACACTTCTCTGTATTAAATTCCATCGACCATTCCTCCACCCAGCTGGCCAGTTGATCCAGATCCTGCTGCAATCATTCACAACCACTATCTGTAAAACTTCTTCACTATCTTCACTATCTGTAAAACCACTAACCTTTGTATCATCTTGCAATGTATGTTCTCATCCAAATAATTGATGTAGATGACAAACAGTAACGGGCCCAGCACCGAACCCTGTGGCACATCACTAGTCACAGGCATCCATTCTGAGAAGCAACGTTCCACCATCACCCTCTGCTTCCTTCCATGGAGCCAATTTGCTATCCATTCAGCTATCTCTCCTTGGATCCCATGTGATCTAACCTTCCAGAGCAGCCTACCATGCGGCACATTGTCAAACACCTTACTAAAGTTCATGTACACAACATCTACAGTTCTTTCTTCATCAACCTTTTTGGTCACGTCTTCAAAAAAATCAATCAGATTTGTGAGACACGACCTCCTACGTACAAAACCATGCTGACTGTCCCTAATCAGCCCTTGCCCATCCAAATGCCTGTATATCCTAACCCTCAGAAGATTCTCCAGTAATTTACCAACTACAGATGTCAAGCTTACTGGCCTATAGTTCCCAACATTTTCCCTGCCGTCCTTCTTGAAAAGAGGCACAACATTTGCCACCTTCCAATCCTCTGGCACCTCTCCTGTTTTTAAGGACGACTCATAAATTTCAACAGGGCTCCCGCAATTTCCAATTCTAGTTTCCCACAATGTACTCGGATATATCTGATCAGGCCCCGGAGATCTGTATACCTTCACACATGAACGTAGCTTCAGTAGTTCCTCGGCGGTAACCCTGACTGGTCTCATGCCACTTCCAGCGAGTTCTCCAATTTCCCCGACCTACTGTCTTTCTCTTCGATAAATATAGAGGAGAAATACTCATTGAGGACCTTGCCCTTCTCATGTAGCTCCACACAGAGGTGACTGCTTTAATTCCTGAGAAGTCCCACTCTCTGTCGAGTTACCCTTTTCCCCCTAAATTTTATAAAATCTTTTGGGATTGTCTTTTATGCTACCCACCAGAGCTATCTCCTGGCCCCTTTTTACCCTTCTGATCTCCTTTTTGAGTTTGCTCCTTAGTTTCCGAAACTCCTCCAGGGATGCACTTGATCTCAGCTGTTTATAGCTGTACCGTGCGTCCATTTTATCCTTCACCAATGCCTCTATATCCCTCGTCGGTCAAGCTTCCTTACTTGGGCCTGTTTTGCCTTTCACTCTAACGTCCTGAGCTCTCTTCAGAACACTTTTAAAACCATCCTCTAGGCCGATGTTCTTTTCCTCTCAAATAACTTGCTCCAGTCAACTTGAGCAAGACCTTCTCTCATACCCTCAAAGTTGGCCTTACTGCAGTTGAGTATTTTAACACGTGGACTTTCTCCATCCCGATCCATAACTATCTTAAACCTAACCAAATTCAGGTCACTTGTCCAAAAAGGCTCTCCACACGCTCTTCATTAACTGCCCTTCCCAATACTAGATTCAGCGTTGCCCTCTCATGTGTGGGGGCCTCTACATTCTGCTTAAGAAAACTTTCCTGAACAATTTTGAGGAATTGCACCCCATCTAAACTCTTCACGCTATATTTTTCCCAGTCTATATTGGGAAAGTTGAAATCCCCTACTACGACAACCTTACGACAATCTCTTCTAATTCCCGTGGACTATTTAGGGGGTCTGTAGTACACCCCCAACAAGTTGACCATCCCTTTCTTGTTCTTCAGCTCCACCCATATAGCCTCACTAGACGAACCGTCCATAATGTCACCTCTGAACACAGCCGTGACATCCTCCTTAACCTACAATGCAATTTCATTTCGGAGTCACGTGAGTGACTTCGTGAAGAGCCCGCCGGCGCGCATGCTCGACATATCGTCGTATCGCGTTGCTGCGACGGCTGGCGGTGGAGCGCGCTCCTCGCCAGCCCTTCATAAGGGGCCACGAAGGTAAGTATCCTACCTTTAGTTGGTGGTCCTTGTTGTTGGTTATGTCTTGCAGCAAGGACATGGATGGGAGTTCCAAGGGCCGGAGGACGTCAGGACAAGTTCGCCGGTCAACAGTTCCGGGGCCTTTACCATCGGCAGTACCTGCAACGCAGGCCGGGACTCAGGCGGAGATGTGGGTAAGCCCTGTGATTACAGGTCCAGATCCGCCAGCACACCACAGATCGGAGGAGTTCGACGAGGAGGAGTGTGGTGTGCCGCCAGAGCAGGGGGACCCTGCCATGGCAGTCAGGTCATCAGCGGGCTCGCTGGCGACCTCGAGCTGGGTGCGTGCGGCTGCACGGCCCGTTCCACTCAGCCCTCCGAGTAGGGGAAGGGCAGGAGCCCAGAAGCCTAACCCTGCCAGGGCTAAGGCATTGCCTGACACGGAGGAGCGGTCAGGTTCCAGGGCGAGACCCGGGGCGGCTGTGAGGTCCAGCCGGCACACCCCGACTCTCGACGCCGGGACGGGTCGGTTGAGTCGGGTCTCGTCACGGTCGCCGAGCCCCCCATGGATGGGTGGGCGAGACCATGCGTCGGCAAAGTCCACGATGTGGGCAGCCGGCAAGCCTGCGCGGGCTTCAGGCAGCCATGCTTCAGCTGGTGCCGACACCACGCCGCAAGTGCCCTTAGTGGCAGCGGCTTCAGCTCCCGCTAAACGGAGGCGGTTGAACACGCCCGCGCGGGAATCGCGCAGTTTCGCCTCGGCGGCTGTTAGCGACAACTACCGGCACCGGCTGGGCCTCGATGAGGTGCGGGCCGATGATAGGTGCCCGGTTTTCTTTTCAGAGCCGGAGGACTCCGACCACCTGAGTGTTCAGGGTGAAGGGCGCATTGACCGTATGGAGCGGCTGCTGGAGCTCCTGCTTCAACGTCAACAACAGCAGGGCAGCAACAGGCACAGGGCGTCGTCACCAGCCTCTACCATCAGCCTGGAGCAGCAGGAGGAGGAGGTTTTGGTGGATTCCATACCACCTCCGTTGGAGGTGCCAGCGGAGGATCTTCTGGATGTGGCGACCAAATTTGCGGCCCCACATTCATCTGGACTTCCTTTAAACGCAAAGCTGGCAGCCACTGTGGACTTTCTTAACAACCAGCAACTACAGGAAGAAGTCCTCATTCAGGCAATGAGCCGTCACAAGGCTCCATCCAATTGCAACTCCCTCAACGTGCCTGTGGTCAATGCTCCGATATGGGGCAACATCAGTGCGGCTATCCGTCAACAAGAGGTAAAATTGCAGCGGATCCTGAAGCTCCTCACGGCCGGTATTACCGCCTTTGCGCGGTCGGTGGACGGGGACGAACTGAATTTGGACCAGGAAGATGCTCTGGCCCTCCTGTGCGCGACCCAGCACGAAATCAACGGGTTTCGCAAAAACAGCATCCGCCCAGCGCTCAACCCGAAGTTTGCAGGATTGTGCAAACCACCGCCGCCGCCGCCGCCCCGTCAACTCTTTGGGGAGGACCTCTCGAAGAGAGTCACAGAGCTTGACGAACAAGCCAAAACGGTGGGGATCATGCGCTCTCAGAGTGCCCCCACACCGTCAGGCTCAAAAGCTCCATACATTCGCTCACGAGGGTCTGCTAGTACCTCGACGAGGACCCACCCTCAAGCTCCACAACGACAGCAACATCAGACCCAGCACCAGGGGTCTTTTTTAGGACAGGGTCGGCAGAGACCCTGGTGGAAAACGAAGACGCCGCGCCCTCAAGCCAACCCAGCACCTCCACGTCCACCCACACGTGTCAAGGACCGCCGGTAACCACGGAGGTGAGGGGGTCTGGTTCTCTCTTTTCTCTTTGTTTAACTTCACATGTTGGTGGTCGCCTTCGGTTGTTTTTGGGTGCATGGAGTCATTTTACTGGTGACGAGTATGTGTTGCAGAATATTCAGGGGCATAAAATTGAGTTTATTAATGGCGACATTCCTCCATCCCAGCACATGCCCGGTCGAACGTTTAAATTATCTGCTGCAGAACAGGCAGCAGGCTACAAGGAAATTTTCAGGCTTGAACAGAAGGGAGTGATTGAGAAAGCGGTGCATGAGCCAGTTGAATTTGTTTAGAATATATTCACTAGACCTAAGAAGGATGGAGGTTGTCGTGTCATTATTGATCTAACCCGTTTGAATACTTTTGTAACATATACTCATTTTAAAATGGATACGTTTGAAACAGCCAAATCATTGATTTCTCATGGTTGCTTTATGGCATGCATCGATTTGAAAGACGCATACTATTCAGTATCCATCCAGAAATACGACAGGAGGTTTTTGAAATTCATCTGGATGGGGCAACTCTGGCAGTACAAGGCTTTGCCTAATGGGCTCACCACAGCCCCTAGATTGTTCACTAAATTAGTGAAACCAATTATGGCTTATTTGAGACAGCAACATCATATAGTTATGGCCTATTTAGATGATATCTTAATTGTGGGCCACACCCTGGAATTGGCTGAACAGGGAGTTGCAGCTGCTGTCAATATATTTCAACAATTAGGGTTTATTGTCCATCCAGAGAAATCAAAGTTCTGCCCTGCCCAGGTGATTAATTACCTAGGGTTCACGGTGAACTCTATGAGCATGAGGGTTACCATACCAATTAACAAGATTGAGGAGATTACCCAGGTGTGTCAAGGTTTAATCCGCATCAATATACCATCGATTCGGCATACAGCTACAGTAATTGGTAAGCTTGTAGCTTTGTTTCCGGCAGCGCGATATGGACCTTTGCATTATCAGAGTTTGCAAAGAGCTAAAATTGCTGCGTTAAAACAGGACGCTGGTCATTATGATCGATCAATGCAGCTGCCGTCCGAAGCGATAAATGAGTTGCAATGGTGGGTGTGCCACATTAGCAGCTCATTCAAGCCTATCAGGGAGGCTAATCCGGTGGTATATTTGCAGACTGATGCAAGCTCCAATGGCTGGGGAGCTACGGATAATTGCTCTAGTTGTGGGGGCAGATGGGACACCCTTGAGTCAACGATGTTGTTGACTCAAGGGATTAACTATTTGGAGTTGCTGGCAGCATTCCACGGACTTCGTGCGTATTGTTCCAAGCTTGTTGGAGCACATGTCCGTCTCCAAATAGACAACACCACAGCAGTGGCATACTTAAACCATATGGGTGGTACCAGGTCAGTTTCGTGTGACAAATTGGCTAACTCAATTTGGCTCTGGTGTGTTCAAAGAGACATTTGGATTTCAGCTACCTATTTGCCAGGTGAGCTTAATACTGTGGCGGACACCAGGTCACGCAAATTTAATGACAATATTGAATGGATGTTGCATCCTGAGATTTTTGCTAAAGTCACAGCCAAATTTGGTAAACCGGACATTGACCTTTTTGCGTCACGGTTGAACCATCAGGTACCAACCTACGTTTCATGGGAACCAGATCCTGGGGCAATAGCGCTAGATGCATTCTCGCTGGACTGGGGGAATTGGTTTTTCTATGCCTTCCCCCCGTTTTGCCTCATCAGTCGGATATTGCGTAAGATTCAGGCAGATGCTGCCAAGGGCATCCTTATTATACCCGACTGGCCCACACAGCCTTGGTATCCGGTGGTCTTTGACATGCTCAACGAACCTTGGGTCCTTTTGAAGGGTTGCCCACAATTGGTTACTCACCCTGTCTCAGGGGAGCCACATCCCTGCCATGGCTATTTAAATTTGTTGGCTTGCAGGTTCTGAACAGGCCGTTATTCCAATACGGCCTCTCAGCTCGGACCATGGATACCATCGGGGCGTCGTGTCGAGAGTCAACAAGGCGAAGATACCGCTCGCATATTAAGAAGTGGGAAGCCTACTGCAGCCGCTCTCGCATCACGTACGATGACGTGACAATAACCGACGTCCTGGAATTCCTCGCGGGGTTGCACCATGATGAACACTTAAGTTACAGTGCCATCAACAGCGCCAGAAGTGCGCTCTCATTCTACCTCAATATTGAGGTAGGATCCACAGGCTAGTGTCCAGACTCATGCGGGGTATATTCAATATGAATCCGCCTACACCACGCTATAATATCACCTGGGATGTCAGGGACGTATTAAACCTGCTCAGGACGTGGTCTCCCATGGAAGGGCTCCAACTGGACAAACTCACCATGAAGCTGGTGATGTTACTAGCGCTGACTTCAGCTCAGAGGGTACAGACACTACACAAACTTCGTGTCGACAGAATGACTTCTACCCCTACAGAAGTAGTCTTTTTCATTGACGAGCTACTAAAGCAGCATAGACCTGGGTGCACAGGGCTGCAGCTGAAGTTCCCGGCATACCCCGCAGATGCTAGGCTATGTTTAGCCTCACATATCCGCCACTATGTCAAGGTGACGGCACGCATCAGAGGAATGGAGAGATACCTGCTGGTCACTCATAAGAGACCTCATCATCGAGTGACAGTCCAGACGATATCCAGGTGGCTTCGAGTCGTCTTGGGTAAGTCAGGTATCGACACTAATGTGTTCAAGTCTCATTCCACCAGGGCTGCATCGACGTCAGCGGCGAGGATTATGGAGGTGCCTATGGACCAAATTCTCGCCACAGCAGGATGGGCTAATGAAGCTGTGTTCCAGCGTTTTTATAACAAGCCTGTTGCTGCTCCTCTACAGTTCGCAGAAGCCGTGCTGAATGCAGGTCACGAACGTGGAGATGTCCCCGCATGAGGGGTTTTTGATTTGTTATTAATAAATATGCTCTTGTTTTGCAGTATGAACTATTGAGCAAGTTTGTTCCTCCCATCCATCCCTGGTAGTGGTGTGTCAGCATGGACGTGGTCCAGGGCGTGTAATCACAGAAGCTTTGAAGTCTTCACGAAGTCACTCACGTGACTCCGAAATGAAATAGTAAGATTGAACGAGAACTTACCAGTTCGAAGGTTGATCTTTACTTTATGAGGAGTCGAAGTGAGGGATTTCGTGCCCTCCTCGCCCAACCCTCAATCACCTTCATCTGGTAATCTTAGTCACTTCAATCTTACTATGCAAAGTCATTTCTTTTGTTGGTTTCTGTGATTCCACGCCGCTACTTTGAAGTATGTCGAGCATGCGCGCCGGCGGGCTCTTCACGAAATCCCTCACTTCGACTCCTAATAAAATAAAGATCAACCTTTGAACTGGTAAGTTCGCGTTCAATCTTCCTATTCCCCCTCCTCTTTTTTCCTTCCCCCTGTCTCTCCTGAAGCTCCTGTACCCCGGATCATTGAGCTGCCAGTCCTGCCCCTCCCTTAACCAGGTTTCAGTCATGGCTACAATGTCCCAGTTGTTCATACCTATCCATGCCCTAAGCTCATCTGCCTTACCCGTCAAGCCCCTTGCATTAAAATACTTGCAGTTTAAACCAACCCTCCTTTCTCACTCTCCAGCTTTTTGCCTATCCTGTCCATTAACCATTCCCACTCCACCCTCCATATCAACTTATAGCCTCTCCTGTGCCTCTGTCCTGCACGAGATACCACCCCCCTGCCAATCTAGTTTAAACTCTCCCATGTAGCATTAGCAAACCTTCCCGCTGGGATATTGGTCCCCCTCCAGTTTTGGTGCAACCCGTCCCTTTTATACAGGTCACCCCTACCCCGGAAGATATTCCAACGATCCAGAAATCTGAATCCCTGCCCCGTGCACCAACTCCTCAGCCACACATTCATATCCTCTATCTTTCTATTCTTACCTTCACTAGCACGAGGTACTGGAAGCAATACTGAGATCATTACCCTGCAGGTCCTGCTTTTCAGTCATCTGCCCAATTCCATAAAATCTTGTTGCAGAACCTCCTTCCTCTTCCGACCTATATCATTTGTAGACATAATTGTAGACACTGAGGAAGGTTTTCAAATTATACAGCAAGATCTTGATCAGCTGGACGTGGGCAGAGGAATGGCTAATGGAGTTCATGCAGGTTAGTGCTGGATATTGCCTTTTGGGAAGTCAAATCAGGGCAGGAACTTGGCATTGAAAATCAGGGCTCTGGGTGTGCTGTAGAGCAGAGGGATCTAGGAGCACAGACACATAGTTGCTTGAAAGTGTCATCACAGGTCGATAGCGTGGTAAAGAATGATTTTAGTACTTTTGCCTTCATCAGTCAGGGTATTGAGTATAGGGTTGGGACATTACGTTAAAGATGCCACATTTGGAGTACTGCGTGTGGATTTGGTCACTTTGGCATAGGAAGAAAGTCATTAAACTGAAAAGAGTGTAGAAAGGATTAGAATGTATGGAATTTATCGTATCTGGCACTGAACACTATTCCCTTTATCCTACATCTGCACACTATGGATGGCTTGAGTGTAATCATGTATAGTCTTTTCGCTGACTGATTAGCAAGCAACAACAAGCTTTTCACTGTACCTCAGTAAATGTGACAATAAATGAAACTAAACAAACCAGAAATATTGACCAGCATTTGGCAAGATAACACAAATGATCCACCGCAAAAGAATGAATTGGAGGATTTGACCAAAACATACAAATTGCATTGCATACATTGAAAAAAAGAAATTCCAATTCAAGAATGTGATTACTGCAGAATACTGGGAAAGGTTGTGCAATTGCTAGTTGATACTCTATGACCAATGGAGAGTGAATTAAACTGTATCATTAGTATGAACACAGAAGTTCCATGTCTCATTAAGGTTAAATGCCATGTTTACATTAACTGCCACAGCAACATTCCTTAAGGTCAATCACTCCAAAACACCTTTGTCCAACTCAGAATTGCTACAAAAGTACTCTGTTGAATCCATGTCTGTGGAAAATCAAGCAACTGGGTATGTCTCGAACCAAATATTTTGTTTACAATTTCGAATGAAAGGTGCTTTTCTGCTCTGGGTGCAGGAGGCTTCACCAAAATAATTTTAAGATCTATATCCTGAATTAATAATTGTGAAGTCATTTTTGTAGCAGTCGGCTGTGACATTGAATAAATGGACACATCTTGTTTAAGCTCCTGAATCTCTGCATGTTGAGCTGGCACAGCTTACTGCAACTTTCACCAGCGTCCAGAATGAACTCCTTCAGGTATGCATATAAAAGACTGCATTCACCACAAACAGTATGGGAATTATTTATTTTTCAGGGAGAAAGCCATTGATTTTCAGTTCACTTATTCAGTGGTTCATTTATTTTAGAACGTAGAACTGTGCAGCATGGGAATGGGCCCTTCGGCCCACAATGTTTGATACTAAGTTAAACTGATGTCATCCGCCTGTACATGATCCATATCCCTCTTTTGCCTGCACTTCCATATGCCTATCTAAAAGCCTATTGTATCTGCCTCCACCACCACCCCATGCGATGCATTCCAGGCCCCCGCCACTCTCTCTGAAAAAAAGCAGCCCCACACATCTCCATTAAAATGTCCCTTATCACCTTATAGCTACATCCTTTAGTGTTGGGCATTTCCATTCTGGGGAAAAGTTACTGACGGTCTACCCTATTTATGCCGTATACAGGTCGTATACCCTCAACTTCCATTATTCCAGAGAAAAGAATCCACATCTATCCGATCTCTCCCTGTAGCTGAAAACCTCTAATCCAGGCAGCATTCTGTTAATGCAAGAGATGCTACACTTGTCCCTTCACCTCCCCCATCCACTCCTTTCAGGGACCCAAGCAGTCCTTTCAAGTCCGACAGAGGTTCACCTGCACCTCCTCCAACTTCATCTACTGCATCCGTTGCTCCAGATGCCAGCTGATCTACATCGGTGAGACCAAGCGGAGGCTGGGCGATCGTTTCGCCGAACACCTCTGCTCGGTCCGCAATAACCAACCCGACCTCCCGGTGGCTCAGCACTTCAACTCCCCCTTCCATTCCGTATCCAACCTCTCGGTCCTGGGCCTCCTCCACGGCCAGAGTGAGCAACACCGCAAGTTGGAGGAACAGCACCTCATATTCTGCTTGGGGAGTCTGCATCCTCTGGGCTTAAACATTGAATTTTCTCAATTCTGTTAACCCAGACTGCCTCCTCCCCCTCCCCACCTCTCCCTCAGCCCTCGGGCCCTGACATTCCTTCTCCATCTCCTCCCCCCCCCCCCCCCCACCCAAGTCGCACTAGCTTCTCATTTTCACACTACAAACAGCTTACAATGGCCTGTTTCCTTTATCATCAATACTTTTTTGCATATCTTTCATTCATTGTTCTTTATCTCTCAACATCACTGTTTATATCTCTCGTTTCCCTGATCCCTGACCAGTCTGAAGAAAGGTCTCGACCCGAAACGTCGCCTATCTCCTTCGCTCCTTAGATGCTGCTGCACCCGCTGAGTTTCTCCAGCTTTTTGTGTAACCCAGCATTCTGTTAAACCTCCTCTGCACACACTCCAAAGCCTCCACATCTTTCCTGCAATGGGGTGAACAGAATGCACACAATTACTCTGGTGAATTATGCCATTCAATTGATGGACGTGCATTTAATTCTCATGCCTAAGAAATGTAAATTATGATTGGCACAATATCATAATATCATACGATGGCAAAGAAGATTTACAAGGATGTTGCTAGGATTTGAGGGCCTTAGCTATAGGGAGAGGTTGAGAAGGTTAGGACGAGGGACGATCTTTTAGTCACGTATACAATCATGAAGGGGAATAGATAGGATAAATACAGCGTCTTTTACCCAGTGTAGGGATATCAAGAACCAGAGGACATAGGTTTAACATGGGGAAGGGGGATTTAATAAGAAACTTAGGGGCAACATTTTTACACAAAGGGTGATGGGTATAAGTAACCGAGGCAGGTACTATCATGACATTTAAAAACATTTGGACAAGTACATGGATAGGACAGCTTTAGAGGAATATGGGCCAAACACAGGCAGGTGGGACTAGTGTAGATGGGGCATATTGCATATTAGTCAGCATGGGCAAGATTCCATACTGTATGAATCTATGACTATGGCACAATATATTGCAATTAAGTACATGACTCGCTGCAGTCTCAGTTAAGAGTTATTTTTCCAAAAAGATAATTAATCCAAATTCTTTCTCTGGTAAGGTATTTTTACTTCCTCTTATGTTCCACTTCTCCCTTCTGTGTTGCAAAAATATTTTCCATGTGCAAAGAAACACCCAATTCCTGAGGCAGACTTATGCAATTCTTCCAATTGGCTAAAATTCATTACCATTGCATGTAAACTTAATCTGTGACAAACAACCAACATTGAACAATTTTGCAGCATAGAATTGAGGAAATAAATCAAATGGGGACCAGTTTCTTTATCACCTTAATGGCAATGCAGAATATGCTGAGGAAAGAAGAAAGATGTACATATTGATTGATCAATAATAATCTAAGATGAACAGCGCAGTAGTTCATTGGAGATACAGCGTGGAAACAAGCCCTTGGGCCCACCGAGTCTGCACCGACCATCGATCACCATGCAAACCACACGATAATCGGTGGTGGACCTGGTGAATCTTTACTTCTGATGTGTCCAAATTTGTTCTGCTAAATATTCCCCATGTCAAGACTCAGGATGTTGGATTAAACCCTCCTGTAAATTAAGTGTCATCCATACCTTAAATTGAGCTATTTCTTATTTGCACAAACTGTGGCTAGTAGTAAAATTGTTATTTTAACTAAAGTGGCTATGTTAGACAACAACTAGCCTTATTAAACTGTTGAAAGCTCCCATCATAAATGCAGAACCACTTCTTGCAGCCGGTAAGTAAAGCAACCAACCAGTGTGAGAAGTCAGTACTTTGGATATTAATTTAGTTTAGATAAACACATAGTGCTGGAGAAACTAAACAGATCAGGCAGCATCTCTGGAGTAAAAGGGTGGGTGAAGTTTCGGGTTGGAACCCATCTTCAGATGCTCAGTTTAATTTAGTTTAGTTTAGTTTACAGACACAGCATGGAAACATGCCCTTCGGCTCATCGAGTCCGCACCAACAATCAATCACCCAACACTAGTTAGCCCAGTTTCGTATCCTACACGCTAGAGACATTTACAGAAACCAATAAACCAACAAATCTGCACATCTTTGGAATGTGGGAGGGAACCAGAACACCCAGAGAAATTCCAGGCAGTCACAGGGAGAATGTGCAACCTCCACACAGACAGCTCCCGAGGTGAGGATCGAACCCTGGTTTCTGGCGCTGTGAAGCAGCCGCTCTACCATTGTAACACTATGGCAGCTTCACAGCTTTATGATTTATCTTCATTAGTTTCATCTTATTTGCCACTGGGTTTTGTTTCAAATTGGGATTAATAAAAATCCTCCAAAGTATTACTGAATTAAAAAGCTGTTTGATGTGCACAGCCGATAGCATATTCTACTTGTAACCAGACTGGAAAGCGAGCAAGAACACACAAGGGTCACGATTTAAAGCTTGTAATCCACAATTTAATTGTAATCCAGGATTGTACAGGATGGGCAAAAATAAGCTTTGTGGCTTCAGCCTATTCCTTTTTCGGTCATTGAGTATGTGAACGTTGTGTGAAATGGATACAGTGTTGGTTCATATTCACACAGATTGTAAAGTTTTGTTCTTTTTAATGTATGACCGAAATAAACTATTCATTTATTCATTCATTAATTTCCTTGTTAAGGCTACTCTATGAACACTGATTACTACACAGTACACACATCTCAGTGTATGAAGTGGATGTCTCTGTTTGATTACCTTTTCTAGAATATTTTAAAATTCACGTTTCAGCTACAATTTTATCAGCAACATGTTCAGTCTTACCTTTCAATAAATATTATGTTACCTTTTAGTTCCTTAGATAATATTTAGCTTAGAAGATATTTAGACAGGTACATGTATAGGAAAGTTTGAGAGGGATATGGGCCAAACGCGGGCAGGTGGGGCTAATGTAATTGGGGCACCAGGGTTGACATGGACAAGTTGGGCTGAAACAAACGTATGCCTTGGATCCATGCAGTATGACTCTATGACTCCATGTTTCCATGCAGTATGACTCTATGACTCTACAACACAATGCCCACACTGCCAATATACATTGTGTGCCACTCAGTAAACTTCCATCTCTCCGACCATTTTTTCTCTGATTCATCTCGTTACATTACATTACTAGATCATCAAAAAGGAAATAAAGGCACCTCACGCAGGTTTACGTGTTCGAAAAGCAGTGCGTAAGTCAAAAGCGCATAAATTAAACATATGCACAACCACGCTGTCAGCAGTAAATTTTATTCCAATAAAACCAGCCTGGAGAAGAAGCTTAGATATTAAAGGAACAAGGATATCTTTTCGAAAATGCATAAATCAAACACGTGTAAAACGCAAGATGCCTGTAAATTCTCATCTCTGTATAATTGTTTTCTTTGGATTATGTACTTAATTTTGTTAACAATTATAGAATTAATTCATTATTTAAATTCATACTCTTTGTTCTTGTTTCAATCCATTTCACCATTATATCTAATAATACCCATTTACAATTGACAAGAACATCAAAAAACCGTCTGTGTAATAAAATTTGAACAATTTATATGGGAAGGTCTGGAATAAAGTAATATAATACAATTACATGAGGATTACTTGCAAATGGATCCAAGGCATACATTTGTTTTCAATAAAAACCTCCTTTAATTGCAAATGTGCTTTTGAACAGAATATTCATTAAGCATTTCCGTGTACCGAACACAATTTGTGATTGTAATCTTGATGTAAGCTATTGGTCTGAAAAACAGATTTACGAATTGCATTTTTAAACTGCATGTGGTCTTTAGCAGTCTTTGAATTCTGCACTCAATAATACTTCATTGCCACATGTACCTAGGTACAGTGAAACACTTTATTTTGCATACAACCCTGTAAAATAATGTAGCAGACCTCACCTACGCAGTACGTAGTTTTGGCACTGACAAAGTTACAAACGTTCACTGAACAATCCTATCTATTGCCTGCCACATGGGAGAGGTTGGGCAGAGGGGCACTTTGCTACTTGGAGGTGCAGGATACTAAGGGGTGATCTTATAGAGGTGTACAAAATCATGAAGGGTAGAGGAATCAGGAACTAGAGGGCATAGATTTGAGGTGAGATGGGAATGATTTAAAAGGATCCTGAGGAGCAACTATTTCACACAAGGGCTGGTGGGTATATCAAGTAGGCTGCCAGAGGAAGTAGTTGAGACAGGTACCTTAAAAACATTTAAAAGATATTTGGACAGGTACATGGATAGGAAATGTTTAGGAGGCTATGGATCAAACAAAAGCAAATGTGACTGGATATGATTAAAACCCATTTGGAAGAGAATGGGTTAATTAAGGACTGTTAGCAGAGATTTGTACACGGCAGGTGGTATCTTTCTAACATCAAGTTGTTTGAGGAGGCGACAATGCTGATCCATGAGACTATAGTGGTGGATTTAGTCTACGTGCACTTAAATAAGACATTTGAAAAAGTTTCCTATGCTAGACTGATATTAAAATGCACGTGATTCACAGTTACCTAGTTATATGGATTTAGAACTGGCTTACACATAGAAGAAAGAGGGATTTGGTGGAAGGACTCTTGTCCTAAACCTGTATATGCCCCATTCCTAAGATAGAAAAAAAGTGCTGGAGTAACTTAGCGGGTCAGGCAGCATCACTGCAGAAAAGAAATAGGTGACATTTCAGGTCGAGACCCTTCTTCAGACTCAGACTCAGACTCAGAGTCAGATTCTGAAGAAGTGTTTTGACCCAAAACGTTACCTATTCCTTCTCTCCAGAGATGCTGCCTGACCCGTTGAGTCACTCCAGCACTGTGTCTATCTTTGGTTTATGGCCCCATTCCTTATCTTCCTTATCATCGGTCTCTCGATCTCTTTCTATAACAACTTTACAACAGAACATTTAACATAATATAATGCAGCACAGGAACAGGCCCATCAACCTACATCGTCAGTGCCCAACATGATTCCATCCATCAGTTATCTACCTGTACATAACCCATATTCCTCCATTCCCTGCTTTTCCATATGCCTATCCAAAAGTATTTTAAGTGCCACAAATGTATCTGCTTCAACCAGCACCCCAGACAGTGCATTCCAGGCACTCATCACCACCTGTGTAAAAAATTACCCCGCAGGTCTCCCATAAACTTCCGCCATTCCAGAAAAAAAAATTCAATTGTGCCCAACCTCTTCCTGTAGCTGATGAACTGTAATCCAGGCATAATTCTGGTAAACCGCCTCTTGTTCCCAATGTCTCCACGTCCTTCCTGTAATCGGGGGCGACCATAACTGCACGCAATACTCCAAATACAACCTAACCAAAGTCCTATAAAGCTACATCATGACTTCCTGCCTCTTAATCCCCCTCACCTATGAAAGCAAGCATACCAAATGCCTTCTTTACCACCCTATCTACTTGTGCTACCATGTTCAGGGAGTTATGGACTTGAACCCCAAGATTCCTCCAATCATCTTCGTAAAGTCCAAATCTTTGAAAAGCTTTGGGTGTTAAAAGAAAATGAATGTATGTAAGTTTTTGTTAATTGAATCTGCAAACATAAATTAAGTTTACTTAAATGGGTCAATGTCTATAATATAACGTGGGTGAAAACTGAGAATTTTAGATTTTCTATATTTGATATGTAAACTATGAAATTCCATAAAGCATTATTTGAATTGGATAACTTTATTTCTTTGAAAGCAGCAGCTGCCAAGAATACTCACTCTTCCATATCTAACAATGATACATTTTAACCAATGTTTTAAATGTCTTGCAAATTCCAAAGACATTATTGTCATGATGACAATGATAAAATGTGTCATTTTTCATGTTGTAAATCTCCCAGTTCTTTCAGACAGAGCTTTCAGGTGGGGTGGAAGATTGCAACCTTCACGTGGTCCGCCCTGTTTCAACTAATGCAATCAACTCGACGTGCACAAACGGAAGATCAAATAGAACTAGTTGTCCAACAACTTTAGGCTGTGAACGCCACACGAATGAAGAAGAAGAGCTTTCAGGTTGGTTTTCCAAAGAAAGCTTTAAGCCACACTTCCCAATGGGAATGGGAGGAAGAAGAGATGTAGGACAACCTAGTGGCACAGTGGTAGAGTTGCTGCCTCACAGCGCCAGATCTCAGGTTTCAGCCTGACTATCGGTGCTGTCTGTAGGGACTCTGTACATTCTCTCTCCCTCCATTCCTCTCTCTCTCTCACATCTTCTATGCCTATGTCACACCTTTTGTCTTTTCATCTCTGCTCTTTGTCAAACCTTGTCTATCAACCCCCTCTCCCCCTCACCACCTGTAGTCTCCTATCACTAGCAAGGCTTCGTCCTGCCCCTCCTCTTTTCCAGCTTTCTCCCCTCCCCTTCATCCCAACCGCATCCCTCCCCCCTTCACAATGTTTGAGGAAGGGTCCCGACCCGAAACATCATCCAACCATGTTCTCCAGGGATGTTGTCTGACTCACTGAATTACTCCAGCACTTTAAACAATAGACAATAGACAATAGGTGCAGGAGTAGGCCATTCAGCCCTTCGAGCCAGCACCGCCATTCAATGTGATCATGGCTGATCATCCCCAATCATTACCCCATTCCTGCCTTCTCCTCATATACCCTGACTCCACTATATTTAAGAGCCCTATCTAGCTCTCTCTTGAAAGTATCCAGAGAACCGGCTTCCACCGCCCTCTGAGGCAGAGAATTCCAGACTCACAGCTCTGTGTGTGAAAAAGACAAAATCTCTTTGTGTCTTTTTTTTGTAATCCAGCATCCGTAGTTCCTTGCTAATCCACACAGTTTAACTTGTTTCCGACCAAAGCAAAACCAATGAAACCCCCAATACTTTGAATATCTGTTCCATTTGTTTCCATGATCAGTCCTACTTTGCAAAAAACTGCCCCAGAATCAGCATTGTTACCCAAATAAATGAACAAATAAAATGTGTAACAAGGAACTGCAGATGCTGGTTTACACCGAAGATAGACACAAAATACAGGAGTAACTCAGTGGGTCAGGCACATCTCTGCAGAAAAGGAAAGGCAAGGGAATAAGATATTCAATTGGAACTGATGCCAATCATTAATATTTTTCCTCGATTAAATTTCAACTTGTGGAATAGACTGCCATCTACTGAAATGTACGATGATCTGCTAAAATATTAAGAAGCAAGTGCATGTATTTCTTGACTCACATAAAACAAGTGTAGATGGAGAAGGGATCTGGTATAAAGTCAACTGGGAACATGGTTCTAAATGTTAAAAAGGAACTGCAGATGCTGGAGAATCGAGGGCACACAAAAAGCTGGAGAAACTCAGCGGGTGCAGCAGCATCTAAGGAGTGAAGGAGATAGGCGACGTTTCAGGTCTGAAGAAGGGTCTCGACCCAAAACGTCGCCTATCTCCTTCGCTCCTTAGATGCTGCTGCACCCGCTGAGATTCTCCAGCTTTTTGTGTACCGATGGTTCTAAATGATGGACATGGTGCATTGAGTGGACCTGAAATAAACATTTCACTTTTTTATATTCAGGAAGATGATTATTTTTGGCAAACGTTTAACTAATATTACGTAATATATGTTCTAAATAAGACACATAAGGAATTCAACAGGTCAGGTTGCATCTCCGGAGAACATGGGATAGGCGATGTTTCAGGCCGGGATTCTTCTTCAGACTGTGGTGGGGGGAGAAAGCTGGAAGAGAGGTAGAGAGGTGGGGACAGGGCAAAGTCCAGCAAGTGATAGATACAGATAACGGGGAGGGGGGGGGGGGGGGGAGGGGGGGTGGAGCTTAATGGTTTGACAAATGCAATAGATGAATAGCAAGAAGATTGTAAAGCCAGATTAAGGAATGTAGGTGGAAGGAATGGGGGAAGGGGAAAGGGAGACATGGGTGCTTGTAACCTTAGATAAGCTTCTGCAGTCCACTATACCACCAATTGTGGTGCCATGTAAAAACATATTATTCATGCCAACTACATTCTGATCTAAATCTATATTACTTAAAGTCTGATCTTGACCACTTCCTGTTGTTCTGTATATTGATTTTAGAAAAAACGCTGCCACTTACGGCTGTGATTTTTGGCCATCTTACTCAGAGTCCCCCTCCGCTGCGCAGGACAAGAGGATTTTTCCCATCAATGAAAAATAAAAGAGTTATTAGTGTTTAAAAAATGTTGGGATTCTCTCCCCTGAAGGCCACACCCCTTCCGGAGGGACAATAAAACCCAGAAGTGTTGAGTGCCTCAGTCAGTCTCTGCAGGATGGGGGAGTGAGAGGATCACGTCTCTCAGTCTGAGCTGTGAATAACACTGAACACATGTCTACTAAACTGTGACTGGTTTTACTGACCTGTCAGTTCCCTTAATGTGGTTTGAAAATATAGTTTGGGAATGCTAAAGCTGTGTTGCCTTTTGTTTGGAAATGCTAAAGCTGTGTTGCCTTTGATTTGGAAATGCTAAAGCTGTGTTGCCTTTGGTTTGGAAATGCCAAAGCTGTGTTGCCTTTGGTTTGGAAATGCTAAAGCTGTGTTGCATTTGGTTTGGAAATGCTAAAGCTGTGTTGCCTTTGGTTTGGAAATGCTAAAGCTGTGTTGGCTAATTAAAGTTGCCTTGCCTAATTAAAGATGCCTTGCCTATATTAAAGTTGCCTTGCCTAATTAAAGTTGCCTTGTCTTCTATATAATTAAAGTCTAATCTTGACCACTTCCTGTTTGCGCTTTATATTGATTTTAAAAAACATGCTACCACGTACGGCTGTGATTTTTGGCCATCTTACTCAGAGTGCCCCTACTCTCATCAGGTACCGATAATTTTTCCCATCGATGAAAAATAAAATAGTTATTAGTGTTTAACAAATGTTGAGATTCTCTCTCCTGTCAATCACGCCATGAAGGCCACGCCCCTTCTGGTGGGAGGGGGAGGGACTATAAAACCCAGAAGTGTGGGCGTGGCTCAGTCTCTGTAAGATGCAGGAGGGAGAGGTCATAGAACATAGAAAATAGGTGCAGGAGTAGGCCATTCGGCCCTTCGAGCCTGCACCGCCATTCAAGATGATCGTGGCTGATCAGCCAACTCAGTATCCTGTACCTGCCTTCTCTCCATACCCCCTGATCCCTTTAGCCACAAGGGCCACATCTAACTCCCTCTTAAATATAGCCAATGAACTGGCCTCAACTACCTTCTGTGGCAGAGAATTCCAGAGAGTCACCACTCTCTGTGTGAAAAATGTGTTCCCCATCTTGGTCCTAAAGGAATTCCCCCTTATCCTTAGACTGTGACCCCTTGTTCTGGACCTCCCCAGCATCGGGAACAATCTTCCTGCATCTAGCCTGTCCAACCCCTTAAGAATTTTGTAAGTTTCTATAAAATCCCCCCTCAATCTCCTAAATTCTAGCGAGTACAAGCCGAGTCTATCCAGTCTTTCTTCATATGAAAGTCCTGACATCCCAGGAATCAGTTTGGTGAACCTTCTCTGTACTCCCTCTATGGCAAGAATGTCTTTCCTCAGATTTGGAGACCAAAACTGTACGCAATACTCCAGGTGTGGTCTCACCAAAACCCTGTACAACTGCAGTGGAACCTCCCTGCTCCTATACTCAAATCCTTTTGCTATGAATGCTAACATACCATTTGCTTTCTTCACTGCCTGCTGTACCTGCATGCCTACTTTCAATGACTGGTGTACCGTGACACCCAGGTCTTGTTGCATCTCCCCTGTTCCTAATCTGCCACCGTTCAGATAATAGTCTACCCTCCTGTTTTTGCCACCAAAGTGAATAACCTCACATTTATCCACATTATACTGCATCTGCCATGCATTTGCCCACTCACCCAGCCTATCCAAGTCACCTTGCAGCCTTCTAGCATCCCCCTCACAACTAACACTACCCCCCAGCTTAGTGTCATCCGCAAACCTGGAGATGTTGCATTCAATTCCTTCGTCCAAATCATGACTCACTCTTTAGTGGCCTTGCACCCTGCTTGAAATGGTATTAAACTGGACTTGAATTTGGTGGCCTTGCACCCTGCTTGAAATTGAATTTTAAGGAATAGCCGTGAGTCAACTGCCAGCCCACCAGCCGTGAGTGAGTGATCACAACAGGCTTGAGTGACTGAGCCGCCAGTCCAAGAATCCATTTGGCCCACAATGTCCATACTAGCCCTCTGGAAACCAGTCCCTTCAGTCCACAACACCCATACTAGCGCTCCAGAAAGCCCCCCCCCCCCCCCCCCCCCCCCCCCGCCCCCCCACTGGCCACCAATATTGGAATTGGTGGAGAGGTGGAATATTGCGTTCGGGGACCAGCCCTCCTGTGTGATGCTGGGACCCAATGGATCCCAGTTAGTCTAGTTATTAGTATAAATGACGGTCAACATTGGACCTTGCGGAGATCCCTGTGGCGCACTGCGGACAAAGCCGTCCAACCTGAAAAATTGTCCCTCCATTACCACCCTCTGATGCCGCCCACCAAGTCAATTTCTTTTGCAATTGTCAAGTTTTCCCTCGATCCCACGTGATCCCACCCTCCAGGCCAGTGATGCATTTGCACAGAAGTCTTGCCTTTTGTGTCAGGAATTATGCGGACAAGGTAGGAGGATGGGATTTGGAGGGAGAGATAGATCAGTCATGATTGAATGGCCTAATTCTGCTCCTATTACTTATGACCTTTAACTTTCCTAATAGCTTAACTGAATGCTGGCTAAATATTAAGTCCCGACCTCATTAAAAATGAAAATGAGGTTTCAGCCTCCCTTGTTGCCCTTGTGTACTTACAATAGTTGTCTGAAAATGATAAAGAGAGAAGGAATTGCAACCACACAACATGCGTAATTGTGATGTACATTAAACATGAGGAAAATATTGCAAAAGGAGGTTAAGATGTAGTTAATTGGTTTTGATCCATAAATATAAAATAGTATTCTGATCACAGAAACTGCAGCAACAATACACAAAGAAAACTTGAAACAGATAATAACATAGTACATATTTAATTATTTAGTCTACTTTGCAAACAACTTTAATTAGTATCAAATAACAGCTAGGAACAATACAGTAGTTTATTAAGGAAAATCTGGCTCTGAGAAAGATAGAAAAAAGGTCCTTTTTGTAGATTAGTGCTATCTTGGTAATAGGAAGCTGAAGCACACTCTGCTAATTGGTAAATACAAGATATTGTCACGATCCAATTTAAAAATGTATTGGGATTAATTCCAGTTAGTGCCATCAACTGGTCATTATTTCTACACATTTCTGCATGTCTGTGTTTAGCAGAGAAAGATAAAGGTCTGTGGATCATAGCTGGGCATGGGCGGGTAGAATAATTACAACATTCTAAACTGAAGCTTCATTAGTTATTATCAGATATATTAATCACTGGAAGCCAAGGTTTAGATGTAAACAATGTCTGATACAGAATGGGATATTTTTTTAAATAATCACCAAGAGTTTTGAAAGATTTCTGTGTAGTAAGAAACTGCAGATGCTGTTTTACACCGAAGATAGACACAAAATGCTAGAATAACAGCAGAATAGGCAGCATCTCTGGAGAGAAGGAATGGGTGATGTTTCGGGCTGAGACCGTTCTTCAGACTTTTCAAAGATCTCTTTTTAAATAGAGAATTTACATGATCTTTTCATGATCATCATGACTGATATTTAGAGAAGGTAGGTCAGCAAAATAATTTTTGGCTATCTTATTTTTGTGCATGGTTGCGATAAAACCATATACATAAAGACTGGAAAAGAAAAGCTAAGATAATATATTTTTAATAGGTGATCAAAACCTCCAGAAAATATGACCCGTGGGTGGCACAGTGGTGAAGTTACAGCATCAGAGACTTGGGTTTGACCCTGACTACGGCTGCTATCTGTTCAGAGTTTGTATGTTCTCCCTGCGACCGCGTGGGTTTCCTCTGGTTTCCTCCCACATGTACAGGTTTGTAGGTTAATTGCCATCTGTTAATTGTAAATTATCCCTAGTGAGTTTGTACGTTCTCCCTGTGAATACGTGGGTTTTCTCCGGATGCACCGGTTTACTCCCACACTCCAAAGACGTACAGGTTTGTAGGTTAATTGGCTTCAATAAAAATTGTAAATTGTCCCATGTGTGTAGGATAGTGCTAGTGTACGGAGTGATTACTGGTCGGTACGGACTCAGTGGGCTGAAGGACCTGTTTCCACGTTGTATATCTAAAGTCTAAAAGACTAAAGTCAAAAGTTTAACATCAAGTCAAAAGTGTTTTCTTGTCATGTCCTGAAACACAACAATGAAATCCTTACATGCAGGTGCATAACAGGTCTGTAGAAGGATCCTAACCCATCACCTATCCCTTTCCTCCAGTGACGCTGCCTGACCCATTGAGTTACTCTCACACTATGTTTCTATCTTTGGTACAAACCAGCATCTGCAGTTCTGTGTTTCTACAGCAGGTTTGAGATTAGAGATGAGTTTGAGATAAGGTGAAAATTAGTTCACCTTACTTTGTGGGTTACACAAAAAGCTGGAGAAACTCAGCGGGTGCAGCAGCATCTAAGGAGCGAAGGAGATTTATTATTTTTTTTTTTAAATTTCAAAATAGACTTTATTCGAGTAATAAATATATACAATACATCAACCGTGCGAAAAAAATCCATCCAACATTTTCGGAGGCTATACAAATGTCTCCATACAGTCAATATACATTTTTCAAAATTTTCAAATTTCACGAATCGATCCCCCACCCGTGCCACTCATGTGGCCCCCCGGCATGGGATACCTTCCCTTATTTTGAGGGGCGTCTCCACCACACAGTGCCCCCCATGTCCAGCAGCGGAAGGACCTTAGACTGTGGCCCTCCCCCACCGAGCCTTGGCGTTGGCTGCACCGAGCTTCAGTGCGTCCCTCAGTACGTACTCCTGCAGTCTGCAGTGGGCCAGTCGGCAACATTCCCCGACGGACATCTCGCTCTGCTGGGTGGTGAACAACGCTCGGGCAGACCAGAGAGCGTCTTTCACCGAGTTGATGACCCTCCAGCAGCACTTGATGTCAGTCTCTGAATGTGTCCCTGGGAACAGTCCGTAAATCACAGAGTCCTCTGTGACGGAGCTGTTTGGAATAAAACGTACCAGGGACCCTTGCATTTTTCTCCAGATTCTTTGGGCAAATCCACACTCTGCAAAGAGGTGGGCAACCGTCTCCACTCCATAGCAGCCGTCCCGAGGGCAGCGTGCGCTGGTAGTGAGGTTCCGACGGTGCAGGAAGAATCTGACTGGGAGGGCTCCCCTCACCGCCAGCCAAGCCAGGTCTTGGTGCTTGTTGGTGAGTTCTGGCAATGAGGCATTTTGCCAGACAAGCTGGGCAGTCTGCTCAGGGAACCACGCCACCGGGTCCATCGAGTCCTTTCCCTGCAGTGCCTGCAGGACATTCTGTGCTGACCACTGCCCAATGGACATGTGGTCAAAAGAACCTTTCCACAGACGACAGATGGGGCGGCAGTGACCAGCTGACTGGCACATTGCGTGGCATCTGCGCCAGGCCCATCCTTCGCAACACCGGGGACAGGTAGAACCTCAGCAAGTAGTGACACTTGGTGCCCACGTGCCTTGGCTCTACACTCCGCCTGATGCACCCACACACGAAGGTGGCCATCAGGATGAGGGCGACGTTGGGCATGCTTTTACCCCCGTTGTCTGCTGACTTGTACATTGTGGCCCGTCGCACCCGGTCCATCCTCGACCCCCAGATGAACTGGAAGATGGCCCGGGTGATCCCTGTGGCGTTGGAAAGGGGGACAGGCCACACCTGTGCCAAGTACAGCAGGCCCGAGAGCACCTCACACCTGATGACCACAATTCTTTCCCGTTATGGAGAGGGAGCGTTGCCTCCACAGCTCCAGTTTCTTCCCCACCCTGGCTATCCGCTCCAGCCAATTCTTGTTACACGCCTCAGCCCCCCCGAACCAGATCCCCAGCACCTTCAAGAAGTCAGGCTTGATGGTGAAGGGGACGGAAGATCTGTCGGGCCAGTTGCCAAAGAGCATGGACTCGCTCTTCCTGCGGTTCACCCTGGCTCCTGTGGCCGACTCAAACTGATCGCAGATACTAATCAATCTGCGGACCGACCCTGGATCCGAGCAGAAGACAGCGACATCGTCCATGTACAGGGAGGTCTTTACTTGAATGCCCCCACTGCCGGGCAGTGTCACTCCTCTAATGCTCGCATCCTTCCTGATGGATTCGGCAAAAGGTTCAATACAGCAGACAAACAAGACAGGAGAGAGAGGGCAACCCTGCCTGACTCCAGACCTTACAGGGAAACTGTCTGGCGACGGGAGGGGGAGTTGAAGTGCTGAGCCACTGGGAGGTCGGGTTCATCAGCTGATCTACATCGGTGAGACCAAGCAGAGGCTGGGCGATCGTTTCGCCGAACACCTCCGCTCGGTCCGCAATAACCAACCCGACCTCCCGGTGGCTCCCCCTCCCACTCTGTATCCAACCTCTCGGTCCTGGGCCTCCTCCACGGCCAGAGTGATCAACACCGCAAGTTGGAGGAACAGCACCTCATATTCCGCTTGGGGAGTCTGCATCCTCTGGGCTTAAACATTGCATTTTCTCAATTCTGTTAACCCAGACTGCCTCCCCCCCACCTCTCCCTCAGCCCTCTGGCCCTGACATTCCTTCTCCATCTCCCCCCCCCCCCCCCCAGTCGCACTAGCTTCTCATTTTCACACCACAAACAGCTTACAATGGCCTGCTTCCTTTATCACCAATACTTTTTTGCATATCTTTCACTCATTGTTCCTTATCTCTCCACATCACTGTTTATATCTCTCGTTTCCCTGATCCCTGACCAGTCTGAAGAAGGGTCTCGACCCGAAACGTCGCCTATCTCCTTCGCTCCTTAGATGCTGCTGCACCCGCTGAGTTTCTCCAGCTTTTTGTGTAACCCTCGATTCTCCAGCATCTGCAGTTCCTTCTTTATCACCTTACTTTGTTGTTGCTATAAACAAATACACTGCAGACTCAATGAAAGAAAGAGGGAGACATTGGTCTGCGCAATGGCATCAATAGGTCACTTTATTTTTATACTTTGTTTTAGAGACACAGTGTGGAAACAGGCTCTTCAGCCGACTGACTGACCAGCGATCAGCCCGTACACCAATTCCACACTTGAGCCAATTTATAATTTTATTTTACCGAAGCCAATTAACCTACAAACCTGTGCATCTTTGGAATGTGGGAGGATACCAGAGCACTCAGGGAAAACCCACTCAGTCACACAGAGAACATAAATTTTCCATGCAGACAGTACCCATAGTCAGGATCAAACCCGGGTCTCTGGCACAGCAAGGCAGCATCTCTAACAGGGTACGACTGTGTCACTCATTCTTGTGGAAACAAGGAACTGCAGGTGCTGGTTTGCACATAAGGACACATAGTGCTGGAGTAACTCAGCGAGTCCACACAAGACAGCACCCGAGGTCAGAATTTAACGCCGGTCTCTGGAGCTATGAGGCAGCAACTCTACCAGTTGCACCATAGTTATTTGGCACTTTACCCAACCTCAGGATTAGTAATTTAGGGTAACTTTAGGGTAAGTATATTACGGGCATGAACTTTTCTTGAATGATGGTCGTGAAACATGCCATCTAATTTTCACACAGCAAACGTCTCTGACCAGCATTGGTTAGCACAGTGAGGGACTTGCCCCTCTTGTTCCTAAATGTTACACATTCTGCTGCTCGTGGGAGGTCATGTGGTAGTTACATTGGTGAAGCCGCACATAGAGTATTGTGTTCAGTTCTGGTCAACATGTATGGGAAAGATGTTGTCAAGCTGGAAAGGGTTTTGTCAAGACTCGAGGGCCTGAGCTTGTAAGGAGAGGTTGAGCAGGCTAGGACTCTGTTCCTTGGAGTGCAGGAAGGTGAGGGATAATCTTATACAGGTGTATAAAATCATGAGCGGAATAGATCAGGTAGACACACAGAGTCTCTTGCCCAGAGTAGGAACATCAAGAACCAGAGGACATAGGTTTAAGGTGAAGGGGGAAAGATATAACAGGAACCTGAGGGGTAACCTTTTTTTAGACAAAGGGTGGTCTGTGTATGGAACGAGCTGCCGGAAGAGGTAGTTGAGGCAGGTACTATTGCAACGTTTAAGAAACATTTAGACATTTAGACATGGATAGGGATAGATTTAGAGGGATATGGACCAAAAGCAGGCAGGCAGGACTAGTGCAGATGTGGCATGTTGGTCAGTGTAAACAAGTTGGGCTGAAGGGCCTGTTTCCATGCTGTAAGACTCTATGAGTACTCAGCAAAGTAGCCTTTCAAGGTGCAATATCTTAGATTCGATTAAAGCCATTTATCCCCTGGGTCGATACGGTGTCACTTTTAGTCACTGGTTAAATTAAACTACTTATATCACAAATGTTGGCAGAATTTGCGACTGGTTTACTTGCCGTTTCTAGCAGTTGAATGGGTAAAGCCAAGAAGATCCAAACTGTCAAGTCACTTTGATTTATAAGATAATAAGTGATAGGAGCAGAATTAGGATATTTGGCCCATCAGGTCTACTCCACCATTCAATCATGGCTGATCTATCCCTCTCTCCATCCTAATCCCATTCTCCTGCCTTAACACCCGGCCAGCAGTTCACAACCTGAGCTAACAATAGTCCAATTGAGAGTCAAGCACTCAATCACTTGAGCAACAGCCATCCTCAAAGCAATGTTTGAAAGCTGCTATTTGCATCAAAATTACCCGATTTACGCAGCAAATGAATGCATCTTTGTTTGTAATTCAGGATGTGATGGATAAAACCTTTCCAGATCCACCAACGCTCTACATTCAAATACAAAATATTATATTTGGTTGCTCTGCATAGCTGTGCAGCAAATAAAAATGATAATCTTGTTGAAGAATAATTTTACACAAATTTTCCAAAACTAAAGCACTGCTAGTAAACCCAAAAAATGCTTCACACAAACTCCCAATTCACCACACAATTTGTATATTTATATTTGCATCTGCAGTTCCTTCTGACACATTTATAGTTGCTACACCATTTACAAATGGGAAATCTAATTTTCATGATGCAATCATTTATTAGTCTGTAACTACTTAATTTGAAGTACAAATAAAATAATTTGTACTTGATTTAGTTCATTACTTTATTTGTACTTAACATTATAAATGTATAATTTTTTTGAATTTAAATAATTCTGAATTGTCACTTAAACTTAACAATTTACCTGTATGTGCTGCCTATACCTCATGATAGGAAAAATGTCAATACATTCTTCATGCTTGCTTCTTTTTTTTAACATGATTCACAATGTTGCCTCCATCTTCATGGAGGGGTTATTCAGTCTTGAATTTGGGTGCTGTCTGTGTGAAATTTGCAAGTCTGTAAAGTGTAAATTGTTCCTAGTGTGGAGTATAGTGCAAATGATCAGTATAGTGATCGCTGATTGGCGTGGACTCGGTAGGCCGAAGGGCCTGTTTCCACGCTGCATCTCTAAAGTCCAAAATATCGAGATGACCACCTTCACTTGCTGAGGGCAGCGAACACCTCCCAGGGGAAAGTCCTGCCTATAATTATTTTCTTTGATGGCAATTCAATTCTGCACAATCTACAGACATTTTTATCCCAAAAGCTGATTATGATTTTTTTTTTGTAAAATTATGCTTCAAATCTTTGCAGCTCAGATCGACCTATCTTAATTTTACTTGCTGGAAATCATCTATGAAGCACCACTGTTCCACTAATTACTGCAAGAAGCTGTGCTCATTAGATGTTCTCATCGAGCTCACCGCACAAGCTAAACAAATTGTAAACGAGAGTCCGATCAGTGTGCACAGCACACATCAAAATATCTTGACAAACACAAGAGTGTTGGTATTATTAGCAGCGGAGACTTTAGTTTTTTTAGTTTGGTTTAGAGATGCAGAGTGGAAACAGGCCCTCTGGCCCATTGTGTCCGTGCTGACCAGCGATTACCCCATACACTAGCTCTAGCCTACACACTAGGGACAAATAACAGAACCCAATTCACCTACAAATCTGCCCGTCTATGGAATGTGGGAGGAAAACAGAGCACTGGAGAGTTTGGGAAGTCGAACATGGGCAGGTCCTACACAAGGACATTGGGTATAAGGTTGCCAACTGTCCCATATTAACCGGTACATCCTGTCCATTGGGCCAAATTGGTTTGTCCCATACGGGACCGCCCTTGTTCCGTATTTAACTGCTGCTGCACGGGTCGAGGGGACTGTCGGTCGGAGCGCCATGTCCAGCCCCGCCTCACCCGTTGTGACATAGTGCAGCCCATAGAGTGCAGCAGCAGCGCTTCGCCCATGGCCCTGTCGGTTGGCAACCCGGCCAGCCGACACCACCACCCCTCCTTCTCATGGCTGATCATCGGATCATGAGTTGGATGGGGTGCCGGACTTTGCGCGAGACATCGCACAAACCTGGCCAAAACACCTCAGCTGGCCTGCCGGCTGGGGTTTGTGTGCAGTTCAGCACCTGGGCCAACTCATCATTCTCCCAGCCACGGCCGAGTCGGTCAACGAATTGCCGTCAGGAATTTGTCCCTTATTTTGACCTTTTGTCCCTTATTTGGGAGTGAGAAAGTCGGCAACTCTAATTGGGGATAAAATGGGAGGAAATGGGTAGCTTCATAATGCCTCTGAAGGATGTAAGAGCTATCCTTGCACTGTGCGAATACATACCATTTGTAAATTCAAATATGTAATGCACATTGTAAAATTCTCTTTAAAACTCATAAGATTAAGGTATATAATGTGCAACCCTGTCTTTGCAGAAAGATTATACGAGATAGAAAATTGGAGGACGGCACGGTGGCGCAACGGTAGAGTTGCTGCCTTACAGAGCCAGAGACCCGGGTTCGATCCTGACTATGGGTCCAGTCTGTATGGTGTTTGTACATTCACCCTGTGACTGTGGGCTCGCTCCGAGTGTTCCAGTTTCATCCCACACTCCAAAGACAATAATTGAATGATTCAATGATACTTCATTGTCACATGTACTTAGGTACAGTGAAATGCTTCATTTCGCAAACAACCCGGTAAAATCATACAGGCGACCTCACCTAGGCAGTACACAAATGTCGCCACGTTTGGCACATTGACAAAGTTTGTAAGTTAATTGTTTTCTATAAATTGTTCCTAGTGTGCACAATAGAACTAGTGTGTGGGGATCGCTGGTCAGCATGGACTTTGTGGACAATGAGCCTGTTTCCACGCTGTACCTTCAAACTAAAAACTAAATTACTTTTACAGGCGTCTTAAAAACATTTATTTTTTCCATTCCTTCAACCACAGTAAAACTATACAAGTATTTAAGAATATAAAAGTATGAGAGGCATATACAGTCAGAACCATTTCCCACGGTGGAAATGTCAGACACTAGAGGGCGTATGAGGTGAGAGAGGGAGTTTGAAGGGGATGTGTGGGGAAGATTTGTTTTACACAAATGGTGTGGGGGCCAGGAACACACTTCCAGGGGTGGTGGTGGAGGCAGATACACTAGCAGCATTTTAGAAGGTTTTATATAGGCAAGTAGAAGTGCAGGGAATAGAGGGATATGGATCATAGTTATAGGGTCTTACAGCATTGAACAGGACCTTTTTAACGTGCCCACACCGGCCAACATGTCCCATCTACACTAGTCGCATCAGCATGCGTTTGGTCCATATCCCTCTAAACTGGTCCTATCCATGTGCCTGACTAAGTGTTTCTTAAATGGATTATGTACAGGCCAATGGATTATGTACAGGTTTAACTTTCCAATCCTACAGTCTAAAGAAGGGTGTCGACCCAAAACGTCACCCATTCCTTTTATCCAGGGATCCTGCATTTCCCGCTGAGTTACTCCAGCATTTTGTGTCTATCTTCGGTGTAAACCAGCATCTGCAGTTCCTGCCTGCACTTAATTCAGTTGGGTTTGGTTTTTCAAGTAGGGACCAATGGGCCCATTCCTGTGCTGTACGGTTCTATGTTCTACGTTCACAGCAAGCACTATGGATTCAAAAAGAGATGACGGGCTGACAGATTGATGAGGTTGTGTAAATTTATGGGTGAAAATACTTTTTCAAAACTCTTGAGGTAAAATGCGATGAAATAATACTTCTTTTTGACTACTTAAACTGAACACGACAGCCAAGGCTGAAACATAATGTGACAAACAGCCTCTGTGTAATTAGTCGTATCCTCCAGACTAACACAGCCATCTTAACATTTTCTTGCATATGCCAAATGATGCCTCAATTAAAATGTTGCAATTTTATAATGAAAAATAAAAGAAATATTTCACTGCACAAAATGCAAAGCAAATATTTTACAAACATTAAACGACTGAGTAACCATTTTAATGCTGTTATTTTTGTTACTTGCAATAGCTTATTAAAATATTACACCAATAGCATAATTTAGTTTATTTTAGTTCAGCGAAATCAGCGATGAAACAGGCCCTTCCGTCCAGGCACGGAAATCACTATCAAAATATGGAGGGGACCGGGGGACAGGGGGAGGGACACAATTCCTTGGTGGCCGCGCGTGCATGCGCACACTCACACATGCGAGGCTTCGGAGGCTCAATCCAGCGCTAAATGCAGCTCAACTCTGCCAGTCTCGCCGGGTTAACCTACAGTCCTGCCTGGACTGATGGGACACCAGCGCTGCTTCTCCGCGCTGGCTGTAAACCTGGGCCATATTTCCCACAAGTCCAGGCAGGGCTGTAGGTTAACCTGGCGGGACAGGCAGAGTTGAGCTGGGTTTAGCGCTGCTTCTCTGTGCTGACTGTGGGCCTGGGGGCACAGATCTCGTCTGACTCCCGACGTCTCTGGCAACCCCTAGGGGTCTGGGGGGGGGGGGGGGGGGTTACTCGGATGGGGACGAGGATGGTCCAGTGATTGCAGCGCCGGAGAGCCGGGATCGATCCTGGCTGCGGATGAGGCTCAGGTCGGTGTCCAGGCCTGCCGAGGGTGGCACGTCTCCCTCCTCCAATCACCGTGCTCTATCTTCAGTCCCACCCCCCCCACTTCCGCCTCTGACCGACACCTCCCTCCTCCAATGATCGCGCTGAATCATCATGTCCCGCCCCCTTGCCTGCTGACCAACATCTCTCTCATCCAATCGGCATCCTCGATCAGCAGTCCCACCCCCAATGTCTCGCGGAATGCGGAGATTTCACCGGGTTTTACAAAAATTTGGGGGGGGGGGATCGTCCCCCTCCTCTCTAAATGGGGGGGGGGGCGTGTCCGCCTTGCCCCCCCCCCAGGATTTCCGTTCCTGCTTCGGTCCCCCGAGTCCATGCTGACCATCGATCACTCGTCTACACTCGTTCTATATTATTCCAGTTTTGCATCCACTCCCTACACACGAGAGGCAATTTACCTAAAAATCTTTGGATGTAAGAGGAAACCGGAGAACCCTGAGGAAACTGAGGTTGTTGTAGGGAGAACATGCAAACTCCACATAGTCAGCACCAGAGGTTAGGATCGAACCCGGATCTCTGGCAAGCTGCAGTATTGAGCCGTCCAATAACGTTGGATATGTTACCTTTAGATTTCTGACCAGAGATACAGCACGGAAACAGGCAATTTGGCCCACCAAGTCTGTGCCAATCAGCGATCACCCCGTATATTAATTTTACAACTTACAAAAGCAAATGAACCTACAAACCTGTACGTCTTTGCAGTGTGGGAGGAAACCGAAGCACCCGGAGAAAACCCACGCGGCCACAGGTGCACAGTACAAACTCAATACAGAAAGTAATCAGAATGAGGATTGGACCCAGGCTTCTGGCACCATGAGACAGCAACTCTACAGCTGCGCCACTGTGCCACCAATATTTATTCATGCCTTTCATCTAACTGAATTCATTCAAAGGCAATTATGCTTTTAAGAGAGAAATTTGTATTTCCTAAAGCACCTTATTATTCACCGCTGAGGCCCAGTCACAAGGAAAGTGCAAATAGATTATGTAAATGAAGGTGGAGATATTTCCAACAAGATAGGTCAGTATGAAACACGCTTAGTTTTCATACAGGAGAGGAGGGCCACTAGGGGCCGTAATAAAGTTAGAGAAGAGGGGAGAGAGAGTGCAAATATAAAAAGGAATGCAATTTTCTTTCAGTTATTGCCACTAATTAGAACAAGAGTGTGGGATGCAATCAAAACTACACCCAACTAAAAAAAATGTAAACATTGTTTCAAACATTTAAACTACGGAACAGTGGGACAGCGGAAGAGTCACAGCCTTACAGCGCCAGAAACCCGGGTCGATCCTGACTACGGCCGCTGTCTGCACAGAGTTTGCACATTCTCCCTGTGACCCCATGGGTTTCCTTCGAGTTTCCTCCCACGTCCCAAAGACGTGCAGGTTTGTAGGTCAATTGGCTTCTGTAAATTGTCCCTAGGGTGTGGGATAGAACTAGTGTTCGGGATGATCGCTGGTCAGCGTTATCTCAAAGTAGGGAAACTGGGATAACATAGAACTAGTGTATGGGTGATCAATGGTCAGCATGGACGAGGTGGGTCAAAGGGACATTTCCACACTGTATCTCTAAACTAAACTAAACGTTGGTTTCAGTTCAAGGACAGCAGGGCAATTCTGCACTGATCAATAGCCATTTCAACAGCCGAGATGTTGATGGCAACCCATTCCGATATAAATATTTCTGTGGAGTAAATTGTACTTTGATTGACCTTCATTTAACAGCGACACATCACACATAGGCGTTTATCATTTTAAAAGGTCTGGTGTGTTGGCACCTTAAGAGGTGTGCAGCACACTATCAGGTCGTGGACAGAGGTTTGGGTTTAATGACAAACATGTATCGCTCTTCAAATTGAACCACTCACTGAAATATGTCTTCTTTACACGCTTGCTGCTTGATGGCAGGCGAGCTGTGAAGTTAATCTTTGAGCCTACAACAGAACCATTCTCAGTCACCTCTAGTGTCAAACAAGACTGTGACATTGCCCCAATACTTCTCAGTCTTTGATGCCAGCAAGTTCCAACTTGCCTCCAGAAACCCTACTGTGGGAATGGAACTCATCTTAAAGACCAACTACTGTAACTACATGCCCTTCAAGTAAAGGAGTCGTAGAGACTTGGAGTCACATTGAGTGAAAACAGGCCCTTTGGCCCAACTTGCCCACACCAACCAACATGCTCCATTTACACGAGCCATAAGCCCATAAGTTATATGAGCAGAATTAGGCCATTCGGCCCATCAAGTCTACTTTGCCATTCAATCATGGCTGATCTATCTCTCACTCTCATTCCCCTGCGCTCTCCACATTATCTCCGACACCCTTATCCAAGAATCTGTCAAGTTGTGCCTTAAAAATACCTAATGGCCTCCACAAGCGTCTGTGGCAATGAATTCCACAGATCTTTCGCCCTCCGACTAAAGATATTTCTCTTTAGGAAACTAGTGGAAACGTCCTCTCCACATCCACTCTATCCAGGCTTTTCACTATTTGGTAAGTTTCAATAAGGTCCCCCCTCATCTTTCTAAACTCCAGTGAGTGCAGTCCCAGTCAAACACTCATCATGGTTAACCCAATCATTCCTGGGAGGCCCATATATTTGGTTCATATCTCTCTAAACCTGTCTTATCAATGTATCTGTCAAAGGAAGGCTTAGGAAGTTTGGCTTGTCCCCATCAGCCCTCACCAACCTCTACACGTGCGCCGTAGAAAGCCGTTTATCAGGGTGCGTCACAGCATGGTTTTGGAACAGCTACATCTAAGATGGCAAAAAATTGCAGAGAGTTTTAGGCATAGCCCAGACCATCACACAAACCAACTTCTCTTCCATAGACTCCATCTACGCTTCATGCTGCCTCGGCAAGGCCATCAGCATAATCGAGGATCCAGTCTCACCCCGGTTACTCCCTCTTCTCCCCTCTCCCATCAGCCAAGAGATACTAAATTGTGAAAACGCACACCTCCAGGTTCAGGGACATTTTATTCCCAGTTGTTATCAGGCACATGAACCGTCCTCTCACCACCTAGAGAGCGCACTGGAAACCATTGAACTATCTTTAATCGGACTTTACAGGATTTTATCTTGCACTAAACACTATACCCTTTACCTGTATCTGTACACTGTGGAATGGCTGGAATATAATCATGTATAGTCTTTCCGCTGACTGGATAGCGGTACCCAGACGTGGCATCGAAGGACGAGAAGCCGAAACAAAGAAGTCGAAGCAAAATAGCCGAATGGAAACGAAGCCGAAACGCCAACGAACCGAAAGGGCGGGAGGACTAAAAGCCAACTAACCGAAAGGCTGCGTCGCCTAAAAGCAAACTCACCGAATGGCCGCTCTACCGAAACGGCACCTAACCGAAAGGCTGTGTCGCCTACAAGCCGACTAACCGAATGCTGTTCTGCCGAAAAGTCAAATAACGGATATGACGTCGCCGGGGGGGCGGGACTTGTCGGTGATTGTTCCAGACCCCCGCGTCCATCACATCACTGGCCGGTGGAGACGGGAGGGTGGGGGTCATTTTCCCACACAAGCCATTATTTGACTTTTCGGTAGCGCGGCATTCGGTTAGTTGGTTTGTAGGCGACGCAGCCTTTCGGATAGGTGGCGTATCGACAGAGCAGCCATTCGGTGAGTTTGCTTAAAGGCGACGCAGTCTTTAGGCTAGTTGGCTTTTCGGCTTCGTTTCCATTCGGCTATTTGACTTCGACTTCTTTGCTTTGACTTCTCGTCCTTCGACGCTACATCCGCTGGATAGCACATGATTTTTAAAAAATGCTTTTCACTGTACCTTTTACATAGAGGGTGGTGAGTGCCTGGAACGTGCTGCCGGGGGTGGCGGCTGAGTCAAATAAGTTAGTGGCATCTAAGGTACTTTTGGATAGGCACATGGATATGCAGGTGGGTTATGTGCTGTTTGAAAAGTGATGGTCTTGGCATCATCTTCAGCACAGACATTGTGGGTCGAAGGGCCTGTTCTTGTGCTGCACTGTTCCATGTTGTCTGCACAATCGTTTCCCTGAATAAATATCCAATAGTTTGCAATTTTGTATTAATTTAATTCATTATGTGTTTAATAAAGTGCATTGTATATCATTCAGATCATATCTGCATTTTTGGCTATTTGGGAAGCTGGATTTTGCACCAGCAGTAAGATTGTAGTACAGCAAATGTTGACAATTTTCCCTAGAGGATAAGATTACTTTAACCTGTATTTATTCACAATTTTGGTTTTGTTGACTTTGTTCTGTTTTCAAACACTGTTTTTACTTTGTGAGCAGGGCTGACATCTAGTGATAGTTTCCAAAAACTGGGAAGAAAACCATTGCGCATGTTAGCAACTTGTGCCCGGCCCAAGGCCAGTACACGGCTGTGCTAAGTGTTCTTGTCAGAGCAATCTGAAATCATCAGAAACCCTATTCTTTCCATTTCAAGGAGAAATCTTCAACCCTCCAATCTGAAAGGGGAAATAAATTGTATTTTTGTGTGTTTTTTATTATTGCCTTTATCTTAATAAAGATCATTTCTCTTTGGCAATCATGTGAAAATTAATATCACAGGTGACTCCAAATGAAGTGAGATCATGGGGAATGCTTATCTTGGTAATCTAACCATGAATTGAAACATTTGAATATAATGTTCACACGCTGCATATAGATTTTGTTTTGTATATTTGAATGGCAAATGAAATCTGTTTCAATCCTTTGATTTATAAAGCAGTGTTATTGCCTCTGGGGTCATTTGAATTTTTAATTCTTCTTTCAGAAATGTGTCTCTGTTTTTCAAGATGGGACGAGTGTTGATGGAGCATCTTGCTCAGCGTGGGCAATCTGGGCTGAAGTGCCTGTTTCTGTTGTACGACTCTATGCTCTTAATCCTGGCTCCTATAGGTTGGTAACAAAGCAGCTAATAGTAGAAAGATCATATTTCACTTTTGTTGATTGGTATTTTTGTTTAATACACAGTCGTAATCTGAAGAAGGGTTCCGACCTGAAATGTCACCTATTCTTTTTCTCCAGAGATGCTGACTGACCTGCTGAGTTACTCCAGTAATTTGTGTCCATCTGTTACGATAGGTAATTTGGCCAGTATTGAATAATTGCCTGCTAGATCAGAAGATGGTGGCTATTTAATTCTGTGAACCACCATAACTCGCAATGTATGCACAACAGCTGGCTAACATCTCTGCTACCAACATTCACTCATGAAGTAATAAATGCTCAGTAAATGGATTTACTGCATGACATCTTCATACTTTAAATTAGTTTAGTTTAGAAATACAGCATGGAAACAAGCCTTTGATCCACCGAGTTCATGCCGACCAATGCTGTCACTGAGTTCACGACGACCAGTTGCTGGTTTCCACCATGAGTGACACAACATGCTGGATTAACTCAACGGGTTAGGCATCACCTTTGGGGAAAAGGAAAAGGTGACATTTCGGATCATGAACCTTCCACAGACTGGGTGGCAACCCAAGACATCACCTGTTCCTCCCCCCCCCCCCCCCCCCGCAGAGATGCTACTTGACCTGCTGAGTTACTCCAGTAATCCCACTTTCACATCCATTCCCTACACATTTAGGGCAATACATAAGTCAGTTAACCTACAAGCCCACACGTCTTTGGGAGGTGGGAGGAAACCAGAGCACCCGCAAAAAATGCACATGGACACAGGGTGAACATGCAAACTCCACACAGACAGCACCCAAGGTCAGGATGGAACTCAGGTCTCTGGTGCTATGAGGCAGCGGCTCTACTAGCTAGACCACTGTGCCACCCTAAATTAGTGCATACTTTTCTCTTGTCCAATAGGAAGACTTGCAACTCCCCCCTCAATACCAACATTCTGAGGCAAGCACTGGTCATCTGTTCAACATAGAGCAGATTTTGCAGAGATGTAGCTTCTGGATGTGGCTGTCCAGAGCAGTTCTCCGCTTATGGGGCGAATTACAGGAGATGGCTCATTGGAAAGTGCAGAGCACATTCATGAAACTCCATCATTAGAAGTTGTGAGCAGTGAGCAATTAATATCAGCAATTAATATGCAGCAGAAATGGCAGAACTAATTTAAGGATAATATAAGCGGGCAGTGGCACCCGGTAGAATTGCTGCCTCACAGCGCCAGTGACCCAGGTTCGATCCAGACCTCAGCCACTACCTGTGTGGAGTTTGCACATTCTCCCTGTGACCATGCGGGATTTTTCCGGGTGCACTCGATTTCCTCCCACATTCCAAAGACATGCAGGTTTGCAGGTTAATAAGCATTGGTAAAAATTGTAAATTGTCCCTAGTATGTAGTTTAGTGCCAGTGTACAAGGTGATCGCTGCTCGGTGCAGACCCGTTGGGCTGAAGACCCTGTACCCATGCTGTATCTCTAGGCTAAACTAAGATATAAAATTGTTTCCTAACTTTTAACTTTCAAGCTCTTTGTAATCCAAAAAGATTTCACAGAAGCCAAATGCAGGGGTTGGTGGCACCAGCAGGGGGAGAACTACCGATGCTCACACCAGTCGGGTTATCAGAGAGTGGTTTTGTTCTTGTTCACCAGCCCCATATCCAGACCTTGACCTAAATAGGCAGTCGGCAGCTGTGATTGTAGAGCTGCTATCTACCCTCCTAGTGCAAGAGTTCACGACTGTATGATTCACCCGCACTTCAAGCTGCCTACATCAGCACTTCACAATGCCTCTGTCTGCACTTCACAATGCCTCCATCTGCACTTCATGGTGCCTCAGCAAGGCCACCAGCATAATCAAGAAGAAGGGTCTCGACCCGAAAAGTCGCCTATCTCCTTCGCTCCTTAAAGGAAGAAGGGTCTCGACCCAAAACGTCGCCTATCTCCTTCGCTCCTTAGAAGGAAGAAGGGTCTCGGCCCGAAACGTCGCCTATCTCCTTCGCTCCTTAGATGCTGCTGCACCCACTGAGTTTCTCCAGCTTTTTGTGTAACCCCCAGCATAATCAAGGGCCAGTCTCACCCCGGTCACTCCCTCCTCTCCCCTCAGGCAAGAGGTACAGAAGTGTGAAAACTCACACCTCCAGATTCAGGGACAGTTTCTTCCCAGCTGTCACCAGGCAACTGAACCACCCTATTACCAACTAGAGAGCGGTCCTGACCTCCCATCTACCTCATTGGAGACCATTGAACTATCTTTCATTTGACTATACTGGATTTTATCTTACACTAAACACTATACCCTTTATCCTGTATCTGTACACTGTGGACGGCTTGAATGTAATCATGTATAGTCTTTCCACTGACTGGATAGCACGCAACAAAAAAAAAAGCTTTTCACTGTACCTCGGTACACGTGAAAATAATAAACTAAACATCTACTCTGGATCTGATAAGGAATCTCATGCTCTCCAACATAACTAAGATAGTTTAAGGAACTCTCGCAGTACATGCAATACTACCTAGCCTTGGGTATTTGATGGGAGTCCTAAGTGCAGTGATATTTATTTATTTAAACCTGTGCTGAATCAGGACTCTCCTCTGAATTTGGAGTCCATGTGCATGTTCTAAAGCTGCCCAGCAAATCATGGGAGAGCAATCAGTAAACTGGTAGTAGGACTGAGAAACAAGGAGCTGCAGAAGGTGCTTTACAAAAAAGAACACTAAGTGCTGGCGAACGCTTAGCTTCTTAAACTTAACATTGCATGATTCAACCTATTAATTCATTAACAATAATTCGTTAGCTCCAAACTGCAAAGTAATTTAAACCTCCTTGGTCAAATCATAGTGGTTGAATAGTGAGTCACTAGTAGGACGAGTTATCGACCAAAGTGATTACTTCGTGGAGGCGCTCCATTTGTAAATGACAGCTGAATGCTTCCTATACTAATAATGATCCAAGTTTGAGTTCATTGATGTGGCCAGTCAGTCATTGGTGGGACATCAATTGGTGTGTTTATGGTAACTGTTTAAATATCAAATACCTTTTGTATAACTAGTCTATCAACAACCTCGCATAAGTCTGCAATTATTTGAGAGCTGATGGGTGTGATATCGATTCTATCCACTATTCAGTGGGACACAGGGCTTAGCTACAGGAGTACTGAATCATTCAATCCTTTACAGCCGGGATGTCTATTTTGCTTGGATCTTTGATTCTGGATTGAACCCACTTTACACACAACTGATGACATTTATCATGTATCATTTATCACCTGGCTTTGCCTTCACTTTTCTTGATATTCAGTGACAATCAAACTTGCAACCCAAGTAATCTTTGAAAATAGAAGACGCAAAGTGCTGGAGTAACTCAGTGGGTCAGGCAACATTTCTGGAGAACATAGACAGATGACTTTTCAGATTGGGACCCTTGTTCAGACTCAACATGGATGGATGATGCTTCTGAAGAAGGAACCTGACCTGAAACATTACCTATCCATTTTCTCCAGGGATGCTGCCTGATCCATTGAGTTACTCCAGCACCTGGTGTCTTTTTATCTTTAAAAATATATGAAGTGGTAAGAATACATTCTTAAAGCTGATTGATTTAGTTTAGAAATGCAGCGTGACAACAGGCCCTTTAGCCCACCGAGTCCACACTGACCAGCGATCACCCACACACTAGTTCTATCTACACATAGAGACAACTTACAGAAGTCAATTAACCCTCAAACCTATACGTCTTTGGAGTGTGGAACGAAACCGGAGCACTCGGGGGCGAACCCACATGGTCTCAGAGAGAACATACAAACTCCGCACAGACAGCACCCATAGTCAGGATTGAACCCAGGTCTCTGGTGATGTAAAGCAGCAACTCTACCTCAGCGCCACTGTGCTGCCCAGAACAGTCTCTGGTTCAAAACTAAATGTACTGCTGCTCTTTTCCGGTTATTATGTGAAGATAAAGAACCAGAACAAACATTACACTGAATAATTGAAAGATGCAAAGCTGAAAAGTGTAAAAAAAAATCACCAGTTTTCTGCCAACCAGCTTTGGTGGCATGGTGACTAAAAACAAGGTAGATTCTAGGTTTAGCTCACTGTAATATGTGCTGTGCATCTGTGTTGTGCATGTTTCGAGAAAGATCAGTTGATCTTCAGAGAGTTCAAGTGTTAAGGATTTTAAAGGTCGAGGCTCCTGCCCACCTACCCTCCCCTCAAAAAGAGTCACAGAATCATACGACATGGAAACAGATCCTTCGGCCTTATTTGTCCACCACCTGCCCAGGTTTGGCCCATGACTCTATGACTAACTCTCAAGTTAGTCCATTCAAGTGGACTAAATTGCCATTACAGTTTGCTTACCAGTTGATGGACACAAAATGCTGGAGTAATTCCATGGGTCGTTTCAGGTCGAGACCTTTCTCAGACTCGTGTTTACCAGTCGCATGGGTTTGTAAAGTTCTTTCACCCAAGGAGAACCATCCTGCACATAGGACAACGAGTCCTACTTTGTTGAAAGACCACTGGGCATGCTTGAGAAATTTCATGCCAAAAAAGAGGGTTGCGCAAGCAAACACATAAGCTGCACTTGGCAAATTCATTTTGGAAACACATGCATCTTGCGTACTTTAAACCAAGATCAGCTTTGTTGGAAACCATATTCAAATTAGATGTCAATGTTCACGCTGGCTGATAAAATATCTGCTCACTTTAGATGCAGTTTGGTGCACTATTATTCTATTGCTATGGTTACAGTGATTGTTCAGTTATATATATTCAGAGCAAAACATCATAGCCAGTAATTTAATTCCTGAAAAACTTTCATTTGAAGTTTACATGCAAATTAGGGTTACTATTGACGCACAGGAGAGAGAGAGAGAGAGAGAGAGGGAGAGACGGCAATCTCTAGAGAGAGGTTTGATTTACAATATTGATGGACATCACTGGGTTGGGTACCTTCCAACCAAATTTTAAAGAGATTTATCTCTATTTTTGTTTTAACATCATTCGACATAGGATTAGAATTAGGCCATTCAGCCCATCAAGTCTGCTCCATGTGGCTGATCTAACTTTTCCTCTCAATGGTATTATATTGTATTGTATTGCCTTCTCCCATCACCTTTAACACCCTTACTAATCAAAGACCTATCAATCTGTTTTAAAAATACCCAGTGACCTGGCCTCCACAAACATCTGTGGCAATGAATTCCACAGATTCACCACCCTCTGGCTAGAAAATTCCTCCTCATCTCCATTCTAAAGGTACATTATTTTATTCTGTGGCGGTGCCCTCTGGTTCTAGACTCTCCCACTGGGGGAAACATCCTCTCTATGTCCATTCTATCCAAGCCTTTCATTATTTGGTAGGTTTCAATGAGAATCCCCCCTCAACTTTCCTAACTCCAGCAAAGACATGCCCAGAGCCATTAAACACTCCTCACGATTAATCCAGTCATCCCCAGGGTCATTCTCAATGTGCACCGTGAATCATTAATTACAAAAATCTTTGTTTTAATTACCCCTTTACTCCTGCTCAGCGCATCGCGACGATATCCAAACAGCAGCACATCAATAATATACCACCATGGAGTTCTAACCATATCTGGAACTGTGGATGGCTCGATTGTAATCATGTATTGTCTTTCCGCTGACTGGTTAGCACGCAACTAAAGCTGTTCACAGTACCTCGGTATACGCTGGGAAAAATTAGTGAAGTCTTTAAAGGCTCGAAGCAATTGATGAGTTAATGAGAGTTAATAGTGATCAATGTTCCAAGCAAATTAAATCCCATTTCGGAATAATGAACAGGTCATTCAATTTATAAACCTATTTCACAAATCTGCCTGTTTGCTGTAAGTATTTTTAAAAGCAGCACAACTAACTCACAGGGTTTTCCAATTATTTGCAAAGGTGCTGTGGCAGTGTCAACAGCTCTAAGTTCTCCAACATAGACATGTGAAATATCTCTGTCACCATGGCAATCGAGACAGTAGCACAAAACCATTTATTCGTACATTATAACAACATACTGCTCCGGCTTATAGGTCGCTGTTGATTTAGTTACATCTCAAGATCCATTCTACCAGAGTCAGGTGAATCAAGTTGTTGACTTGCAAGAGCTCTTCCTTGGTAATGTGTGTTCCTAAAAGCTAGATACTGGTGATATTATAATTTAAAAACATTAAGTCAGAAACCGGTGGGCATGCAGTGTATTGATCACACTACAAGGATATGGATACGGTATCAATGGTCAAAGGCTCTTTATTGTCACATGTACATACCTACTTTATACAGTTCAGTAAAGTATTGCTGTACCTAAGCACAATCCTCGATTAGTACAAAGTGCATAGAAATAGTCCAGGGATACCGCAAGCAAGAGTTGCCAGGTTTAGGCGCCATTTTCGAAATCCAGTCAGATCTGTGCGCTCGGTCTCTTGGAGCGGTGACCAATCCAGGTGAGCCCCAGGCTGCTGCAGGGCCTCCAGCCATCACCTCCGTCCAGATCTTCTAGCAAAATGCCATCCCTCTCCTCGCCCGGCCACCTCAGCCTTTGTGACCCGGGGGCGTCTTCCACAATCGACCTTGAGGGCTCAGAAGGTAAGACCCCGGTTCACTCTCTCACTGATCCATGTCCTTGCGTCCGACATTGCCGGCTCCCGCCTAGACCGTGGGCCGAGGTGCTTTATCGTTTCATTTTGTGATCCAAATCACGTATCTCCCTGTATTTATAACATGGTGTGTAAAAATATTATAGAAATCATACCTGAAACTCGTCAAGAACAAAACCTGCACATATTTTCAAAATATGGGAAAAACCTCCAATTTGACATTGAGTCGGACGCCAATTGACCAATCACGCGCTTTGTTTCATGCTAGCTAGGCAGCGAGCACACTGGGATCATGGCTGCCTCCTAATAACATCACAACAATAGCAAGGTTTCGAAGGAATAAAGGTAATGCTAACTACTTGTTGATAATTTTGTTTTACAACTGTTTTATCTTTGTAAAGTTATGTTATGAACTGAAATAAAAATGATAAATAAAAATGTAGAGCTAGGGTTAGGATTAGGGTTAGGGTTAGGATCGGGGTTAGGGCTAGGGTTAGTGTCAGGGTCAGCGTTAGGGTTAGGCATTTTCCTTCAGTGGAAGTGGGTTAGGGTCAGGGTTAGAGTTTTGGTTAGTAGTCAGGGTCAGGGTTAGGGTTAGGCTGTCGGCCGGCCGATGGGTGCAGCGAGCGAGCGGATAGACTGATGGAACCAACGCTATGGAGGTGCTGAAGGCTCCCCACAGATTAATATAAGCATTGAGCACTAGATGGCACTGTTACTTTTTCGATCTAATTTTCTAATTAGCGTAATTAATTAGTATGCAACCTTTGGCACTGACGAGTTATGAATTCCTTCTCTATTATATTTTATCTAAATCAGTGCCAAATTTCAAGTAGATACCAGACATGGATCACGAAAGTTAACTTCTTGACACATTTTCGATGCTCGGCCCACGGCCTACCCGTCCTCCTCCTTGCTTCTCTGGTCCTCAGATGACAAACAGGGGCTTGACTCAGCGGCTCCCTCTACAGGATGCAGCCCGCCACTGCTCATTTGTTGTTAGTAACAGGGAAATTTATAACAAGTATGAGGAAAACTCAATAGTCAATCTTATTCGTCACATACACCCGAAGGTGCAGTGAAATGAATTTGCCAGCAGCGGTACAATTAAAAAAGAGCACACAATACATAATAAGATTTAACACAAACATCCATTTCAACTACGCTTAAAACAAGGGCGGAAATGTACTTTCAGTAACAAGCAGATAAGGCCAAATATGCACAAATTTACAGGACACAATAGTTTCTGTCAGGTACAAAAAGAAGCGAAAGAAATAGCAAATTCCTTGGTCAGAGTATTGTAAAAGTGAAGTGGTACCTGGAGTGAAGCCCTAAATATTGTATAAGAAAGTGAGGAAATAAACAAATAAACTGAGATGTGCAGGAGCGAATTGCAGATGCTAGTTTTATACCAAAGATAGACACAAAATGCTGGAGAAACTCAGTCTGCATGTCTGGATAGAAGGAATGGGTGACATTTTGGGTCGAGACCCTTCTTCAGACTGAAAGACAGGGGAGATGGAGACACAGAGATATGGAATGGTAAGGTATGAAAACGAGAGCAAGGGGGTGAATATCAAGGAAAATGTTATCATTGTTAGCTAGGGGAAGCTGACAACGGGATAAAATTCACTCAGGAGGACAGTCAGACTGGTCGAAGAACAATGATGTGGGAGGGACAGGGAAAGCAAGGGTTATTGAAGTTAGAGAAGTCAAGATTCATACTGCTGGGGTGTAAGCTGTCCAAGTGAAATTATGAGGTGCTGTTCCTTCAATTTGCACTTGGCCTATTTGCGTTCGGCACTTTTGTAACTTTGTCGGCGCCAAGATGTGGCAACACTTGTGTACTGCCTAGGTTGTATGCAAAACAAAGCTTTCACTGTGCCTAGGTAGCCTAGGTACATGTGACAATAAAGTATCATTCATTCATAAGGCAGCAGCTCTACCACTGCCCCACCGTGATGCCACTCTTCAACAATACAGTAAATGACTCAAACTGATAAATGAGGACCAATTTATTCAAATAGTTATTTGCTTAACTTAGGTTTAAGATCTCTTTAATTGTAGAATTTAGCTGACACTGCACAGGATTTCGCACAGCGAGATTCTTCACAATATCATCCTGACTGAGAACAGCTGCAACTCACTCCCTGGTCCAGAGGGAGTTGCAAAGAGAAGACAGTCCTAGGTTTCAGACGTATAACCAGCTGGCCAAGAAAAACCTGCTGTCTGCTCCACAGTCCTGCGTTGCTGAAAATGGGGACTCATTTTTAACATTCGCCATCTCTCGACCCACAAATTACCAACTAATCCATCCAGACATAAACTTTGATGTGTACTGCATGTATTCAGCACAGTAGCGCAACTTCTGACTTTGTATAATAGGCACAGTGGTGCAACAGTAGAGTTGCTGCCTTACAGCGCCAGAGACCCGGATCGATTCTGACACCAGGTGCTGTCTGCACGGAGTTTGTACGTTCTCCCTGTGACATGCATGGGTTTTCTCCGGATGCTCCGGTCTCCTCCCACATTCCAAAAGATTTATAGGTTTGTAGGTTAATTGGCCAACTGACAGCGTCTCTGGAGAACATGGTTAGGTCACGCTTCAGGTCAAGACACTTCCCACGTCACCGGACCATGTTGTCAAGAGATGCTGCCTGCCTGATCTATTGAGTTACTCCAGCACATTAAATCCTTTTGTGTATTAACCAGCATCTGCAGTTCCTTGTTTTTACTTAGCCGATACTATCCGAGACAAATTGAAACTGGCCCGTTGGCCCAACAAGTCCCCACCGATCAACGATCACCCGCACACTAGTTCTGTGAACTAGTGTACTAGTGATCATTGAATGGCGTGATCTCGGTGGGCCTGAAGGGCGTTTTTCCACGCTGTATCTCCAGACTAAACTAAACTAAATTATTCCTTTCAGATACAATATAGCATTTGTACAATCCAGTTAATGAAAGGAAATCTAATATAGTTATCAAGATATCATGAATTTGGTTAAAGTAATGAAAAAAGCAGCACCATTATTGTCTTGCATTTAATTTGCTTAATCAGTTAAATTAAATTAAATTAAAGATCACTACACAATCAATAATATTGCAATGAATTTTGGGGTGATGCAAATTCGATGGAAATCACAGCTGACATATAAGTGTTAAAGTATATTTTAAATTCCTCTCCAGTTTGCAAATTTAAAAGCTTTCATTGCTAAAATGAAATATATGGTAAAACTTGGTTTGGAGCCCCTTTGGTCAGTGACCGCCCTCCAATTAGGTGCAGCACAGACATACCTGATACTCAAAAGGACACAAAAAAGTGCCGGAGTAACACAGTGGTTCAGGCAGCATCGTGGAAAACAAGGATAGGTGATATTTCGGGTCAGGACCCAACTTCAGACTGATCATGGTGTGTGTGGGGAAGAAAGCTGAAAGAGAGGGGGAGCAGGACAAAGGCTGGCGAGTGAGAGGCAGACATAAGTGGGGGGAGAGGGGGGGTTGATAGGCAGATGGTTGAAAAAAACAGGTGCGAGATACGGATGGAAGATAGTTAATTGTGAAGCCAGAGGAAGGAATGTAGGTGGAAGGGGAGGGAGAGGGGAGAAATGGGTGCAAGTCCAAGTGGGGCACAGAGAAGGGGAGAGGGTGAGGGGGGGGAAAGGGAAGGTGTTTGTAAGTTAGTTAACTAAAAATGGGAAAATTCAAGGCTCATACTCCAGCACTTTCTTTCCTTATATGTATTAACCAGCAACCAAGTTCCTTGTTTGTACTTACCTGATGCTGTCAGAGACTAGTAAGCACCATCCGTTACAGCTACATGTCAGCCTGTAGCAAGGCCAAGCAGTTGAGAAAGAAAGGCTGCATTTCAACTGCAGAACATGTTTACAACTCACTTCAGCCATCTCAAGGTGAGGAGAGAGGGCGTCAGAATAGAGGGGACATCATTTGATAAGCTAAGCTTGACTGTAGTACATAGAAATATAAAAACTGGCACTGCTGCAGTCTTTGACTTAAAATGTTACCTCTCATTCTCTTTTCCACAGATGATGCCTGACCTAATGTGCATTTCTGGAATTTTCTGTTTTTTCAAGAACAACTGTTTCCACCTATCACCCTTTTCTCAAACATAAACTTCATGATTTAACAGTAAATACATTGCATTTTCTGATGGAGTATGGTAATAAATGGGCTTCCCAAACAATTTTTGATAGGTCTACAGTATCTTTGGTGAGCATTGAATTAAACAAAAAATAACTAACTTTTCAAAACTAGCAGCAAAAAACTGCAGTTGCTGGTTTACAAAATAAGACAAAAAGTGCTGGAATAATTCAGTCTGAAAAAGGGACTCGAGTAACAACATGGCATACAGTGATAGTTACGAATGACTCAGAAAACACTAAACATTAATAATAATAAAACATTAATGATAAAACACCATTGATCAAGCATATGAACCAACAAAATACCAGATCAAAGTGAGGCTACAGATTTTTGGCAGTTGAGTAGAGCAACTACTCGTGGATTTCCTGTCATCCTATCCATGTTCTCCAGAAATGCCGCCTGACCCGCTGAGTTACTCCAGTACTTTGTGTCTTTGTGTATAAACCAGCATCTGCAGTTCCTTATTTCTACAAGAAGGTAAAATCTATTTGGTGACTTTTTAAAAGTTTTGGTCCTTTTCTTGATATTGATGCTAGTGTTATAATAATGATTAATTTCTAAAAAGTGAAAAATAGAACATATCTAACAAAGGAATTTGAGACTCCCTAGATCCTTGTTAGCACAAACCTTAGCGAGTTAATACAGTTCTGTAATGTGAATCCTCTCTATCATATGTACACAGGGTCAATAATGATAGCGTACAGAAAGCTGACAAATAAATGAGGTTCAACATTAAGTGTGGCCCTGCTCATTGCTGCAACCAATGATCACAAAGCACACTTGCAAAATGCTTGGGAGACAACAGTTACCATAGCAACTGTCACTTTCTTTTTAGGCAATTCAAGCCTCAATATAATGTAAAATAAGATATTCTGGATGATCAGAAATTTCGGAGAAGGCGGATTACGTATCGGATATATTAGCTAATATTGAAAAATAGGCATTCTAGTCACCTTTGTTAAAATACTGGCAAAAGGTATTGCAGCCAGGCGCATACTTGAGATGAAGGAACCAGTTACACATGAGGAATGCTAATGAAGCAGATCTTAAAGCTGCTGTTAAAGTCTGCATCTCTAGGGATACCACTGTCGTCTGCAGACTGCAAAACTAAATATCTAAATATATTCACACTGCAAATATTTTGTAATCAGTAAATCGCACTAATGTGCTTCTAATGTCTGCAATTTCACTCCACACTCCAGATCACATAGATGAGTATGCAGGAACTCTGAATTATTCACAATCTCTTTCCATACAACATTGAAAGTTGTTTAGCTGACAATAACTGCACTGATAGTTATTACATTTATATTTTGTTCCATATGTTCATTGTAAACATATTACTCCAAATTATAATGCAATAAAAAGGAGCAGATGCTGGTTTACACCAAAGATGGACACATAACGCTGTAGTAACTCAGTGAGTCAGGCAGCATCCCTGGAGAACAAGGATAAGTGACATTTGGACCCTTGGAATAAGTGGAACTGGACCCTTCTTCAGATTGATTGTAGTAGGGAGAATGGGCGAAACAATTGGAAGCAAAGAAAAAGAAGTGAAGAGGTTGGCGGCACGGTGGCGTCACAGTAGAGTTGCTGCCTTACAACTCCGGAGACCGGTTCGATCCTGACCACAGGTGCTGTCTGAAAGAAGTTTATACTTGTTCCCCGTCAGTTTTCACCGGGTGCTCTGGTTTCCTCCTTCACCATCAAAAATGTACAGGTTTTCAGGTCAATTGTCTTCGGTAAATTTTGTCCCTAGTATGCAGGATAGTGCTAGTGTACGGGGATCGCTGGGCGGCGTGGACTCGGTGGGCCGAAAGCATGTTTCCACGCTGCATCTCTAAACTAAAACTAAACTAAACTTAAAAACCAGAACAAATTGGGTCCAGCAACAGATGACTTCAGGTAAGGTATCAGGGTCCCTGATAGGCAGATTGTTGGCTAGAGAGAGGTTTGAGCCTCAGAACAATATATTGTTGTGAACTGTGGAACTAGTTTTTTAACCCACATTTAGTGGAGACAAGTGAGTGGTGGAGGGGGAGACAAGGAAAGGAGATGTTTTGTGGAACATCTAAAATTAAAGAATTCAACATTCATACCACTGGGAGTAAGCTACCCAAGCAAAATATGAGGTAATGATAATCCAATTTGTGTGTGGCTTCAGTCTGGCAATGGAGGGGGCCCAGGACAGAAAGGTCAGTGTAGGAATGGGAAGGGGAGTTAAAATAGTTTTTAAATGGTCTGAAGACATTTTAGGTCTTGACCCAAAATGTCACCCATTCCTTCTCTCCAGAGACGCTGCCAATCCCACTGATTTACTCCAGCTTTTTGTGTCTATCTTTGGTTTAAACCAGCATCTGCAGTTCCTTCCTACACATAAAAGGGTTAGCAACTGGGTGGTCCTGCTGGCCTTGGCAAACCGAGTTCAAGGGTTCAGCGAAATGGTTGCCGAGTCTCCACTTGGTCTTGCCGATGTACAGGAGCCCACATCAGGATCACCGAATTACTCCAAATTATGTGGCTCTATCTTCCTCTGCCAAATCATTTACAGCTTCAAATGATAAAACTTCAAAACGACACGGAAGTTTCAGCTAAACTGACAAATATTCTTCAGTGTGTAACTGATACCCGTTCACGTCAGCTGGAATTAAAAAAGACGCAAACTAATGGTGTAACTCAGTGGGTCAAGCGGCATCTCTGGAGAACATGGATAGGTGAAGTTTAGGGTTTTCGACAGTCTGAAGAAGGGGCCGCCCCTATACGTCACCTATCCTCAATGTTCTCAAGAGTTGCTGCTTAACCCACTGAGTTACTCCTGCACTTTGTGTCATTTTTGTGGATCAACATCTGCAGTTCTTTGTTTCAACAGCTGGAATGGAATGTTGGAATTGTACATCAGGACAGAAGAAGTCGGTTCTCATCAAACTTTGAAGATATTTTTGTCTTCTGTGTTCTGCAATTAACGTGCAAAATTGTGTCTTTGGAGTGTGGGAAGAAACTGTAGCACCCGGAGAAAACCCACGCAGTCACAGGGAGAACGTACAAACAACAGCCATAGTCGGGATCGAACCCGGGTCTCTGGCACTTTAAGGCAGAAACTGTACTGCTGCACCACCGTGCCACCCTTGTTACTCCTCTGGATGTTGTCAGAAATCCGGGATGTATGGATGTAACATTGGTTCAGTGTTTGAGCTAATAGTTATCTCTCAACCAATGCAGGAAACCAAGTAAGCGGATCACAATCTCCTTTCCAAGGCTCCCCATAGATGCATGGAAACATCATGAGTCATGTCCACTTTCTCTTCCTCTCACTGTTTACTGATAGGTTTCCTGTATATAGATTGCCTCGTTCTCTACGTGTACACGGTTTTATTTTTAGTCCCTCTACTGAATGTCTTCTGGAGGTCCACTTGAGTAAGATCCACAGACTTGTTATCATTAATCATCTTCTCTTAATGAGTCTTAATGGTCATGGTCCCCTCCTTACAAATCTCAAACAGCTTTCTCTCATTGGCTCACATTTGTCCAACGATGGACAATGAGAAATTGTGATAATTTTAACCCCAAATCCTGATGGAATTACCTACCTCAAGCAAAAAACATAGGTCATTCGGCCGATGAGCTCAATGCCAGGTTCAGGCAGAGCAATCCCATTACCACTCTTGTTATATATCCCTGTTCCTGACAATACGTCCACTTCCCCTCCACCCGCTACGCCACCGAGAGGCACCAGGGTAAACTGCAATTACAGGAAGAGCATGCCAACTCTGCAAGGCCAGAATCAACCCCCATGTCTCTGGAGCTGTGATGTTACAATATGAACTGCTTCACCAACTACACCCCACACTGCCTTGGCAAAACCACCAGCATAATCAAGTACCAATCTCATCCCGGTCACTCCCTCTTCTCCCCTCTCCCATCAGGCAAAAGTCACAGAAGTTTGAAAACACACACCTCCTGACTCAGGGACAGTTTCTTCCCAGCTGTTATCAGGCAACTGAACCATCCTATAAACAACTAGAGAGTGGTCCTGACCTACCATCTATCTCATTGGAAACCCTCTGACTATCTTTAATCGGACTTCACTGGACTTTACCTTGCACTAAACATGATTCCCTTTATCCTGTTTCTATCCTTACACTGTGGACGGCTTGATTTTAATCATGTATTAGCTTTTCGCTGGCTGGATAGCACACAACAAAAAATGTTTCAATGTACCTCGGTACACATGCCTCACCACGCCACATCACACCACCATCTCAGTTTATTAAATGGGCACAAAATGCTGGAGAAACTCAGCAAGACATGAAGCATCTCTGGTTAGAAGGAATGGATAATGTTTTGGGTCGAGACCCTTCTTCAGACTGAGAGTCAGAGGAGTGGGAGACACAGAGATACGGAAGGATAAGGTGTGAAAACAAGAGGAGCTATAGGGAGGGATGTTGCATTTCTTGTGGTTGCAGGGGAAAGTACCTGGGAAGGGGGTGGTTTGGGTGGGTTTAATCAGGGAGTTGTGGAGGGAACGGTCGCTACGGAAAGTGGGAAGGGGAGATGGGAAAATGTGGCTAGTGGTGGGATCCCGTTGGAGGTGGCATTGGAGGCCACCACTAGCCACATCTGCCCATCTCCACCCCTTTCCGCTTTATCCGCTGTTCCAGGCATGGACTCCTAAATATCGGCGAGGTCAAGCGCAGGCTCGGCTCGGCGATCGTATTGCCGAACACCGTTCAGTCCACCTAGACCCATATGATGACCCGGTTACTACACATTTTAACGCCCTGTTGCGTTGGAACAGTCCAATCTACTGCCTTCCGCCACACATGGCAGCAGCCCCTCCCACTCTCTCCCCTCCCCCACCAGTTTCCCCTTAGTTCTCGGTGACCCTCCCATGCTGGGTCCCCCTGTGCTCTCAACAGCATCCCACACCTTGTTCTCGGTAACACAGTTTCAATTGATTCTGGTGGCTCAGGGCTGATACTGGCACAAGCCGGGCCTACCAGGCAGGTCTTCCTCCGGCATCAATCTGCAGAGGGGCGAGTTGGGCCTACTCGCAGGAGCTTCCTGGCCCGCTACAACTCCAGAGACCCCAGTTCAATCCTGACTATGGGTGCTGTTTGGACAGATGTTGCATGTTCTCCCTGTGACCATGTGGGCTTTCCCCGGGAGCTCCAGTTTCCTCCCACATTCCAAAGACATGCAGGATTGTAGGTTAATTGGATTTGGTAAAAAATTGTAAATTTTCCCAAGTGTGTAGGATGTTAGTGTACGGGGATCGCTAGTCGGCGCGGACTCAGTGGGTCAAAGGACCTGCTTCCGTACTGTATGTCTAAACCAAACTAAATTAAACTATAGGTTAGCATTTAATTTGCTTCTGTATTTAAATTTTTAAAAAATCATTTTCTGGTGCAGTGATATAAATATATCATAGGATATTTTTTACATGTCGGACTGATTTGTTGGATTAACAAACATAGAACTTGCATTTTTATTACTTTCAAATTTCCAGAGATATATAGTCCAGTTCCGAGATGCGATAAAACTATTGGGAAGTTCACAGAGGATAGGAGAGTGTTGGCAGAGTAATTCATTTTCCATTAGCCACTCTTTTATAAAATAGTTTCTTTGGATAACTCAAGCTGGGCACGACTTTTTAGACAAGGATTAGCTTTTTCTTTAAACTTGAATGAAATGGGCTTCAGATAGAGATGATAAAGGCAACAAAATTTCGTTCAAACTGAAAGGTCTGAATGACAATAAAGGATACTTTACTTAAAATTGTTTATAAAAATGCACTGATCACCATTCAACACTGCTCCCTCCGTAATTCCTTGGTCAATTTGTCCCTTCCCACCCAAACCACCCCTTCCCCTGTAGGGAAAGTGTAGCTTTCCATTGCAACCGCAGGAAATGCTACACTTGTCGCTTTACCTCTCCCCTCGACTCCATCCAAGGACCCAAGCAGTCTTTCCAGGTGAGGCAGAGGTTCACCTGCACCTCCTCCAACCTAATATATTGCATCTGCTGTTCTACACGTCAACTGCTCTACATTGGTGAGACCAAGCGCAGGCTTGGCGATCGCTTCGCCCAACACCTCCACTCAGTTTGCATTAAGCAACCTGATCTCCCGGTGGCTCAGCACATCAACTCCCGTTCCCATTCCGAATCCGACCTTTCTGTCCTGGGCCTCCTCCATGGCCAGAGTGAGCCCCACCGCACTTGGAGGAGCAGCACCTCATATTTTGCTTGGGTAGTTTACACCCCAACGGTGTGAACATTGACCTCCAATTTCAGGTAGTCCTTGGTTTCTCCCTACTTCTCCTCCCCTTCCCAGCTCTCCCACAGCCTACTGTCTCCGCCTCTTTCTTCTTCCTGCCCCCGCCCCCCCCATATCAGTCTGAAGAAGGGTCTCGACCCGAAATGTCACCCATTCCTTTGCTCCATAGATGCTGTCTCACCCGCTGAGTTTCTCCAGCTTTTTTTCTTCCTACCATAGTTTTAATTTATAAATGTATAGTTTAGTATATTTTACTTTAGTTCAGTTTAGTTTAGAGATATAGTGTGGAAACAGGCCTTTCAGCTCACCAAGTCCCAGCACTGTATCTCTAAAGTCTAAAGTCTAAAGATTTGGCATCACAGATACAGTGAACTACAGGAGGACGACAAAATGCATTTGGAAAATCAGTAAGAAAATGTAATAACGGTGAGCGCAATTACAAAAATGTGTATGTGACTGTAAATATGTGAGGGTGTAGGTGTGTGTGGGTATGTGCATGTGGGGGTGTGTGAGTGTGCGCAAGACAGAATATACTGAAATATAACCATCTTGTTTTATCATAGAGTTAATAGAAGAAGTAATTAACTTTTTTTTCCCATCTGTTTGTATTTCTAAATCATGTGAACTTTTGAACTTAACTTGATAAAACAGAGCGGGGGTTTGAAGCCAAGAGATTTTGTATTGTGTTTTCTGGTAGGCTCCATGATGTTGGTGACAGGATGAATAAGGGTTTGTTGAAAGCTCTGGAGTTTAAAGTCAGTACACAGTAATTTATGTGTGGTACATATTGAGAAAATTAACAACAGCCTAAATAACAACAAAACAGCTACGCAATGGGACACATCTCATTGACCCTCTTACAGTTTTGTAGCTGACAGCATAATCTTCACAACGCACAACTTTTCAGAGAATCCTCTTCCATCTGCCAATCACAGTTACATTGAAGTTACACAATCAATAAATAAAATTACAATGACAGAAGGGCAGAAAAGGCAGGACATATAAGACTATTTGTATCACTAGAGGCATAGTCATACAGCATGGAAACTGGCTCTTCGGCCCAACTTGCCCACACCTACCAACATGCCGCTCCTACACAAGTTCAATCCCTTTGATGCTGACTATGGGTGCATGTGTGTACGGAGTTTGCACCTTCTCCATGTGACTGCGTGGGATTTCCCCGGATGCTCCGGTTTCCTCCCACAACCCACAAAGACGTGCAGGTTTGTCAGTTGATTTGCTTCTGTAAATTGTCCCTCGTGTGCAGGACAGAACCAGTGTATGGGGTGCTCGCTGGTCAGTACCGACTCAGTGGGCCAAATGGCATCTTTCCAGGATGAATCTCCATAAACCTATCTGATCCATGTACCTGTCTGAATGATTCTTAAATGTTGCAATAGTGCCTGTCACAACTACCTCCTCTGGCAGCTCATTCCATAAACCTACCACCCTTTGCATGAAAAAGTTGTCCCTTGGGTTCCTATTATTTCCCCCCCCCCCATCTCTACTGTGTTAGATTATATTTCTCAAACTTTTGGGCAAGGAAGCAGCCACACCTGAGAGGCCTCAATGACGTGACCATGGGTGTGGCCAACTACTGTGTAGAATTTTGCCCCAGGCAGGTGATGAGGTCTGGCACAACGTGACCCACCCCCTCTCGAAGCTGTGATCTTCGAGATGCGCAGACATTAAGTTGATCTTAAACCTAAGGTGACTAAATCATGAGAGTGTTCAAATTCATGAGAGGAATAGATCAGGTAAACACACAAAAACCTTTGGCCAGAGTAAGGGAATCGAGAACCAAGGACATAAATTTAAGGTGGGGGGGGGGGGGGGGGAGATTAAATAGGAACCTGAGGGGTGACATTTTCTCTCAAAAGGTGGGGGGTGTATGGAACGAACAGCTGGAGGAGGTTGTTGAGGCAGTTACTATCGTAACGTTTAAGAAACATTTAGACAGGTACATGAGTAGGACAGGTTCAAAGGGAAATAGGCAGGCAGGTGGGACTAGTGTACATGGGGCACGTTGGTCGGTGCGGGCAAGTTGGGCCAAAGGGCCCTTTGTCCAGGCTGCATAATTCTACGACCATGAATTTGCAGCCTCTTCAAGGAAAGGTCGACTTCATTGCGAGCCTTTAGTCAAGGAAGATAAACTAAAGATATTCTGCGGAAGATAGACACAAAATGCTGAAGTAACTCAGCAGGTCAGGCTGGAGGAAAGGCCCCAACCCGAAACGTCACCTATTCCTTTTCTCCAGAGATGCTGCCTAACCCACTGAGTTACTCCTGCATTTTGTGTCCATCGCCAGAATTCACCCTTCCTCCACAACCCTCTGACATCTATGAATAAGCTTATATGTTTATAAATGTATATGTTCTAGGAGTAGAATTAGGCCATTCGCTCCATCAAGTCTACTCTACCATTCAATCATGGCAGATCGACCTTTCCCTCTCAACATTAGGCCTTCTCCCCATAACCGCTGGAACCCTCATTAATCAAGATTCAGTCAATCTCCGCCTTAAAAATATCCATTGACTAGACCTCCTCAGCCTTCTGTGGCAATGAATTCCACAGATTCACCACCCTCTGATTAAAGACATTTCTCATCTCCATGCTAGAGGTACATCCTTTTACTCTGAGGCTGCGCCCTCTAGACCTAGTGGAAGCATCCTTTCCACATCCACTCAATCCAGCCCATCATCTGAATCCATAATGTTTCATCAAATCGCCCTGATGAAAGGTCATTACACCCACGTATGAACTCTGTTTCTCTTCCCACAGATGCTGCTGATTATTTTAAAATGTAATCAAACACTTACAGAATAATCAACCAGTGACTGGGAAATGTATTAATATGCATGCTGTTCACTGCCGTCTCCTCCATTTCCTTTGGATACGTTGAGTTGGCAGCCTATACGTACGTTGAAACTGTAACCTGCAAATTGACTCCTAGCTGCTTCATAGCCAGGTTTCTAAGTAACCAATCTGCTAAAGGTCAAGTGAGGGAAACGTTTTGGACGATTTAAGATTATTGGATAAATGCAGATTACATATACACTGTGAACTGCTGGCACTATGCCATCATCTTGAGCTTTACTCCAACATCCGGGATTGGACTGGGTTTAGTCAAAGCCATGGGAAAAAAAAGTTACTACTCAACGGAAACAAAATTCAGCCTCTATCACATCAAGGTTTCTATCCAGTTTTCAATACTTTCCTGAACTCTGATCAATCCCAGCAAGAGACAAGAGTGTTTAGTTTTTGTTTTTCGATGCAGCGTGGAAACAAGTCTGCGCCAACCAGCGATCACCCCTACACTATTTCTATCCTACACACTAGGGACAATTTACAGAAGCCAATTAACCTACAAACCTACATGTCTTTGGAGTGTGGGGAAAAATCGGAGGGCCTGGAGAAAACCCGCGTGGTCACAGGGAGAACCTACAAGCTTCGTATACACAGCAAATTGTCCCTGGTGTGTAGGGTAGAACTAGTGTGAATGGATGATCGATAGTCAGCATAGTCTCGGTGAGCAGATGGGCCTATCCACACTGTATCTCTAAACTAAACTTAACTTGAGCAGTGATCGACCTTGCACCGGCCGTTAAAAAAACCGAATACGTAATAGTGAATCATAATGAAGGCTCATCAACAATTCTACTTCCTTAGAAAATTGAGGAGATTCATATGTAGACAAAGAGTGAAATAGAAAACTAGTGGAAGATTGGTGTAGGCGAAAATCAATTTCAGTGCCCAGACGATGCAAATCTTTCATTTAATAATGACTCTATGTGATAGTCCTATTCTGAATTGCAGTCTTTTTTTTGATCATGCAGTTCTTCCACAATTTTCAAAATTCATCTTATTCACTGATCTGCTCAGCCGTGAAATTTTAAATGAAGTTTTTTCTAAATGAATGTCAACAGACATGAATATTTTTACTGCCTGCTGCAGTGTCCCTGTTGGGGTGGTGAGAGATGAGTAATGCAGGCAGGAGCTGCTGTTCCACACAGCTCCAGGTCTAACTGGATCAATGTAACTCTTGTTGTGATGTGTAAAGATGGGAACAAGAGGAGGTCTTCTGGCCTACAGCAGAACGGGAGAGCTGCATTTTCTCAATCCATCAGGGGCAGCACAGTGGTGCAGCGGTAGAACTGCTGCCTAAAGCCCCTGTCCCACTTTCACAGCCTAATTGGCGACCTCAGCCGAGTTTGCCCTTGACTCATACTCACAGCATGGTCGCCTCGAGGTCGTAGGAGGTCTTCGTAACTCTTCCTCATGCTCGTGAGTGGTCTCCGCGTACTCGTGGCCTCATGTAGGTCGCGGCATTTTTTCCAGGCTGATAAAAAATGTCCATGAGTAAAAAAAAGGTCGGCATGGAATAAATTGATACTTTTTACTCGTAGGTAGGTCATAAGTAGGTCATAGTAGGTCGTGATGATAGTCCTAGGTAGTCCTAGGTCGGTAACTGGCCTGAGAAAAAAAATGCAACCATGACATTATTTTATCATGTGATCATTTTCCACTCGTAGCTAGTTGTAGTTGGTTTTAGGTGTGGAAGACTGAGGTCGAGGGGGTTGTAGGAGGTCATAGACATAGTCGTAGGAAGTCATAGTAGGTCTTTTACTTCGGCGAGTCAACACGACCATGACATTTTTTTTCGCCTAGGGTCTTCTAAACTCGTGGATTAGCTCGTCCAAGCGGGACAGGCCCTTTACAGTGCCAGAGACCTTGGTTCAATCCTGACTACTGGTGATGCCTGTACAGAGTTTGAATATTCTTCCCGTGACCGCGTGGGTCATCTCCGGATGCTCCACTTTCCACCCACACGCCAAAGACGTACAGGTTTGTCAGGTAATTGGCTTTGGTAAATGGTGTAAATTGTCCCGAGTGTGGAAGCTAGTGCTAGTGGTCAGCGCGGACACAGGGCCCGGTTCCACGTTGTAGGATAGAACTAGTGTGAAACTAAATCCAAATACTCAACTCGACCAGTATAAGTACAGTAAACCCTCCCTTTAACGGACTTCTTGATATCAGATTTTGGTTATATGGGATGAACCACCGACTCGTACCACCTCCCCGGCCCTGGCTTCCAAGGGACCCACCCGACTCGCAAGGTACACCAGCAGACTCTCCGACACCCACCACATGGTCCAGTTGAAGCAGCTGTTGTTGGGGGCTCACGTAGGAGACAGCGCTTCGTTCAGGCCTCTGCCATCACTGCCGCCTTCTCTTCCTTCTCTGCCGTTCTGTCTACTTAGCCTCTCCCCCACCCCCCACCATGGCCTCCTGCTCCTTCTCTCCCAGAGTCACCGACATACTCCGCCTTGAAAACGGCAGCTGGTGAGAGGTGAGGAAGTCCCATGGTGACCTCCTGTTGTTGGCGACATCCTGAAGCAACACCGTCGGCCAGAGGCTACAATGTGAGCCCCATGAACAGCCACCTGAAGCAGTGAAGGAGGGCTCACTGGTGCAGACCGGCGGCATCAGCGCCTAGTTTTAAGGTGTAAAGACACAAAGTGCTGGAGTACTCAGCAGCCTGAATCAGTGTGAAGAAGGTTTCCGACGACACTTATCCACGTTCTTCTGAGATGCCTGACTCACTGAGTTACTTCAGCACTTTGTGTCCTTATGTGTATTAAACAGCATCTGCAGTTCTTTGTTTCTACTACATACAATGACAATCCCTTACTCGGGTATAAATGAATTGCAGATGCTGGTTTGTACCAAAGATAGGCACAAAATGCTGGAGTAACTCAGCAGGTCAGGCAACATCTATGGAGAAAAGGAATAGGTGATATTTTGGGTCAAGAGCCTTCTTCAGAAGGAAGTGCTTGCATGTGCTAATTCAGAACGGAATTAGCACATGCCCTAATGTTCCCTAGGAATTACCACACAATTACGTTCAGAATTCCTCATACTTAATGCAAGACACAAATAATACTGGATAAATGTAGGAACAAGGAACTTCAGATGCTAGTTTACAAAAGAAGATGTACAGGTGCTAGAGTAACTCAGAAGGTGAGCCAGCATTAATAGAGAACATTGATAGGTGATGTTTGGAGTCGAGTTCTCCAGTCTGAAAAAGGGTCTCGACCTGAAACGTCACCTAACCATGTTCTCCAGAGATGCTGCCTGATCTGCTGAGTTTAATGTTCATCCATTTCTTAATGTTGTGTTAAACAGTCTGTCTCGGCTAAATCTGGCACAATGCAGGAGCAGGGGGTCATCTCCCAGGGATCATCTATTGCCAGTGGTATTATCCTAATCATTCATTACCTAAAGTCCAAATGCATGGCGTTTAATCATGTGATGTGGTTGTGCCTTATGTCTCCACACTTGGGAGGGTGGTGAAGAGCCAAGAGTCATGATTGTTTAGAACAGTAGAACTGTAGTTGAACAATACAGCACAGGAACGGGCCCTTCAGCCCAGAGTAAACACAATGCCTAATTAAATTGATCTTGTCTGCCTGCACATGATCAACATCCCTCTATTCCCTGCACTTCCACGTGTCTATCTAAAAGCCTCTGACTCCATATTATATCTGCCTCTAGCACCACCCCATGCAATGTGTTCCAGGCCTCCACCACTCTCTGTGTAAAAACATTTGCCCCACAACCCGCCAACCAGCGATTACTCTGTACACTAGCACAATCCTATACACTCGGGACAATTTACAAATTCCAGAAGCCAATTAACTTACAAACGTGTACATCTTTGGAATGTGGGAGGAAACCGGAGCACACGGAGAAAACCCACATGGTCACAGGGAGAATGTACAAACTCTGTACAGACAGCACCTGTAGTCACGATTGAACCCGGGTCTCTGGCGCTGTATGACAGCAACTCCACCGCTGTGCCGCCCCATGAAGTATCCAAAATATTTGTTTTAATTCTTTTCTGGTGGGAAATAATTTGAATTTTCAGAAAAGACATTCAAATTCAGATGTTTTAAAATATCATAATGTGAGATATTGCACAAACACACGGGTAAATGCATGATCAACTTAAAACAGACTTTGTCCAATATTAAAGAAGACCCAAAGTACTGGGGTAACTCAATGAATCAGGCAGCATCTCTGGAGAACATACATAGGTGACGTTTCGGGTCGAAACCCTTCTTCAGACACAAGAACTCGACCACAAACTTCACCTATCCATGTTCTCCAGAGATTCTGCCTGACCCATTGAGTTACTCCAGCACTTTGTGTCTTCTTTTGTAAACCAGCATCTGAAGCTCCTTGCTCTTGCATTTGTCCAGTATTATTTTATGGGGAATTCTGAACGTAACTAGAACTGTGAGGCAATTCCTTGTGAACATCAGAGCCATCTTAGTGACAGCATGCACTTCCATTAATCATAATGATAATATCATGATATTAAATTGAATATTTTGATGGAATTTCAAGCTAATTTTTTACCACATTCATGTTTCAAGTACAATAATAAATGCATCTGCCATGCTTCTCGGTCATATCAGTCTAATTAAGGGTTCAAACCTGAAACGTCCTCCAGAGATGTTGCCTGCCCCACTGAGTTACTCCAGCACTTTGTGTTTTCCGAAGCAGATGGTGCCTGACCTGCTGAGTTCCTCCAGTTGTAGAAATGAGGAAGAGCAGATGCAGGTTAATTAACAAAATAACACGAAGAGCTGGAGTAGCTCAGTGGCTCAGGCAGCACCTCTGGAGAACATGGATTGGTGATGTTTTGAGTGATTTTGCAAAGGGTGGGGTTGAAGCAAGCTGGAAGAGGAAAGAGGCAGGACAAATCATGCCAGGTAATATAGGTGGACATTGGCGAGGGGTGGGGGGTTGATAGGCAGATGTTTGGAGCAAATGCCAGTGGTAAGAGCAGAAAGTGTGAGATAGGTTTGGAGTTGCGGATTGCAAAGCTAGAAGGAAGAAAGTAGCAGGGAGGGGGTGGAAGGGGCGAAATAGGTGGAAGTCTAGGAGGAGCACAGGGGAGGAGGGGGTAAGAAAAAGGGGGAAGTGGGGTAGAAAGGAGGAGGGGTTGAGGTTATCTAAAATTAAATAATTCAATGGTCCTCCAGGAGTTTGCTTTTTATGCCCACAATTCCAGCTACTGCAGTCGCTTGTATCCACAACATATTAATCTTGGTTTAGTTTGATGTATTAAACCTTATTGTTGCCGAGCTCATACACATTCGTCCCCAGTCGCAAATCTTCCAGCTGTACGAGCAGCAATTTGTCATGTTTAATATCTCCAAGTCTGCTGTGTCTATTGCGTGCCAGTGTTTTACATGCATCAAATGTCAGTTGGGCCAACTGCTAATATTTATTTCCCCTTTGACAGTAAAGTGGCTGTTTATAGAAGTTGCAATGTCAAAACCTATTAAGCCCACAAGCCAGAGCTGCAGTTAAAAGTCTTACTCATGCATTTTATGTTTCAGCGAACCGTGTTGTGATTTAAAGCAAATCTCTTTCATGCACAGCTTATTCACCACAACTTGTGAGATTCCTCAATACTCACCTTCCTGGCTAAATTAGGGAAACACTTGATATTCCCAATTTAGTTCCTTACTCTGCAGCTAATTGTAACATTCAGGTCGCTCTACTTTGAAGAAATTATCCTCCTCTCCTCAACGAGAGTTCTCTTGTTACCCTTTCTCCTGACTCTGTCTGAAGAAGGGTCTTGAGCCGAAAGGTCACCAATTCCTTTTCTCCAGAGATGTTGCCTGACCCGCTAATTTACTCCAGCTTTTTATGTCTATTTTCGGTTTAAACCTGTATCTGCAATTCCTTCCTGCACATTTTCTCTGCTCCTCTACGAAATGTCCTCAAGATATGCCTACATTGAAGAAGTTCTCCTCCTCTCTCCAACAAGTTTTCTTGCTTCCCTCTCCCATGACTCTCTGTCTGAAGAAGGGTCTCAATCTAAAATGCCACGTATTCTTTTTCTCCAGAGATGCTGCCTGAACTGCTCTACTCCAGCTTATTATGTCAATCTTAACGCTTTCCGTGGTCAGGTAAGAAGCTGTTCAATGATCATTAAAGGATTAAAGCATCAATATGTTCAATATCATGAGAGGAATAGATCGCATAAACACACAGAGCATCTTGCCCAGAGTTGGGGACACGAGAACCAGAGGACATAGGTTTAAGGTGAGTGGGGGAAGATTTAAAAGGATTCTGAGGGGTAACATTTTCACACAAAGGGTGGTGGGTGCAAGAAATTAGCTGCCGGAGGAGGTAGTTGAGGAAGGTACTATCGCAACGTTTATGAAACATTTAGACAGGGACTTGGATAGGACAGGTTTAGAGGGATATGAGCCAAACGCAGTCGGGTGGGACTAGTGTGGATGAGATATGTTGGTCAGCATGGGCACGTTGGGCCAAAGGGCCTGTTTGGATGATGTATGACTCTATCTCAATGGTTCCATGGTTCTTTTATTGTCATGCAGTGAAATACATTTTTGGCATATAGTTTAAGAAGGAAGTGCAGATGCTGGAAAATCAAAGGTAGACAAAATGCTGGAGACACTCTGTGGGTGAGGCAGCATCTATGGAGCAAAGGAAATAGGCAACGTCTCTGGTCGAGACCCTTCTTCAGGCATATAGATCAGTGCGATTATTGCCATACATAAAGACAACCCCCGATTCAGTACCCCATGCATGGACTGGTTGCTGGTCGTCGGGGGCGAGTGGGAGGCGAACCTCATACCCACTCCAGCGAGCTCCTTGGTTCCATGACTGGCTGCTGGTCGGCATTTGGCAACCACCCGCAAAGTCATCATAGAACTTTGCCCCCCCTCCCCCCTTCGAAATGTGCAGATTCAGAAAGTTCAGGAAAATGTCTTTTGCAGTTCTTATTGACAGGCAACACTTACTCGAACCAATCAGACTCCAATGGGAAGCAATTAATTGGTTCTGCTTCCCTGTTCATTATTTTCTGTCAAACTGGTGCTTGATTTGAAATGTGTTATCGGATTTGACACAATGAATGGAATGGAACAAATAGACTACTTTAGCAATTGATTCGTAGCATTGGCTGCCCCATTAGCATCCAGCTGGTTAATGGTTCTATGGTGCTTTTATTATCACCTGTACTAAGTGCAAACACACAGTGAAATTATTTCCTAACATACAGTCCAGTAAAGTGTTCCCATACCCAAGCACATCCCTGATTAGCAAGTGGACAGACATAGAAATAGTCTACTGATCCTGCGCGCAAGAGGCGCCATGTTTTGGTGTCATTTTCAGAGTCCAGTCCACGCTCTAGTTTGTTATGAATGGTAATCATGCAGATTCCTTACTGAGGTGGCAGCAACAGAACACAATGCCGAGAGGTTCTGCTGCTTCAACAGAAAAATACGTTCCTTCCAGTTATTCACCCGGTCTTTACGGTTTGATTTAGTTTTTATTGTCACGTGTACCATGGTACAGTGGAAAGGTTTTTTTGTTGCCTGTTTGTAGTCAGTGGAAGACTACATGATTACTACCATTTCAGGGGGTAACATAGAACATTGAGTGGCACAGTAGCACAGCGGTAGAGTTGCTTTCTTACAGCGCCAGAGACCAAGGTTCAATCCTTAGTACAGGTGCTGTCTGTATGAAGTTTGTACTTTCTCCCCGTGTTTTCTCCGGGTGCCCCAGTTTCCTCCCACAGTATTAAGAAATGCAGGTTTGTAGGTTAATTGGCTTCTGTAAACTGTCCCTATGTATAGATAGAACTAGTGTACGAGAGATCGCTGGTCAGCATGGACTCGGTGGGGCGAATGTCCTGTTTCCACACTGTATCTCCAAACAGAACTAAATGAATCAGCTTTAAGAAGGTATTCTAACCACTTAATGCATTTGTAAAGGTTCCTACTTCAGACCTGTATCTCTAAACTAAAAAAAAATCACTAAATCAAACTAAACTAGAACAATACAGCACAGAAACAGGCCCTCTGGCTCACAATGTTTGTGCTGAACATGATGTTGTTAAACTGATCTCATCCACCTGTACAGCATCCATACTATATCTCTCTATTCCCTGCACTTCCATGTGCTTATTTAAATGCCATTTAAACACCACTATCACATCTGCCTCCTCCACCAGCCCAGGCAGTGCATTCCAGCCCCCACCACTCTATGTGTAAAAGACTTTCCCCGCACACATCTCCATTGAACTTTCCCCCTCCCACCTTGTAACTATGCCACTTCCCTTCTCTCACTTTGTAACTATGCCGTTCTTAAAGGATCCTTAAAGAAAACTTAGAAAACCACTTTGGTTTACAATGGATAACTCTGCCAATGCCATTTGTGCACTCACTGTGTCTCCTGAAAGGCGACTGTTGTGATATCACATCAGTTAGATGCAGCATGACGTTCAAAAACACTTCACTTCATGTCACAGAATATGACTCTTCAATAAAATGCAATATCTTACCAGAAAATCATTCCAGAGCATTGCAAATATCAACGTGAGACCACATTTGAAAATGCTTCTCATATTTACGTGCCCATATTTGCATGTTTTTTTAAAATTTAGTTTACACACTAAATAAGCAAATCATCACATTGTTGTAAACATTTAGTGGTAATGCAGTACTTTACGCAGTTAATATTTTAACAGCCTTACATTTTTAAATTGTTTAGTTCCTCTGTATAAATGTGTAATCATGTTTTCTGTTTCCTTGCATGAATGCTTTTTCAACTTTTGCAAGTGTCATAACAAAATGACAAGGAATGGTAAACAACGTGAATAGAAAAAGCACCATAATGCAGGCAGGTAGCGCAAAGCTCTGAGCCACCACTGGCAGTTGTACAGCTCAGCCCGGTAAGGGTAGTCAGCAGTGAGACGTTGAAGGGGGAATGAGTGAAAACTCAGCATGCTGGCTCCGAGGAAGTCCCAATTGCATGGGAAAAACTGGCAGGTGACTCGGAGATTATTGTAGTTAGACAAGGCGTTGGCAAGGCCACAATGAGAGTTATGTGTTGAGTTCTGGGCACCATGTCATAGGAAAGATGTCAAGCTGTAAAGGACGCAGAGAAGGTCTACCAGGATGTTGTCTGAGCTGTAGAGGCTGAGCTATAGGGAGCAGTGGTGCAGGCTAGGACTTTATTGGGTGGAGGATGAGAGGTGTACAAAATCATGAGAGGAATAGATCAGGTAGACGCACACCGTTTCCTGCGCAGGGGGAGTAGGGAAATCGAGAACTAGAGGACACACTGTAGGTTTAAGGTGAGAGGGGAAAAGATTTAATGGGAACCTGAGCGGTAACCTTTTCACACAAAGGATGGTGGGTGTGTGGAACAAGCTGCCGGAGGAGGTGGTTGAGGCAGGTCCTATCGTAACGTTTAAGAAACATTTAGACAGGTACGTGAACAGGACAGGTTTAGAGGAATATGGGACAAACGCAGGCAGGTGGGACTAATGTAGATGGGGCATGTTGGTCTGCGTGAGCAAGTTGTGTCACAGGGCCTGTTTCCACGCTGTATGACTCTATGACTACGACTCTAATATGAATCCACCCAAATGAGAGTGAAAACGTCATGAGTGCCAGAGACCCGAGTTTGATTGTGACCTCAAGTGCTGTCTGCGTGGAATCTGTATGTTTTCCGCGTGACTGCATGGGTCTAAAAAGACACAGAATGTCAGAGTAACAGCGAGTCAGGCAGTATAAGTTCATGTTATAGGAGCTGAATTAGTCCATTCGGCCCAAGAGTCTACTCCGCCATTCAAGCATGGCTGATCTATCTTAACCTCTCAACCCCATTCTCCTGCCTTCTTCCCATAACTGGGTTATGATGCAACAAAAGCTTTTCACTGTAACTAGGTACAAATGACAATAAACTATGCTTCATTCTGCAACATTTTCCATCATTGCAGCTTGTTTTACTTTTGAAAAGAAAGTAGAAATTCGGAATTGAATTAACTGTACGTCCCTTGTCATGTTTCAGCTTTTCTCTGTGGTAATAAATACAAAATGTAAAAACAAGGAACTGCAGATGCTGGTTTAGGAGACACAAAGTGCTGGAGTAATTCAGCAGGTCAGGCAAAATCGCTGAAGAACATCGATAGGTGATATTTTGGGTTGGGATCCCATATAGACAGATTTTACCATTTTTATCGAAACAATGAACTGCAAACTCACCGGGTCAGGCAGCATTATCCAGTCTGAAAATGGGTCCTGATCTGATACTTCACCTATCCATGTTCTCTAGAGATGCTGCCTGATCTGTTGAGTTACTCCAGGACGGTGTCTATCTTTGCCGCAAATTTTAATTTGACACATTTGGATGGAAAGCCACAACCCTTTCTTTAAAAAAAAGAATAACAGGAAGGTGGGATCATATTTTGTATTTATTTGTTTTGGGTTTTTTTGCGATGTGGGCATCTTTAGCAAGGTGGGCTGTTATGCCCATATCCCATTGCCCTTTAGAGGATCATGGGGTCCCTTCATAAAAATGCTGCTCAAAGATATTAATGTGACAGCAACTCCAGACCTACTTAAAGGCCTCAACACAAACAATGTGTTCATGTTTTTCAGCGATAACAGGGTATTGTAGACAAGTATCAAACTCAACGAGCCAATCAAGTTTCCACTTCTAAAATTAAATTGAAATGGGTTCCAGAGCCCCGACGGCAGGGGACTAATTCGACCCACTCATAGGAAATCCAGCCGTGATGAGGTCAAGATTGGCCGCCTCACCTGGCCTAGGTGCCACATTTTCAGAGGGACATCGGGGGGGGGGGGAATTTCATGTGTGTTCTCGTAATTCTGTCTGTATTAAAGGAGGGCCAGACCAGTTGCTTGAAAATCGATAGTGAACCCTTTCTTTAAAAAAAAGAATGACAGGAAGGTGGGATCACATTTTGTATTTATTTGTTTGTTTTCTTTGCGATGTGGGCATCTTTGGCAAGGTGGGCTGTGGAGGTCGAGTGAATGGATATTTTTAAAGTGGGGATTGACAGATTAGTAAGGGTGTCGGGGGTTATGGGGCGAAGGCAGGAGAATGGGGTTGAGAGGGAAAAGATAGGTCAGCCATGATTGAATTGTGGAATAGACTTGATGGGCCAAATGGCCTAATTCTGCTCCTAGAACCTATGAGCATTAAGTAATATTTCAATAGACAATAGATGCAGGAGTAGGCCATTCGGCCCTTCGAGCCAGCACCGCCATTCAATGTGATCATGGTTGATCATCCCCAATCAGTACCCCGTTCCTGACTTCTCCACAAATCCCCTGACTCCACTATCTTTAAGAGTCCTATCTAGCTCTCTTTGAAACTATCCAGAGAACCTGCCTCCACCGCCCTCTGAGGCAGAGAAATCCACAGACTCACAACTCTCTGTGAGAACAAGTATTTCCTCGTCTACATTCTAAATGGCTAACCCCTTATTCTTAAAGTGTGACCTCTGGTTCTGGACTCCCCCAACATCGGGTACATGTTTCCTACCTCTAGTGTGTTCAAACCCTTAATAATCATATATGTTTCTTTAAGATCCCCTCTCATCCTTCTAAATTCCAGAATATACAAGCCCAGCCGCTCCATTCTCTCAGTATATGACAGTCCCGCCATACTGGGAATTAACCTTGTAAACCTACGCTGCACTCCGTTTTTCAGTTTTTCATTTTGGTTTGAGCTATTGAGGGAAAATCTGTTAATATCTCCTTCGGTCGAATCCCTCTCAATTTAATTGCATCAACTCTGTGGAGTGTTTATTATCTGTCAAGTGCAACCACACTTCTATAGACTTTTGTGTTGGTGGATTTGGGAATTATTTTCACACAGACAGTAATTTAGCATTGGTACAGATGAAAAGAGTTGAATCAATACAATCAATGTACCGTGGGCTGTCTCTGAAATAAACACAAAAGCTCAGGCTGCAGCTGACGTGAGGATTCCCTGCAGCTGAGACCTTGTTCATTGATGCGAAGAGTTACCATTATTAAACAGACAAAACCAATGTTACAAGTAGGATGCAGGAAGCCATCTCATTTGCAATGACTAGTGGAGGACTAATTCCGCTTTCAGGGCAGAGACACAAAAAGCTGGAGTAACTCAGCGGGTCGGGCAGCATCTCTGGAGAAAAGGTGGTGGGGGCCTGGAATGCATTGCCATGGGTGGTGGTGGAGGCCGGTATGATAGCGGCATTTAAGAGTTCTTTTGATAGGCACAATGAAACACAGGGAATAGAGGGATACGGATCATGTATGTACAGGCAGATGAGATCAGTTTAACTTGGCATTTTTTGTTCCGATCTGGAAGCAGGGCTGTGTTGTGTCTGTGTAATAGAAATCTCCAATCATTTTAGTAATTTTGGCAGCTGATGCAAAAAACCAATATAAATCCAAGAGTTTATAGAATGCTTTTCACAGCCCCACACCATTCAGCCGGCAATTTATAGACAGCGAGATACCATGAAAGCAACATGAAAATAACCAGATAATCTGTCCCTATGGTGTAGGAAATTATTGGCCAGTAGAAGAGAGATCCCCTGCTTGGCTTCAGAGTTCCATTCAATCTTTTATGTCTCGGGCAGCACGGTGGCGCAGCCTTAGAGTTGCTGTCTTACAGCGTCAGATACCCAAGTTCGATGCTGACTACGAGTGCTGCCTATACAGAGTTTGTACATTCTCCCTGTGACCAAGTGGGTGCTCCAGTCTCCTCCCACACTCCAAATTCGGCCCAAGTTGCCGGCAGTTGCCTGAAAAACCGGCAACTGGAACGGCGACTGTCAGAGTGGAACACACACACAAACACACACCCACACACACGCACAAACACATCGCAAAGGCGGGGCAAGGGCAAGCGGGGGAGTGCTGTCTGAAGTTCACAGGGTACAAAGCCAAGGTGATACAGACACACACCGCAATGAACAGGAAGGTTGGCGTTGTAATTAAGACGGCTAGCACAGTGTATGTAAGTTCTTTAAAAAAGGGGAGGGGGGGGAGAGGTGGGAGAGATGGGGGGGAGGAGGGGGGGAGAAGGGGGGGAGGAGGGGGGGAGGAGGGGGGGAGGAGGGGGGAGGAGAAGGAGTGGCGACAACTTTTAAGAATCCAGACAACTTTTAATAAGCCAGAGATACACAGCTGTGAAGTTGGGCAGGCATTTAATATTACCGTTCGGTTATCCTTGGTTCTGAAAACTCCTGCTTAAGTTTTTTTTCCCCAATGAGCCAATGAAAATGACCGGTCAGCAGAGGCGATTAACTAAAACCACCTACAGCTACCTCGATTACCCATTACTATATGGCAACCCCAACTGCATCTACAACTACAGGATTATCAATTTTCTCCATGGTGACCAATTTTTGGTTGCAGAAACATTTTCAACAATTTTTGGTCGCATGAAACATTTTCAACAATGTTTGGTCGCATTAAACATTTTCAACAATTTTTCGACATACTGAGGCCGCGACTAGTTCCCAGAATGTGGGAACTCCTTGCGCCCATGAAGGAGACTCACCAGAGACCATCAATGAACGTGTGGCGACAATGAACATGCAGAGTCTCCTGCACTCGCCTAAAACATCGCCTAAGTGGGACCGGCCCATTACTATTCAAAGTTCTATCATTCTCCACTTTAAAAATATCCAGTGACTTGGCCTCACAGCCGTCTGTGGCAATGAATTATACAGATTCACCACCCTCTGGCTAAAGATATTCCTCCTCATCCCTTTTCTAAAGGTACATCCTTTTATTCTGAGTTTATATGTCCTGTGGTCATGATCGTAGAGGGTGGAAACAGTTCCTTCAGCCCAACTTGCCTACACTGGCCAACATGTCCCATCTACACTAGTCCCACCTGCCTGCGTTTGGCCCATATCTGTCTAAACCGGTCCTATCCATGCACCTGTCTAAATGTTTCTTATATGTTGCGATAGCTCCCGTAGTCCTAGATTCTCATGGAAACATCCTGTCCATATCCATTCTATCCAGGCCTTTTGTCATTCAGTACGTTTCAACAAGGTCCCCACTCATCCTTCTTAACTCCAGCGCATATAGGCCCAAAGCCGTCAAATGCTCAGTATACGTTTAACCCAATTAAATCTTTGGATGTTCATTTTAAGAAAGAAGAATATTCTCAAAATTCAGGCAGTATTTCAAAATTAGGGCATAGATAGGATAGAGCCAGCACCTTTTACCCAGGGTGGAAACATCCAACACTAGAGGGCATAGCTATAAAGTGAGAGGGGGAAAGTAATGCAACAGACTAGCTTCCTGAATTACGTGCAGAGTTCTCTGGAGCCAAAGAACACACAATCTTCTAGCCCCGGCACAAGAATGTTCACCTGAATCACCACTGCAACCAAAGTTTTTATATTAGCTGATTACAAAATCCACTTCACCAACACATGGACACCTGGAGGGCACAATGGCACAGCTGGGAAAGCTGTTGCCTCACAGCGCCAGAGACCCAGATTCCATCCTGACCTCGGTTGTTGTCTGTGTGGAGTTTGCACGTTCTCCCTATGAACGTGTGGTTTTCCTCCGGGTGCTCCGATTTCCTCCCATATACAAAGATGTGCGAGCAGGTCTTTGTAGGTCAAATGGGCTCTCTACATTGCCCCTAGTGTGTAGGGGAAGTGGGGTAATATACTGTAGACCTAGTGTGAATGGGTGATCAATGGTGGGCGTGGGCTCAGTGGGCCGCAAGGCTTGTTTCCATGCTGAATCTAAAACCAAAGCTAAATAAATTAGAGCAGTAACCTTCTATAACTTTTCAACTACTGTATTGAACCTACATTACGGATGTGTAGGAAGAAACTGCAGATACTGGTTGCATCGAAGATGTACAAAAAAAGCTGGAGTAACTTAGCGCGTCAGGCATCATCTCTGGAGAAAAGGAATAGGTGACGTTTCAGGTCAAGACCCTTATTCAGACCGAATGGTTTGTTTAGTTTTAAGCATGGGTTAACTTTCACAACATTTTAAAGTTGTGGCTTTTCATATTGCAACAGTAACTCGATCCACTAAAACCTTTTCACACCCAGCACGAGTGGCAATGTGATAACTCCATAAAGATTGTTATAAGCACATTAAATCGAGAATAGACCTGACCTTTTCATTAATGATTTAATCCTTTCTCACCTACTTTTGCAGCCTTTTTGCCACCCTTTCTTCTCGTGAATTCTGTCTTTCTTTTAGATAATTGCCTTTGTTGCTTAGTGTCATCTCCCCATTCGTCTCACCGTCCCCACCCCCACCTTCCATATTCCCAATCCTCTCCCTTAACCCACTTTAGTAAAAATCTTGATACCTTGTTTCATTTCAAATATGTGTTGGGAAATGAGTTATTGGGGAAGTGGAGTCCCACTGAGAATTTATGTTCAATAGCATTGACAACAGCTCTTAGCACTTTAATGGTTGGAGATTTTTGCAAGTTATTAGTGATCTGATTCTCTAAAACGTCCTTTAGTTTAGTTTAGTTTAGAGATTTTATTTAGTTTAGAGGTACAGTGTGAAAACAGGCCCTTTGGCCCACCAAGTCCACGCTGACCAGCGATCCCCACACACTGACACTATCCTACACACGAGGGACAATTTACAATTATACAAAGCCAATTAACCTACAAAACTGTACGTCTTGTACGAGGGAACCGGTGCACCCAGAAAAAACCCCACACAGTTCATGGGGAGAACGTACAAATTCTGTTCAGACAGCACCCGCAGTCAGGATTGAATTGGGGTCTATGGCACTGCAAGGCAGCAACTCTACCCCACACCACCCTGCCGCCCTATTACCATTCTGTTCCCATCCTTCCTACCAGTAAAGAAGGTTTCCTAAATTTGGTAGCGGCAAGAGATTTGGGTTTGGGCCCTTGGGAAGTGAGGGGGTTTGTTGTAAGTAGAAACAAATAACTGCAGATGCTGGCTTACAAAACAAAGACACAAAGTGCTGCAGTAACTCAGCGTGTCAGGCAGCATCTCTGGATAACATGGATAGGTGACGTTTGGGTCAACACCCTTCTCCAGTCTGCACTTTGTGACTTTGTTTATTGGAGGAGTGGTTTGGATGGCACAGAAAGGTCCTGCTGTGTTTTAGGATGTCTGTAGTCAATCATCCTCTAAGGCCCTTTAATCTCGGTGATATTCTCACATATTTCCAGAGCCTATTACATGAATTTCCACCCTCGTTCGCTGAGGGATGCTTTGGGTAGCATAAGGAAAGTTTGCAAATTGATGACGATGTATTTTTGGTCACCTCTCTTCAGTTGGGGGATGATATGCCACATCTGTAGCACAGAAGGAAAAGCAGACCTGAAGAAAGAGGACATCAAGTGTTGGAGAAACTCAACGGGTCAGGCAACATCTCTGGAGCTCATGGATAGGTGATGTATCGGGTCGGTACTCTTCCTCCAACTTCAATGAATCAATCAGTTAGTCTATAGACTTGAGATACAGTTCAGAAACAGGCCTTTCGACCCATCGAGTCCTACACACTAGGGACAATTTTAATTTTACCAAAGTCAATTAACCTACAAACCTGTACATCTTTGGAGTGTGGGAGGAGACCGGGGCACCCAGAGATCCCATGCCATCACAGGGAGAGACAGCACCCATAGTCAGTATCAAAACCAGGATTCTGGCACTAAAAGGCAACAACTCTACCACTGTGCTACTGTGCTGACCCATTAATTAATCAATTAATTAATTAATTCTTCTTGTTAATTTTAAGAAAGAGGAATATTCACAAAATGCAGGCATTATTTCAAAATTGAGGCATAGATAGGTTTGACAGTCAGAACCTTTTTACCAGGGTGGAAATGTCCACCACTAGAGGGCATAGTTATAAGGTGAACAAGGTAGACAAAAATGCTGGAGAAACTCAGTGGGTGAGGCTGCGTCTATGGAGCGAAGGCAACTTTTCGGGTCAAAACCCTTCTTCAGAAGAAGGTGAGTTATCAGGTGAGGTGTGCAAAGTTTAATGGAGATGTGCGAGGCTGGTTTTTCCACAGAGAGTGGTGGGGGCCTGGAAAGCATTGCCAGGGGTGGTGATGGAGGCAGTTGCGATAGTGGCGTTTAAGAGGCTTTTAGATAGGAACATGGATGTGCAGGGAATGGAGGGATATGGATGATGTACAGGCAGATGAGATCAGTTTAACTGTGATTGGCACAAACATTGTGGGCCGAAGGGCCCGTTCCTGAGTTGTCCTGGTCTATGTTCAGATGCCCAGCAGACTAGCAGGTGTCGGCAAAATGAACTGGTGAACATACAACTTGGGATAATTATCTGACCACCACACAGTGTGGAAAGGTGGAAGGGAAAGGTGGTTCTGGCAATCAGCTCCACTTCCTCGATGATGGGCTAACTCAGCAGGTCAGGCAGCATCTGGCCTACACGATCTCCATCTGCCTTAGCCTACAGGATCTCCCAGGTTGCCATATATTTGAACTAACCCTTCTTATTCCCCTACTGACCTTTCTGTCTTGTTCCTCCTCCACTGCCAGAGTGAGTCCACACACAAAGTGGAGGAACAGCACTTCATACTTCACTTAGGCAGCTTACAACCCAGTGCTAGGAATGTTCATTTCTCGAATTTCAAGTAACACATGCATTCCCTCCCATTTCCTCCCTGCACCTTACCCTACCTCCCCCCTAGTTGTAGCATCCTTTTGTCCCTCTTGTTATCACCCCTTCCCCAGCCAATAATGGGCCATTATGGGCTCCACCCTCCCTGAGATACACCCCTGATTTGTTCCAGCCTTTACTCACCTCCAGTCCCCCTCCCCCCTCCCCCCTCCCCCCTCCCCACCCACCACCACCACCACCACCACTCCTCACCTCACCTCTAATTTCAGTCGGAAGGGCCCGATCTGCAACATCACCTATTTTTTTTCTCCAGAGTTGGTGCTTGACCCATTGAGTTACTCGAGCAATTTGTGTTCATTAGCAGTATAAACCAGCATCTGCAGTTCCTTCCAACTCATTGCCAGCTCATTATTCCATCCCATCTGTGAATCGGGTCTTTGTGGACCAGACCGTAAGCCAGCAGGGATGTGGGCCAATTTAACACCATCACATCCCTAAAGTGTAGCAACTGAATAAGAGTCCCAAACGGCTGCTTCATTACTGTTATATCATTCATTCCTATGTGCAAACTCTTCCAGATTTCCTGCACAACATTTGTTCATTTTTCATACAAAAGTTATTGACAGCCGTTACAAACCCATTCTGCAGTTTAATTGCTGTCTGGTCAAAATTAATTGGTTAATTTTAAAAACATTTTGCAAAGCTTGGGATTTTCACTCACTCACTCGTTCCAAACTTACCAAATAGCCTGGATCAAGTGAATGTGGAGAGGATGTCCCCACTAGTGGGAGAGTCTAGGACCAGAGGGCACAGCCTCCGGCATTTCTTTAGCCAGAGGGTGGTGAATCTGTGGAATTCATTACCACAGACGGCAGTGGAGGCCAAGTCATTGGTATTTTTCAAGCAGAGATTGACAGGTTCTTGATTATTAAGGTGTCATCTAGACCTATGGTGTATTCGGACTTTACTTTAGACTTTAGATACAGCACTAACATTTTACTGAAGCCAATTAACCTGCAAACCTGTACATCTTTGGGGCGTGGGAGGAAATTGGGGTACCCGTAGAAAACCCACGCGGTCACAGGGAGAACATATAAACTCCATACAGATAGCACCCATAATCAGAATCAAACCAGGGTCTCCGGAACTGTAAGGCAGCAACTCTACCACTACGAAACTATGCTGCTCTTTACTTGGTCTGGGCATGGAAACGTGTGCTAGCCTGTGGCATTATCAGCAAGTCTTGTTGTGCGCTCTCATTGTTTTCTGACCTAGTCAAATTCATTTCATAGAGTCCTAGAGTCATACATTGTGGAAACAGGCCCTTCGGCCCATCTTGCCCACGCCAACCATCACGCCCCATCTACACTAGTTCCATTTGCCTGCCCGTAGTCAGGATCGAACTCGGTCACTGTGTGATTATAAAGCTCCGTACCATCAGGATCTGACTCGGTAAGAGAGCAACACCACTGTGCCACCGTGCCACCATATTTTCTGTTTGGTCTTTCATTTATTACACGTCTGTGGAATCTCTTCTTCCTTCCAGCATGGAATTCTGAAAAGGAAACTCAGCAAATACTGTTGCAATGTCAAGAGCATCCTAACATTTGAAACTTAGGAGCAATTTCAGATTCTGTAAAGAACAACAAACCAGACCAAGGAAAATACCACCTAAAAATGTACACGTCAACCGAGAGAAGGTGAGTTTCCAATGACATACAGTAGTACTTGATGGCCTTGATGGCCAGGAATATCATGTAGTATTAGACTGGAGGTGAGGACAGTAAATGGCAATGGCATCCCAGTGACTCCACCTCCACCCTGGTTCCCCACTTGAGGAGTTGGTTCAATGATGGGTGCACTGCTGCGATCAACCTAAGTGCTGGAGTAACTCAGCAGGTCAGGCAGCATCTCTGGAGAACATGGATGGGTGATGTTTCAGGCCGGGATCCAAAACGCCACTTATCCATGTACTACAAAGATGCTGCCTGATAGGCTGAGTTACTCCTGCACTTATGCCTTTTTTTCGTAAACCAGCATCTGCAGTTCCTTGTTCTCACTGCTCCACTATGGAATTTCCTCAAGGTGTGCCTAGGTTGAAGAAGTGTTATCTACCTATGCACGTTCTCCAGAGATGCTGCTTGACCCACTGACTTATAGCCCTGTCCGACGGTACGAGTTAATTCCAAGAGCTCTCCCAAGTTTTAAAAAAATCAAACTCGTGGTAAGCACGGAGAATGAACGTAGCGGGTACGTCGGAGCTCGGGGACGTCTCTTAGCGGCTCGTAACGCTAACGACAGGTACTCGGGGAGACTCGCTAATGGCAGGTAAGCACGAGAAGACTCGTGAAGATTTTTCAACATTTTGAAAAATGTCCACGAGAGCCCCGAGTACCGACGAGTGGCAATTACCGTAAATCTCCGAGTTCGAATCAGGGCAAACTCGGGAGAGCTCTTGGAATGAACTCATACCGTGGGACAGGGCTTTTACTCCAGCAATTTATGTCTTTTTTTCCCCAAAGCGATATATGCTTTAACTCAACCCCGTCCCTTGTTTCTTAATCTTAGTCTCTGATCTGTATCCCCCATCGATTTATCATTCACAGCTCTTACCTAACGAAAGCCAGATAATTATTAATTTTAATTTCATATCTGTACTCAAGAAAATCAGCCCTGTAAATTATTCAGAAAGAGACTTACGTCTACTTTATTAAATGTCAAAAATAACATGCTCTGCAATGTTTTGTCAAATGTAAGTACTTCAGTAAATGAACCTTATAAAGTATAAAAGAGGGGCAAAATCATATACCCACTGGGTCTTTTGCTGAGCAAATCCTTTCTGTGGTGTAAAAGTTGCGTGCAGTTTTTTAATGTTTTCATTGATGTCAAGACTCGCGTATAAAATATGGTGAGTGCTGCTCTAATTTACTCTGGAGTCCCCAGTGCCTTCCTTGACTGAATGCTTGAGCTACTGACATGGCTGTAGGACTACAGTATTTACTCTATGCCTTATTTCACCTTTATCTTAGACGTCCCAGGATGTCAGAGACTGTGAATTTAATATTGATTTGATAAAGTACTTTTACTGTAACATGTCAGTTAGGATCATGCTCAAGCTCAAGGAAGCCCGATCGGTGAGCTGGATTTGCACGCAATGTGGCTCCTCGTCTCTCCGAGACCCCTCTGCCTAAACGAATGCTTATTTATTAGAGTGACAGTCTGCTGTGGAAGCAAGGATAGTACACAGCCCGCAGCTATCTGCGTGTCTTGTCTACACAGTGCCAGTGCTCTGTGTATACATTAGGCTCGAAGATGTAAGTGGATCAAAGAGACATATCATTTGCTGGTATGTAAACAGACAGATGAGTTTATGGATCGCATTAAACCCCAGTGGCTGTAAATAGAGGAATTGGAGACATGTCTTTCTGATCCTTCATTTCCTCCCCCCCCCCCCTATTTTTGCCTGCCTGCTGAGTTGAAAAGTCATCACGGAGTCACAGCACAAAAGACTATCCAAGGTGACTGGCTTCTGTCTCCGTTACAGCACTGAGGGAATAGGGCAACACAGGTCAGGAGCAGAAACTGTGACATTGCAGCCCTGCCATTAGGCACTGACAGCAGCCCTGCCTTCCACATTCCTTAGACTTTGCCAGACGATTCAAGAGTGTTTTACTATCCTATGTCCCAGACAGAAGAATGACATTCTTAAGAGCCTGTCCCACTGCGGGGACCTAATTTGCGAGTTTAGAAGAGTTTGCGCTCGACTCAAATGCGAAGCATGGTCGACACGTGTCCTAGGAGGTCTATGTAACTCTCCTTCATGCTCGAGAGAAGTTCCCACGTACTCGAGGCCTCAGTTTGGTTGAGGAGTATTTTTTAGCATGCTGAAAAATGTCCGCAAGACAAATTGGTCGGTATGGAAAAAATCGATTTTTTTACTCGTAGTTTCGTGTAAGTAGGTCGTGGTAGGTCGTGGTAGGTTGGCATGTTATTCGTAGGTAATCAAAAGCAATCGAAGGTAGTCAAAGATAGTTGAAGGTAATCGAAGGTAGTCAAAGGTAGTCGTAGATAGTGTTAGTATAGTCGAAGGTGGTTGAAGATGGTTGGCTTCACTCTCCACTATTCTGTGTCCGATTTTCCCAAAGCTAGTCAAAGCTCATCTTCAACATAGTCGAAGGAGATCGAAGGAGATCTTCTACATATTCGTAGGAGGTTCTCTGCATAGTCGAAGGAGGTCAGAGGAGGTGTTCTACTTCGGCGATGCAACACGACCATGACACTTTTTTAAACTCTCCTACACTCTTCTAAACTCGCAAATTAGGTCCCCGCAGTGGGACAGGCCCTTTACTTGCGGCAGCACAACAAAATATGTAAAAATATAGTGTGCATAGGAAAGAACTTCAGATGCTGGTTTCAACTGAAGATAGACACAAAAAGCTGGAGTAACTCAGCGGGACAGGCAGTGTCTCTGGAGAAAGGGAATAGGTGACGTTTCGGGTCGAGCCCCTTCTTCAGACTGAGAGCCAGGGGAAAGGGAAGCTGGAGATGTAGATGGTGATCTAGAGAGAAATAGAACAAATGAATGAAAGATATGCAAAAAAGTAATGATGTCAGTAAGATATAGTGATCGACTTCAAGAAGTGAAGCGGTTCACATATCCCGGTTTGTATCCCGGTGGCTAAAGGGATCAGGGGGTATGGAGAGAAGGCAGGTACGGGATACTGAGTTGGATGATCAGCCATGATCACATTGAATGGCGGTGCAGGCTCGAAGGGCCGAATGGCCTACTCCTGCACCTATTTTCTATGTTTCTATGTTTCTATGTATTGACGGCACCAAAGTAGAGATGGTTGAAAGCGTCAAATTCCTATGAGTAAATATCATCAACAACTTCTCCTGGACCACCCATATTGAAGCAATGGCTATGAAAGCACACCAACATCTCTACTTCCTTAGAAACCTTAGGAAGTTCAGCAACTCTCACCAGGTGCGCCGTAGAAAGCATTTTATCAGGATGCTTCACAGCATGTTTTGGGCATAGTTCCATCCAAGACGGCAAGAAATTGCAGAGAATTGTGGACTGTCACTTTCATTTACTTCTAGACTAAGTGGGACCCGTTGGGAGGCCTGGTTCCCACAACGCAACCCGTTCCCCAACGCAATATTGCAACACTCATGCATAGCCCTTTTTTGTCAGCACAGACTCGGTGGGCAGAAGGGCCTGTTATCACGCTGCATCTCTAAAATTAACTAAGCTAAAGTTCACTGATTTAAAAAAAGTGAAAATGGCTAAAGCTATGTATGAAATGGTGGAAAGGTGATTCACATCCATTAAAAGAGACCTCCATTATTCTTGATACTGAAGGCTGTGGTGGCCAAGTCAAGGGATATTTTAATGGTGAAGATTAACAGTTACTTGATTAGCAAGGGTGTCAAGGGTTGTGGGGTGAAGGCAGTAGAATGGGGTTGAGAGGGAAAGATTGATCTGCCATGATTGAATGGCAGAGTAGACTTGATGTGCCAAATGGCCTAATTCTGCTCCTACAACTTATGAACTTCAGCCCAGTCTGAAGAAGGGACATGAAATGTCATCTGTTCCTTTTTCTCCAGAGATGCTGCCTGACCCGCTGAGTTGCTCCAGCTAGATTGTAATCGTGTATAGTCTTTCCACTGACTGTATATCACGCAACAAAAGATTATGTTTGGACCCAAAGTGCAACGAGATCTGCCACCTGGTGTAATCTATGTGAGCAGATCAATGGGACACAATAGCACTAGAAATAACACCTGCCATCCTTCAATGATGATTGAGAGTAAACCAATTGGATTGTAATTAGTAGAGCTAGGATGTTTAGGCACTAAAAAACTCGGAAGTACGCAGGCAAAAAATCATAATAAAATTACAAAAGAGGCACGAAAAAGGCATTTATTGACAAAAAAAAGGCATAAAAAAGCATTTATTTCCACCAAGGGTTAAAAATAATAATATATATGTATACTACATTAAATGACCAAAGTTGCCTGATTGCACATAATTACTAGCATTTTTTTCAAATTATCTGGTGTTAAAATATGCTGTCTGTCAGACAGAATATACTTCAGTTGTGAAAAACTTCTTTCCACCCCAGCTGAGGTCATTAGTGCATACCCGAAACAAGCTACAGACTCTAAATTCATATTGATATCTTGTGCATTACAACTACCTTTGAGAACTTTAGCTATGTTTTGTATTTCTTCAAGATCTTTGTTAGCTATAATCACTCTCTCACATTTTCCTTCTATGTCTTTACCTACATCGCCAAGAACTTTATGAATATCGTCAGTTACTTTGTTGAAAACCTGCAAGTTAGTCACTAATTTTTCACCACGTTTCTCAAAGGAAGTGATAGCTTGTGGGAAGTTTGCAAAATTGGAAACAATAAACACAAGATCGCGGTGGAGGGACTTTTTCTGCATGATTTCACTGACGATCCTGACTGCAGCAGGTTCTTCTTCAAAACAGTTGACGATTTCTTTCTTCTTTTCAAAATTTACAGCGTAGTAGAATACAGCAGAGAGCTATGTACCCCACATAGTCAAAAAGGGCAGAGGAGGTAGCGGAATCTCGGGTGCCATTTCCATAATGATGATGCGCTTGGTATATGTTCCTCTGTGTATTTCTCTAAAACACCCCTGAGAGATTTGTTTTCAAATTTCCACAGTGGAATTCCAGCATCAATGAATGCCTTGCACAAACCACTCGAAAACTCAGTTTTGCGACTGGAGCCAGCAGTAAATGTAGTGAGGAGACAAGCTTGGATATTTTGCTTGGGTAATCTACACCCCAGCGGCATCAACATAGACCTCTAATTTTAGACAGCCCTTGTCTTCTCCCACCTCCCCCCCTCCAACTTCCCAGCTCTCCTTCTAATCCTACTGTCTCAGTCTCTTCCTTTCTTTTTCCCTCCCACATCAGTCTGAAGAAGGGTCTCGACCCGAAACGTCGCCTATTCCTTCTCTCCTTGGATGCTGCCTCACCCACTGAGTTTCTCCAGCATTTTTTGTCTACCTTCGATTTTTCAAACATCTGCAGTTCCTTCTTGGAGAATGATGAACTTGGAGAAAATTAAAACAGCGGGCAGCGGCACGAACGAATGAACGACCGATGGTGGCGCCCCGGGTTTCGACCTGGTGGTGGAAGTTTTCTTGTAAATTATACTATGTTAACACGTTAATAATAACATTAATATTAGCGGGTTAACATAGAAAACGGTCATTGTAATCATGGTACAACTAGAGAAAATAGCACAACCTTTTAGCAAAACGGCAAAAAAAGACTGATTTAGGCACTCGATCATGAAAAAGGCATTATCTTGGTGAAATTATCAAAAAAGACATGAAAAGGCACATGGCATTTATGGTAAAATTCTGGCTCTAGTAATTAGCTAGATGAGATTTTTCCTCCTTGTTGTGGAATTGTGGTCTTGAGCAGTTTTCTGCATATTTAAATGAAAGCCAGTGCCACGGATGTCCAAGACAAAAGCAGGTCTAGTGACCCAGTAAGCACTTGCTATAACTGATTCCAGCAGCAATCATTTTGCTTGGACCCAAAGTGCAATCATCTTGTTTGGGTTTTTTTTCAATCTTCAATCATCTACACAACTGGAGAGCTTTCTAGCCTCCCCAAATTATCATGCTTCTCGTCAACGAGCTTGTGTCTGGTCAGGTATTGGATGCTAGTGATTGAATTGCTTCTTTCATTTACTTAAAAAATTACAGAGATGAATTACAGAGAGGGTGGCATGGTGGCGTAATGGTAAAGCTACTGCCTTACAGCGTCGGAGACCCAGGTTCGATCTTGACTAAGGGTGCTTGCCTGCATGGAGTTTGTACGTTCTTCCCGTGACCTGCATGGCTTTTCTCCGAGATCTTCAGTTTCCTCCCACACTCCAAAGACGTACGGGTTTGTAAGTTAATTGGCTTGGTATTGTGCACAAGAAGGCATGACATGACTTATATATTATTCATGATGATCCCAGCTGTTCTTGGAGCTGCATATGAGGAATATATTAGAGACAAACCACTTAAGTTAACTAGTACAGTTATACAAAGGAAAATAAACACTCTTAAAACTTGCACTGGCGTATGATTCAAATCTTTTGGGGAAAACCTTCAGCTGAAGGCATCACAAGTTAACCCATAATTTGGTTTGATTTATTGAAATGCATTCAAAGGAAAGCACCCCCCTCTGCCTACATTATGTATGTGATGTCTTATTGTTCCCTGGAGATGAAAAATAAAAAATGAATTAAATGTGGTTTAGTTAGATGAAGCTAATTGTGGCCAATAGACTTGAGAGATACAGCATGTAAACAGGCCCTTCGGTCCACTGAGTCCATGCTGACATGCAATCATCCCTTACACTAGCACTATCCTACACACTTCAGACAGTTTACAATTTTTACCAAAGCCAATTAATCTACAAACCTGTACATATTTGGAATGTGGTGTGGGAGATTGCAACCTTCACATGTTTCCTGTTTTAACTAATGCAATCAACCTGGCGTGCACAATCAAATAAGATCAAATAGAACAAGTTGTCCAACAACTTTAGGCTGTGCACGCCATACGCAAGAATAAGAAGATTTGGAATGTGAGAGGAAACCGGAGAACCCAGAGAAAACCCATGCAATCACAGAAAGAATGTGCAAACTCCGAACAGGCAGCACCCGTGGTCAGGATCGAACCAGGTCTCTGGCGCTGTAAGGCAGTAACTCTACCACTGCGACACAGTGCCGCCCAATATACAGATAATGTTTCAAACATTAAACAAAAGGACTTTGAATGGAAAGGAATTGGTTGTGTTATTGTACCTAGAAGAAAAACATCAAAAAACAAGAATTAAGGTTATCATTAGATAATGCATATGTTTCATGTGGTAGAATTCAAATCTGTGAAACTGTCAGCACTTCAAAACACTGTAAAAATATTAACCATTATTGTGCTGAAATAAATAAGATTCCTTGCACATTTAGACAACAAACATCTTGATGAGTATTTAAAAGATTGATAAATCAATGTTTGTACGCTTTTTAATGCCAATACTTACGTTCATGATAACAATTTAACAATTGATAGGGTGCAATTTAAGTGGCAGAGAAACGAGACACTCAGCTTTGATGTCTGCTGCACTGATGTGGTAATCGTATTATTTAAACCTCTGCAGCATGACAGGGTAGCACAGGGAAATTCTTCCACTTGGTTGAGCTATCTTCAATTAAAGAAGACATTTGAAAGCTTCACACTGTTGTGAGGTGGGTTTGACTGATGCCTTGGTCTTAAAAACCATCATTTATTTAATGATTTCATTGTGTTGATGACTTCTTAGGCTTCCTTAGCCCAGCAGCTTAACTTTGAAAACAACCAGCAAAAAAAGCTTCTTTAGTCTTAAGGGGAATGAAATGAATAGAATCATAGAGATATTATGGGCTTCCTCCACTGTCGGAGAGAGGCCACACGCAAATTGGAGGAACAGCACCTCATATTTTGCTTAGGCAGCTTACAACCCAGCAGCATGATTTTAATTTCTTTAACTTCAAGTAACCCTTGCAGCTCCGCTCTCTCTGTCCCTCCCCCACCCAAGTCGTTGTACTTTGTTCAAAGTTGTCTTGTTGAGTCCCTTTTGCTATAACTCATTTTCACCTCATCCACAGCTAACAATGGCCTGTTTTCTTTATCATCTTTGCTTTTTTTCATATCGTTCATCATTTGTTCTATATATCTCTACATCACCATCTACATTTCTTGTTTCGCTCTCCTCTGACCTATTCCGAAGAAGAGTCTCGACCCGAAATTGACCAATTCCTTTTCTCCAGAGATGCTGTCTGACCCACTGAGTTACTACAGCCTTTTGTGTCTATCTTCGGCATGAATATTGATTTCTCTGCATTCCCTTTCTCCCCCCCCCCCCCCCCCCCCCATCACTAGTTCCCTTACTAATTTCACCCTTTGTATTTCTTCGTTATCACCTTGTCCCAAGCTAACAAAGAGCTTTACCCTTCCCTTCCTGAGTCATGGATGCAGGCTATGATTTGTTCTTGATTTGATTTGATTTGATTTTATTGCTTGTCATTCGAACCTCAGAGAGGCTCGAACAAAACTCCGTTTCTACAACCAGAACAATTCATAAAAAAACACACAAACAATTCAATTGACACAAACATCCATCACAGTCCTCACTGTGATGGAAGGCAAAGTCTTCTCTCTCCCCCGCACCATTTCTCTCCTGAGGTCGAAGCTGCAGGCGGGCGGTGCCAAGTCCCAGGCCCGGGCCGGGTGATGTACGGCCCCGCTCTAGGCCCAAAGTCAAAGTCACAGCGTTGGAGCCCCCGGCGGGCGCTGGAATGTCCCGCTGGAATGTCCCGCGGACACCGAAGCCGCACCGGGCGATGTACGGCCCCGCTCCGGGTCGCTCCAACCCCGCGACACGGGCCGGAGAAGCTGTGTTGCGGGAGCTCCGGAGACCGGTCTCTCACCCGGACCCGCGAGCTCCCGATATCACAGTCCACCCGGAGTCGGGAGTCGGGCCGCAGCGGCGAGCCACCACCGCTCCCCACGCGGAGTTCCGGAGCCCGGAGTCGGGCTGCACCGGCGAGCCACCACCGCTCCCCACGCTCCGAGGCCGGCCAGCCCCACGATGGTGAGTCCGCAGCTCATCCCGGTCGGAGGCCGCTCCGCTGTGCTGGGCCCAAAACGACAACGGAGACCCGACAGGGAAAAAAGTCGGGTCTCCCGTGCAGGGAAGAGATTGTAAAGTTTCCCCCCCCCCACCACCCCCCCCACACATACACAGTTAGGAACACGATACAAAAAAAAACACGAACAACTACATTTAACTAGACAAAAAAAAAAAAAAAAGACAGACAGGCTGTAGGGGCCGCTGCAACGTGAGTCGCGCCCGCCCACTCTGCACCCTCTCATACCTCTAGTTTCCTCCTCACTGACTCTCAGTCTGATGAAGGGTCTCAAACTGAAATGTCACCTGTTCCTTTTCTCCAGAGATGCTGCCTGACCCATTGAGTTGCTCCAGCATTTTGTGTCTATCGTCAGTGTAAACCAGCATCTGCAGTTCTTTCCTACACACATTATCACTGTTTATTGTTTGTGATGGCACATTTTCATGCTCTTCACAAAGCTGCATTTATTAAGAAGTCTCAATCTACATGTGGTGTATGAAACATTTCACCAGCTTCTTTCCATTTACATCCTCTCTCTACAGAAATATTTCTACTGGAAACCGAAGGCCTGCAAATAATTCTATGCCATTAAAAGGTCATAAAGCCAGATACATTTTGCAACACAAAAGGAGGCCTTTCAGCCCATTATGTCTGTGTCCAATGGAGAAGAGATGAGGAAAGGAATCAGAAATCGGAGGTGCAAAGGGAGTGGGATTCCCAAAAGATTAATTTGCAAGGTGAATCTGAAGTAAGGAAGGCAAATGCAATGTTGCCATTTATTGTGGGAGGTTTAAACTAGTTTAGTTTATTGTACCGCCACGTGTACTGAAGTACAGTGAAAAGCTTTTGTTGTGTGTTAACCAGCTAGAATATAAAAACAGGGATGTCATGCTGCGACCACATTTGGGGTATTGTGAGCAGTTTGGGGTCCCATATCTGAGGAGGGATGTGCTGATGTTGGAGAGAATGTACCAGGATGATCCCGGGGATGATTTGGTTAATGTATGTGATGTAAATGCAAATTCCACACCGACTGCGTCCGAGATCAGGACTGAACCAAGATCTCAGGCACTTGCCTCCACAGAGGCAAGAATGAGTGCCGAGCTTGATACCATGGAGGAGACAAGCCAGTCAGCTCTCTTGGCTCCAATCCATCTTCAATACTTACACACAGTGTGGGCATTGTCTCTCCAATAACAGTGCCACCCTCTCTAACTGGCATTAACCACTAATAGAGGTGGACCTCTTGCTGAGGCAGTAAGTAAGTGAACGGTGTGGCCAGCACTGGCTGTACACTGAAATTATCATGATGAATGAGTAGGCAGCATGAATACCGAGGAGCAGCCTTGGCTTAATCAGTTTCCCAAGTCCCATGCCCATTCTCAGGGACTTTTAATTTAGCTCCCACAATATTCTACAATCAGTTTTACGCACATATTTATTTATACAGGCACCTCACATTTTACACAGTGGTTACATGCTTGAAAAGCGGCACAAAATATTTTTTTTTAAGCGTAAATTAAACAAATTAACATGACTATCAGCAGTAAATTATTTCAAAAATACCAGCGTGTAAATCAAGCTTAGCAGTTAAAAGAACAAGTGCGTTATTTCAAAAACGCATAAATCAAACATTGAGATGCCTGATCAGGGTAAGGTTCACACTGTAGCACGGAACATTATCTAATCCTGACCATCAAAATACAAACACAATTTGTCTACTTCCATCAAGCTATCTGGTGAAATGCTTTTGAACTTTGACCAAAAAGTGCCAACAGCTCCATAATTAAATGGAACAAGGATTTCAAACCTGCAAAGCACTCCAATTTATTTTATTCAATCCCATTCCCTTCTAAATCTAATAATGTTTCTCTAGATTCAAAAGTGCAGCCACCAAACTCAATTATAGACTATTTCTCATTTGTGGTCAGCCCAAAAGACAATTTTTGATTTGGCTCATTTAATTAATGCAGCATTTAGTGCTTTTGTTGAGCGTCTTATCCAAGTATTCTAAATTTAAAAACTGATAACATGTGTACTGTTTTTTGGAAAATTCCTTTTTTATTTTACAAATGGAGAAATCAAACTAAAAAAAAATAATTTTCAGAATGACATTCCAGCAGTGGATTAGATGTAATGATTTAAAATCTGATCTGGATTAACCATTGTGTTGTCAAATGGTTTGAAATGAATTTGCTTCCCTTATGGATCAAAGGGTACAAAAACACAATTTGTCTCCTTCCATCAAGCCCTCATGAAATGCTTTGAACTTTGACCAAGTACCAACGGTAACACAGCGGTAGAGTTGCTGCCTTACAGCACTAGAGACCTGACTACGGGTGCTGTCCGTACGGAGTTTGTACGTTCTCCATGTGACCGCGTGGTTTTTCTCCGGATCTCCGGTTTCCTCCCACACTCTATAGACGTAGAGGTTTGTAGGTTAATTGGCATTGATAAAATTGTAATTTGTCCCTAGTGTGTAGAATAGTGTTAGTGTACAGGCTGATCACTGGTTGGCGCGGACTCGGAGGGTGGAAGGGGCTGTTTCCGCACTGTATCTCTAAAGTCTAAAGTCCCCCTGCAGTGCATTTATCCGGTCTTTGCAGGCAGGCAGGCAGCAATTTCTGGTTCAATGACTTTGGCAGAGTACGAGACTGACAAATCAAACTTCAAATATCATTGCCTTGGTCTTACCAACCTTAGCTACTGTGCTGGCAATGTGAATCCTGTCTAATTCCTTGGGAAGAGATTCACATGTTTGGAAGCGGATGGTTTATTTATGTCAGTGCATTTATACTGCTGTGATAAATAAACCAAATGCTTTCAATTCCATTTTTCTAAGGACTTGGCATAGTAAATTAAGTACTCATATATATCTCCTTGTTGTCATGTTTGGCGCAATGATGCAGTGGTAGAGCTGCTGTCTTATAGCGCCTGAGACCCAGGTTTGATCCTAACTATGGGTGCTGTCTGCACGGAGTTTGTACGTTCTCCCTATGACCACATGGATTTTCTCCAGACGCTCCAGTTTCCTCCCACACTCCAAAGACGTGCATGTTTGTAGGTTAATTGGCTTCGGTAAAATCGTAAATTGTACATGGTGAGTAGGATAGAGTTAGTGTACAGGGCGATTACTGGTTGGCGTGGACTCAGTTGGACGAAGGGCCTGTTTCCAAGCTGTATCTCTACAGTCTAAAGCATCAAAATACCAGGTTGGTCATTCAAGGCACACACCAGAAAAAAATATTGCCACAAGATGGTAGCAAATTTTTGCAATTCTCATCCAAGCGGGCTGGGAAGACTCAGTAACTGAGCATATTGAAGACAACACTTGATATTGAAAGGAATAAAGTGATAAGGGATGATTCACAGGAATGAATGAATGAATTAATGATACTTTATGTACCTAGGGTACAGTGAAATGCTTTGTTTTGCATACAACCTACACAGTGCACAAATGTTCGTGCCAACAAAGTTACAAAGGTACTGAACAGTCCTATCTACTGCCTGCTTCTGCATGTGGCAGCAGCCCCCCCCCCCCCACTTTTTTCTTCATTCTCCCCTACTTGCCCACAGCAGCCAACATCTCCCATATACACTAGTCCCACCCACCAGCGTTTGGCCCATATCCCTCTCAACCTGTCCTATCAATGTACCTGTCTAATTGTTGCTTTAATGTTGTAAAAGACCCTGCCTCAGCTACCTCCTCTGGCAGCTTGTTCCATACCCCCACCACCCTTTGTGTGCGAAAGTTACTCCTCAGATTCCTATTAAATCTTTCCTCCTTCACCTTAAACCCGTGTCCTCTGGTTCTCGATTCCCCTACAATGGGCAAAGGTCTCTGTGCATGAACCCGATCTAGAATAGAGTCCTAGTCTGCTCGAGGTCGCCTGATAGCTCAAACCCTTGAGTCCTGACATCTCCGTAAATCTTCTCTGTACCCTTTCCAACTTGTCAACATCTTTCCTGTATCGTGGTGCCCAGAACTGAACGCAATACTCTAAATGCAGCCTCACCGAAGTCTTTTATAATTGCAGCATGACCTCCCAACTTCTACACTCAATACTCTGACTGATGAAGGCCAATGTACCAGAAGCCTTTTTGACCACCTTATCTACCTGCGACTCGACCTTCAAGGAACTATGCACTTGCACTCCTAGATCCTTCTGCTCCACAACATTCTCCAGAGCCCTACCACTCACAGTGTAGTTTCTGCCCATGTTAGCCTTTCCAAAATGCAACACCTCACATTTCTCTGTATTAAATTCTATCAACCGTTCCACAGTCCACCTGCCCAACCGATCCAGATCCTGCTGCAATTTCTGCCATTCATCTTCACTTTCTGCAAGACCACCTACTTTTGTATCATCTGCAAACTTGCTAATCTTGCCATGCATGTTCTCATCTAAATCATGATATAGACGACAAACAGTAACGGGCCCAGCACCAAACCCTAAGGCACACCACTAGTCACAGGCCTCCAGTCCAAGAAGCTACCTTCCACTAACACCCTCTGCTTCCTTCCATCAAGCCAATTTTCTATCCATTCGGCTATCTCTCCTTGGATCCCATGTGATCTCACCTTTAAGAGCAGCCTACCATACAGAACCTTGTCAAATGCCTTGCTGAATTCCACGTATACAACATCTACAGCTACAGTTTCTGTTTAATTTTGTCATCTGAAAATATTAAAACTGTACCAAAGTTGCTCTCGGTAGATCAGCTTTGACTGATGCGAACTAGTATTAATAAATCTCCCGTTACTCCGAACACCAACACCACGTGGCCTTTCCATTTGCTCCTCCAGAGGAAAACAAGTGGTCTAAGTCAGTAATCACGCAGGGATGTTGATAGGTGATGAGGGAGTAGGTTGTGGTGAGGGTGCTGTATCTCTGAAGTCTACAGTAAAGCTCCAGTTCACTGCCCGGCCGCCCATCCCGGCAGGTAGGCCCTGCCCCATCTGTGACACAATCTGTGGGTCCCACATTGCCTCATGATCCACCCACACCACAGGACTGGCGAGGAAGCCAGGCGTTCTCAGTCCCAAACGTGCTGACAGGAGGGCTAGCTGAAATAATCCCTCTGCCTTCACTCTGAACCATAGCTCTGGTTCACTTCTTCCTTTAAATGTTCCCTCTCTCCCCTTGTAGCTATGTCCTCTAGTGTTGGACATTTCTACACTGGACGAAAGAATCTGACTCGATGTCTTATCAATGTCTCTCATATTTTTATATACTTTCATTGTCTCCCCTCAACTTCCGATTTTCCAGAGAAAAAATCCAAGTCTATCCAGCCTCTCCCTGTAGCTGAAACCCTCCAATCCAGGCAGTATTCTGGTAAACCTCATCTGCATCTTCTCCAAAGTCTCCACATCTTTCCGGTAATGGGGCGATCAGAACTGATCCGCTGAGTTACTCCAGCACTTTGTGTCTTTTTTTTGTGAAGGAGCATCTGCAGTATCTGATAAACATAGATAGGTGATCTTTCGGGTTGGGATCCTTCCCTCACAATCATTGTAAGGGGGGGAAGAAAGCTGGAAGAGAGGAGATGTAGGAAGGAACTGCAGATGCTGGTTTAAACCGAAGATAGACACAAGATACTGGAGTAACTCAGTGGGACAGGCAGCATATTTGGATAGAAGGAATGGGTGACGTTTCAGGGTCGAGACCCTTCTTCAATCTTCATCAGTCTATCCCACTGAGTTACTCCAGCATTTTGTGTCTATCTTTGGAAGAGAGGTGGGGCAGGACAACGCCTGGCAGATAATTGGTGGATACAGTTGAGGAGGATTCTGATAGGTAAATGGGTGGATTAAGGCCAGAGATTAAAAGACAAGGAGTGAGACAAAATGATTGAAGAGTTGTGAATTGTGAAGCTAGAGGAAGGAATCAAGGTGGAGGGGAGGGGGACGAGAGAAATATGTGTGAGTACTGGTGGGGCTCAGGGGAGGGGGGGAGAGGGGGGAAAGAAGGGGGAGTTATATGGGGA